>OX453090.1:50385454-50869531 GCA_949708635.1 Hirtodrosophila cameraria
CAAAGACTCAGATTCCACCAAACTAACGGCCGGCGATAACAAGGACTCGCTTGATCCAGAGCGTCCCAGTTCGTCGGGTAAGAGCGATAAAAGCGATATCAGCGGAGCCATCAAAATCAAAGCCAACGAGGAACTCGACACGGCTGAGGGCAATGGCAGCGTCGTCAAGGCGGACGCCCAGGCAGCGTCAGCTGGCAGCGAAACGCCAAGCAACGAATCGGCACCAAACAAAAACAAAAGCAAAAGCAAAAGCACAAACAAAGATCACAAAGATAAAGAATGTGATGAAGAAAATAATGAAAATGAAAACGAAAACGAAAATGAAAAAGATAAAGAGAAATCATTAGCTAAAAGCGAGCAGCCGGCCAACGAGGCAACTGTGGCTGCTGAGGCAGACGCCGCCGTTGATGCCGACTCAAGCTCAGCGGCGGACGCTGATGTGGCAGCCACTGCAGCCGGCGAGGGCGGCAGTTCGCCCGGCCCATTGGACACTGATATGGATGAGGCTAACAATCAAGACATAGCCAAAGCCAACGAGGCCGCTGCGCAAGCCGATGGCGATGCCGATGATGCCACTGTCATTGCTCCGGTCGAGTCCGGGTCAGATTCATGCACTAACAACGCCACCACAAACATCAATACCACCATTACCACCACCACCACCACTACTACTACTTCTATAACCACCATTACCAATCCATCATCCACCACAACAACAACAACGACTACAGCGGCCCCTGGGAGCGGGGAGTCAGCGAGTCAAAACTGCGAAAATGCTAACTCCAACTCAAATTTAGGCTTGGACGAGGAGGAAAGCGTCGCCGGCAGCTATCCGCCCACACTGGCCGCTGTCGAGGATGCCACGCTGTGGCCATCAATGCAGGATCTGAATACACGACTCCGTCGCGTCATTACCGCCTATCAGCGCAACTACAAAAAGGAGGAGCTTAAACAACAACAAAAGGCAAAGGTAAGTTGCAAACTACCCACAACAACAAAATATCATCTCACATAACCAACCAAACCAAACATACAATCATATTATTCTCCATTGTACATTGCCTATTTTTGTGTCCCACTGTAAATCGAATGTCCCAACAATTCACTATATATCTGTCCCAACTATTCACTATATCTGCTATCTATCGAATTTGGCTGCAAATATTTGTAGTATATATTTTTCTAAAAAATTACAATTACTCATACCCCTACCAAACCAAACAATACCAAAAAATATCCTAACAAGAATGATGGAAAATTGTATTGAAACTGATAATTATCCATTATATTCGAAAGATGGTAAAAACGAGTTTAAAAACAACTCTTAATTTTTATTGATAGTCTTCAGAAAATTATTCTTCTGTATATTGTCGATAGTATCGACGGTGGTATCGATAATATCCACTGTAATATCTATACTAACAACTGATATTGATACTATCGATTGATAAATCGAATGATAATTTGATGGCTGTAATTTCAAATTTCTTAAATAAAAAATGTAGCGTAAGATGATGAGATAGGCGTATCGGTTTCGTTTAGAATAGTTTGTTTTTGTTATCGATAGTATCGATTCCATAAAAATAGCACAACTATCGATTGTGTCAACTTTCATTAGTCTTCAGAAAACTAGTCTTTTATATGTTATCGATACTGTCGACTGTGATAACAATACTATCGATTGTATCATCGATAATTTGACAACAGTAGTAGCAAATTTGCTAAAATGAAGAGTATGATGATGAGATAAGTGTATCGATTTCATCGATTTCGTTTAGAATGCTTTGTTTTTGCTACCGATAGTATCGATTCCATAACAAATAGCACAACTATCGATTGTGTCAACTTCCGATTAGTCTTTTATATGTTACCGATACTATCGACTGTGATATCAATACTATCAAATGGGGAGTATGATGATGAGTTAGGCGTATCGATTTCGTTTAGAATGGTTCGTTTTTGCTATCGATAGTATCGGCTCCATAAAGAAACACACAACTATCAATTGTGGCAGTTCTCGATTGAGCTAACTTCTAAAATATTATACATTTTTTCCTTTTTAACAAAACGACGTAAAATATAGTTAATGCAATAGTTTCATATCAGTTTGATACTCACTATTATTATAGTTTCCCATCATTCTTGCAATTCCAAAAAATAAATTAATACACATGCAATTTGTTGTTTGTCTTTTTCGTTTTGTATTTTGAACACAAATAACACAAAAAAAAATTTAAAAACAAAAAAAAATACTGAAAATTCGTAGTGTATGTAGTTTTGTTGCTTAGCTGTTGGTCGTAGCTAACTACTTGGCTTAGATTTGCGATTTAAAAAATAAAAATATAAAAAAAAATACTGTAAAATGTAGTAAATGTAGAAAGAAAGAAAACGCAACCAGACCGAGGACGGACTAAGATGGACGCAACAATCAAGCAACCAACAGCTGATTAACAAAACTACCTGCAAAACTCTCAATATCAACCCCAAACTACGTGCCACAAATCAAATATAGGCCCTAAACTGTTTTTATTTAAGAAATATATCCAATATATCAGAATGTCATATCGGATCAACAGTTCCAACTCTCATAATTTCTCTCTCATAAAAACACACACATACACACACACACACACTCCTCTCATGATGTTAAATGTTGTTTTAACCGAGTTATCTTACCAAAAACACCCAAATCCTCCATTCTGCCTCAACAGCAACAGCTACAGGCAATGGCACCGCTCTCAGTGCCCACCACCCCGACCCTGCAGTCCATGCAAATCCAGATGCAGGGCGCCGGCAGCTCCGCAACTAGCGGCAGCGGCGGCGGTGCCGGATCGGTTAGCCAGCTGCAGCAACAACTTGACTCAAGCAATCGCAGCCTGCAGGCGCTAATGCAATCGCAGGGTGCCAGCACCTCAGCTGCTGCAGCCGCTGCCGCCGCCGCTGGCTCTGGCGCCGGTTCTTCGCTACAGCACGGAATGGTGGGGCAGCATCAGCAACAGCAGCAACAACAGCAGCAGCAACAACAACAACAACAGCAACAACAACAGCAGCAGCAGGTTGGAACTGCTAGCGGAACAACGGTACCGGCCATGCCCACGGCAGCCGATATAAGCCTTATGCTAAGCATACTCAACACCACCGATGTCAGCCAACTGGCCAATTTGGATATCAACAAACTGGCCATGTATTTGGTTAGTATGAACAATGTACGTGAATCGAAAAGCTACTTTTTTTATTAAACAAAAAAAAAAACAAAAAACATAACCTCAACAATACCTATAATACATAACAACTTACCCCCCGCCCCCCAGCCATAACTCAGTGCTTATGAATTTATTCAACTCTCTCTCACCCACAACCAACCATACCCAACAACAATCGACAACATCATACAGAACTTAACACACCCTTACCAAGCCCTCACGAGGGGGGTGTTAATAGACCATGACCATTAAACAACCCACCCAACTACTCAAACCACTCTCAACGCCGTCCCTTACACTGACAACAACAACAACAACAACTTACCACACATATTTACCAAAAACGTTGAATTGATCTAACCCCCTTTATTGAGTACAAATTGTCTACTAACTTGCATGATCTTAACTAAATACATAAATATTTATTACAATTGCATAATAACATATCTTAGTCATAAGCAATAATTATTATATATCTACAATATCTTTATTTATTTGCTGAAATACGGCTTTTCTAACTGGAAACCTAATGATTAACTAATCAAATTTTCAACGTTATTTTAAATTGTGTCTCAAAAGTGTTATTGAAATTTCTTAAAAAGATAGATATCTCAAACAATATGTTGGATTTTATATATTTATCTTCAATAATCTTCAAATGATTTGTATTCAACTGTACATCCTTTATTCTTTTTTGGTTCCTGACGAACATTCAAAAGGTGGCCCTAAAGTCCTAACCGGTTTTCAAATTTCTCTGTTGCATCAACTTTGATTTTGCAGTGCTAATTAAGACAATTATGATGTTTATAATTAGGTTGCTCTATATTCAAAGTTAGTTTCGATTCCGATTCAATTTCTTTTGAAATACACATTAGATACATTTCTCAAACCGCACCCATCTTAACTCTCGGTATAAAATATCAACTAGTATTATTGGCTAATTTGCCATTGTTTTGTGTTCATGTTTCGATTCAAATCAGTTCATCGATAACCCCCCCCGCCTATTACCGCTCAAAAGCGAATTGATGGGAAAATGAAGTGTGTGAAAAAGTCGAAAGAGTAAATCTTGCATGCAAAAAAAAAAAGAAGAAAAAGAGGAATGAAATGAAATAAAATAAAATAAGTTACACCCACCCCACACGCCCATCGTACTTAAAGGTGGGGTGGTGCTGTCAACTACATGCGAGTGTATAACTGTCTGTCTGTATGTGTGTGTGTGCACTTCCGAATGTTCAAACAAAAGCAACGACAACGATGACAAAACGAGACAGACGACAATCGCGAAAGAGTAGCAACGACGCCACAACACGGCGCAAATACAAATACAAATACGAATACGCTTATGCTTAATTTATGCAAAATAAAAGAAATACACATAGAGTAGTATACTGAATATATATATATATATACATATATATATATATATAAATTATACATACATATATACATATACTGAGCAGGCGATGCCGACTTCGACTCGAATTTGAAGCCGAAATGTGGTGCACACGAGATGAGATGCTCGGGGCGCGAATGAGCATCCAAACGAGCAAACGAGAAAATGTCAAACCACTTTGCACACTCGGCAACAACAACAAGAACAACAGCAGCATCCAGCAGACGCCCCAAAACGTTGCCACCTTACAATCGGAGGCGCAAAACAGTGAAGCCACAGACATGTTGGCCAACAAGCAACTCTTGGCTCAAATTGTGAGATTCGTTGCGGAGATGGCATCAATTGTACAACCTGACGCGCATTTTACTGTAGCAACATCAACAACAACAACAATAAAAACAACAGCAACTTGGAAGAACAGCGACGACGTCGACGCCATTATCAAAAGGCAAAACGAACGCCAGCGCCATCAATCAAACCAACAACAACAGCAGCAACAACAACAGCAGAAGCAGCAGCAGCGTCGACGCCAGCAGCAGCAGCAGAAGCAAGAAGAACAAGCAAAACGGTCACACAGGCAAAGCCAAAGCCGCATTATGGCGTGTTCTTGTTGTTGTTGTTGTTGTATTGACGAAGTAAAGTTCTTCTTTGGTGACGATGATTGCTGCCGCGGCGGCGTTGGCGTTGGCGTTCGACGCTGGTCTCTGACTCTGACTGTTGTTTGGGTATTGGTATCGGTATCGGGTGGTTCTTGTTGTTCTTATTATTATTGCTGCTGCTACGTTGGCTGTACTTGTGCGCCGTTGTGTTGTTGCCTATGACTGGGCCTCTGTATGTATGTATTAGTTTTCCATGAGTTTGCCTGCCTGTGTCTGTGTGTGTGTAATTTTACATTTTCTGGATTTATCCAATGTTTAATTTTTTGTTCATGCCCACCCAAAATGCCAAGCAGCCGTTGACGTCGGCTCTCAGACCGCGTTTTTTTTTGGTTTTTTTTTGTATCCGTATCCGTGTCGCTCTCACGGGGCAAGCTCGTAAGCTAAAATTATTGAGCGAGACGATGTCGAATATGCGACTTGGACTTGGATATGGTGACCTGTTCCACTGTTCCTGCCGCTGCTGTGCTGCTTCCTCTTCTTCTTTTGCTCGCGGCGCGTCAATAAAGCCAAAGCCTAATTGTGCTCATTTGAGCTCATCGTCGTTGTTGTTGTTATCAGCTCCTTTTGCTCCACAGTTCGTTTTCTTTTGTGTTCTTATTTCTCCACTTGCAGCAGCAGCAGCAGCCACCACAGCAGCAGCCACCACAGCAGCTTAAAAAGAATTTTTGTAGTTTCCTTTTGCATTTTGCAACGTGTATTTAGAATACAAGCATAGAGTTAGCTACCAAACATACATACATACATACATACATACATACATACATACATATGTACATGCATGCATACATCCGAACATTTGTGTGTGAATATTTGCCATTCTTTTTGCGCCATCTTTGGGGTCCGCGATTTGCTTGGATGCTCGCCTTGCTGACCGCTATTCGATTTATTATATTATTAGCATTTGTTGCTTGACTGTGCACAGTGGTACATTTTCTTGTCAACTATTTAACGACTGTACGGTTATCGATATTTTAATAGCAAATTGTCTTCGATAAATCGAGTTTCTGTTGACGATTTAAAGTTTATTTTAATTTTTTAAATAAAATAATAAACTACAATTTTTAAATACTAACTGACATAGGTATATGAATCTAATTCAATATTGGAAGACTTTTGAAAGCAAAATTAAGTTTTAGTATTTTTTTATAATTAGATAACAAAATATCGCTATATATTTGATAAGACTATAATTGACAATTTACTTCCGTAGACCACTGTGCGCGTGCATCTCACGTGTTGCTGCTGCATCTGACAGCAGCAGCTGCCGCTGTCGCGTCGGCGCATTCGTTTCACACCTGTCAGCCATAAACAATTTTCAACATATTTTTTGTAAAACCTGCCCAGTGTGCAATGGTCAGTTCATCAATATAAGTGCATATAGACAGACACATACATATGTATGTACATTATACATATGTGTGTGTGTGTATTTGCAGCTGTATGGGGCTACGTGTCTGAAATGAGCCGCTGCTTTTGTCTACCTGCTTTTTGATTTAGTTTTGCGTTACGCTTTAGTCAAATTTACGACCACACTACTATAGAAAAATCGTCGCACGCTTGCATATACATATGTACATACCTACACACACACACACATGCAGTTGCAGTTGCTCTCTCAGCGACCGATCATGTTATTGTATGTGTGTGTTTTTAGTCATATGCATTTGCTGAAGATGTGTCGCTGTCGCCGTCGATTGGCAGCTTGTTTTGTGCTGCTGCGACGGCGACTGCGGATGATGGTGGTGGGATTGGATTGGATTGTTGGATGTATCTGTGTATTTGTATCTTTCAGATTGATTAATAATCTCGTTTTTAATACTTAGCGGCGCTCTCGATGCAGCTACAGCTACGTGCTTATCGCACTTTAGTGCAGTTTCTATCTTTCGCATTATTATGTGCATGTGCATGTGTATATGTATATATGTGTATGTACATATATATATATAAATACTATTTACATATGTAAATATGTAGATTAGTTGGGGCCGCCCCCCTCCATATCAAAGGTCGTATTAATTAAACAATCGCTTGTTGCTATAAACAATGGTCAAGAACTTGTCCTTTTGCATTGTACTTCCAATCATCGCAAAAATTACTAGATCCCTTCTCTTCTACTTCTTTCCTGACATATATGTGTGTGTGTGTGTGCGCACATTTTGTACCTGAATTTTAATCCATTTCTCATGGCTTGCCCAAGCGCATGGCTGGCTATTATTTTATTTTATCCCTTTTACGCTGTGTGTCCTTTTTCCGTTCGCCCCGATTGCGCCAACTTCAGTCGCAGCCGTTGTAGTCTCTGTTGCTGCTTCTGCTTATGTTTTGTCGTCAACAGTTTTTGTGGTACATTTGTTTCATTGCTTGGCTTTTTTGCCGTGTATGTCATGTATGTCCCCACCCCACCCCTTCCTTTCCCCCATACCCTTGCTTCCTCCCTCGCGCACGTGTGTGTGAATATACATATGAGCAACGTAAACGTATGTGTGACAGGCTCTGCCTTTGCCATTGCCTTTTGCTTACATTACACAGTTGACACAATGTGGTGCCTCCTCATCCTCATTCTTCTTGAACTCGTCCATCCAGTGCACAGAGCACTCCTCGTCGCACACACACACACAGACACAACCACAGACTGAGAATATATATTATACTCGCTCTCATCCGCTCTTTTTCTTGTTAGCTACGCTCTCGCGTCCAATGCGCTCTCTCTCACAGTTGGCTGGCACTGCAAGTGACGCTTTGCTTGCCTTGCCTTGGCTTGGCTTGCCTTTGCCGCTCATTCACCTCAGAGGACAGACAGGCTGTGACTGTGACTGCCTTTCTGCCTGCCCATCTCATTCATATTCACATTCACCCAAAACGGCGTTTGGCTTAATCTCACGATTGTTTGGTTTCGTTTGGTTTGGTTTTTCTGCTCTGGCTCAGGGCTCTGGCTCTGGCTCAGCTCTGCTTTGCTTTGCTTTGCTCCCTCGCTCAATAGTAGTTGCTTGCTTGCTTGTGTTGCTGTTGTTGTTGTTGGGTTGACTAGCGACCTCTCCCCCGTTCTGTTCGCCGCCGTCGCTGTTGCTGGCTGATTCGCATTCGATTTTAGCTGCTAGTGCCGCTGCCGCCGTCGCTGCTTCCGTGCGCGCCGTATGCGTCCCCGTTGTGGTCTCTGTTTCTCACTGAATGTGTGTGTGTGTGTGTGTGTGCTTGTGTGTGAGTGTGAGGAGTGTTTCTTGTATTTAGTCCGCAATGCGCTCGCTCATTATTTGTTTGAGCGCCGCGGTGTAAAGTTGTAAAAAGTCCAAGTGCTTGAGCAGCAAACGCATCCATATCCAAACATCGTTGTCGTTGTGTCGTCGGGGTTTTCGTATCGGCGCGACCCGTCTATGCATGTAGCTCCCCTCTCTCTCTCTCGCTCACTCAATCACCCGCTCTGTGCATGTGTTTTGTATTTGTGTCTTCGAGTGTGAGTGTGTGTCTGTGTGTTGTATGTGTGTGTGTGTGTAGAAGAAATATAATAATAATCAAACGAATGGAAAAATGTAATTGCTGAGGCAAAAGTAGACGACGAGTCGAGTGCGAGTGGCGAGTGCAGACGTCGCTGTCGCTAACGTTGACGAAACACACAACACAACACAAAACAACACAACACAACAACAAGCAACGTGCAAATGGCAAAATGTGTCGCCGTCGTCGCAAATGAATGATAATTAGTGCTTAATTAAAATCAATAATGTCGAAATCGAAATTGAAATCCATATTCAATATTTGTGATATTGCATATTATTGCATATTGTACATACATATATAAGTATTAATGTAAATGTAAATGTACATGTATATGTGTTGTTTGTCTTTGTGTTTGTTTTTATTTTTGTATTTGTGTGTTGCCTACAAAATTGTCTAATACAAAATGGAGGTTATTAAACCCATGGATTTTAGCAGCTTTTCTGCATTCTGCGAGCATCTAAATAAATCTACAGCCGCCGCCACAGCAGCAGCAGCAGCGGCAGTAACGACAACAACAACAACAATAGCAGCGCCCGCTTTAAACAATGGCATTTATTTGGAGGTAAAACTACAACAACATTAGATATAGCTAACAACAACAATAGCTATAACATCAACAACAACAACAATAGCTATAACAACAACAACATTGACAATTTATTGTATCAAATTTGCAAAACTTAATTAAAATGAAGGCAGGCAAAAAGCGCGACAAAGGCCCTCATCGAATGAATGTGAATGCGAATGTGAATGTGAATGCAAAGAATGCGTGCAGAAAACAAACGCAAAACGAAGAAACCGAACCATGAAGAATAAGAAGTAACAACCAAAAGCAGTCGAGCTGCAAAGTTAAAGCAAATACAACAACAACAAAAAAAGAAATATACAAAACAATAAATTTATGCCTATAGATTTCACATGTGTATGAACGGTTGCCACTTACAACAACACGGGGCATGTGTAACTCACTCACTCTCTCAGTCACACACACACACACTAAGACAACTGGTTACCGTGTGTGTGTGTGTGAGCGCTCATTTAAATTCGTTTTTCCGCCTATCTTCTACCCCATTTCCACTTCCATTCCCATTTCTTTGGCCAGTCGTTGCCGCAAGTCAAGCCGCCGCCACCGCCACCGTCTGCTGCTTCTGCTTCTGACATTGCTTGCTACTTACTAATAATCATAATCAATCGCTCGCACTTGTATCGTGCAAATGCACGAAGAGGAGGGCAATGGCAAAGGCGAAGGCGTCGCGTGCCCAAATGAGATGAAGCGAGATAGAGATAGCGCTAGTAGTAGGGGGAAGTAGTAGTAGTAGAAGAAGAAGAGGTCGGTCGGTCGTTCGTTCGTCTCTTTATCTTTACTTGCTTTGTCGTTTGTTTTTGTTTGCCCCCCTTTTTTTGGATATCGTTTGGCTTTGCTGCTTGCTGCTTTGCTTGCTTGCTTGTTTGGTATTTTGTATAGTAAAAGCCGTTAGCCTGCATATAAACACACGCAGACACAGACACACACATAGACACAGTGCTGCCAACCTGCGCCAATTGGCATCCTTGAAGGCATATTCAGAGCTGCCAACATGACTCGAGAGTAGACCCCTCCCCCCCATCGTACCTTAAGGCACTTGACTGCAAGTTTGCAGTTTTGTTGTTTTGATTTGCATTCACACACATACATATATACATATGCTTATATGATATTTTTGTAACCACCTGGCAACGCTGTCTGAGAAGTCGCCGACTGACAGCCCTTTTTTTTGGGGGGGGGGGGGGGGGGGTTGTGGGGGTGGAGTGAAGGGGTTTTGTTGATGGGTGCTTACCCCACAGCCCACCATTATTATTATTATCATAACTAACTACAAAACAGGCAGCAGCCCACATACGAAATGTGTTTGCTTTACCGTTGCCTTCGCTTTGCTTTGCATACATATGTAAGTATGTGTGTCGGTGTCTGTATTTGTGCAAAGAGAGCTCCTTTTGCTGCCTATGTATATGTGTGTGTGTTTTTGTTTGTGTGTGGCGTTACCCGTGCAATTGGTCTCGCAGGATTCATTTGTTTGTCTCTGCCTTCGCCTCTGCTGCCACCTCTGCTGCCACCTCTGCTGGCAGCTCTGCCTCTAGCTTCGCCTTGTGCTCATTGTCGTTGCCATTTGCCCTCTGCGCTGCTCTTGTCCCGTTATTAGGGGTGTAAAATGGATTTTTTACTTTTATTATTATGATTTTATTGTATTTCCAGTTTCAGTTTCAGCACTCGCTCGTATTTAGTCGTCAACGTCGTCGTCGTCGCCGTCGCCGCCATTGTCTCTCATTTTGCCCCTTTGCTTTGCGCTCGCCATTCGCATTTTGTACTTTTCGCAAAAATTGTAATTCAAAAGGCAGGCCAGGCCCGGCACGGCCAACATCAACCCCCAACCACTAAACCCTAGTCTCTGCCCTCTACCCGCTACCCACTACCCTCTTACCCCCTACATTAAACACACAGAATACCACCAAGAGCAGCGCACCCACCCTTGATGCATCCCGTTATGTTGATGATGACGATGAGCAGGCATTGGGTGGGGACTTAGGTCGCCGAGTTTTGGGTTTTGCCGGACGTAACGTTGCTTTTAGTTTTTCTTTCTTTTTCTTTTCCAAATTGTGTAAATATTCGTAATAAATTTACACTGAGTTTTGTATTTATTTGTGATTAAGATTGGCATTGGGATTGTATATATATAACTATTTTTAATTAGTTTATTTATTTATGACGATGCATGTAATAATCATATTAATAATACATATAACTGTAACTGGCACTTTTTTAAGCTGCGTAATAAGTAGTTATACAGTTATACAAAATCTTATCTTATCGCCTTTCCTTTTGGTATGCCATGAATGGTTAACGATTGTAAAGTATTATACATATACACACATACATGCATATATGAGATTATACTTCAAATCTGATGATGTCTCTTTAATCTATTAACAAGCTGAGTCATAAGCAAGTACATAAATTAATTATAGTATACAGCATTTGTTTATTCTTGGAATTCGAGTGCTATTCAACTGGTTTAATATTAGAGATTCACTTTAATATCAAGCCATTTAATTTAATCTAAATACTATAATGTCATTATTTAAGCGCATTTTCTCATTTCATTTGATTTCCTTTGCGTATTCTTATACTTCTGTTGTTAACCTGCAAGTTTCTTCTTTGAAACGTCTGACATGAGACGACAATGAAATCAAGAAATATATCCATCTTAACTCTTTTGAGAGCTGCAAAATGCAGCTTGTGACGAATTAAGAGATTTGAATTGGGGCAGCGCAGTCAACTCTTCCATAAGATGTTGTCGACTTAATTTACATTTATAATTTTACAAACATTAAAGTTAAGATACATGCATATGAGTATTTCCAGGATCGTACATGAACAAAAAATATGGCAAAAATACTGCATTTCATCAACACTATTTATATTATAAAAAACAAGACTTTGAGGACTGGTCGTTTTTAAATTATTTGTAGAAAACGAACGCAACAATAAATGGAAGTCATTATACCCTTGCAGAGGGTATTATAGTTTTGTCACGATTTTGTGTAACGCATTTAAGGAGACGTCTCAGAGAAAAAAAAATTGTCCAAATACGAACGATCGGCTGAAAAATAAGTTTTCTTTTGCAAATCTTTTCTTCGGCACGCCGAAGATAATATTTCTTTCTTGTTTTTGACTTGATATTGAGAAAGTCATAAAATACTCTTAAGCCATAATAAAATAATGCAGTCTTCCATTTATAGAAATTATTTCGATCAATTACTATTATTTTATTTGTTTTACAAGTTTTATTATCTATTTGTAACGCGACAAGATTTCCATTGACTTTGCACTTCAATATTTACAGTTAAGCTGAGGTAAATTGATGTGCTTATATTTTTACTCTTTTTTTTTATATTTTTTGAAAAAAAAAAGAAAGAAAAATGAGAAAATTGGGTTTGTGAAAGGTCCGTCGTCTGTCCGTATGAACGCATATTTTTTCCACAGTTTTGAAGCTAGAGCAACCAAACTTGGCAGACAGGTTAATACATACCATAAGCAGATCTCCCCCTCACCCCTTTCCCGTCAAACCGCAAAAACCTATATCTTCCACAGTTTTACTACTACTACTACTACTACTACTACTACTACTACTACTACTACTACTACTACTACTACTACTACTACTACTACTACTACTACTACTACTTCTTCTACTACTACTAAAAACTTCCTTGATTGATCTGAAAAAAAAACAATTGGACACGCCCACCCCCGCCTTTAGAATCGAGCAAAGTTTGTTTCTTACAAACCTGTAGAACTGGCCCAACCAAATTTGAATTTATTTATAGCAAAACATGCAAGAGTAAAGAGTATATCGCAGTCGGGTAAATCCGATTATTATTATTATATAGATTTTACCAAGTATCAGCTCATTTGATAAAGTAAATATTAAAGAGAAAATGATCTAAAAATGAACTAAATTAGACCAATAAGCCATTTTTCCAGATTGCAGTATTTGTATTTGTGTTAATTGTTAGATTTAATAAATTTCTAACAATTTACTTCCATTAAAGCATATAATTTGGAAGTAAAAATTACTTTGAAACTTCCAGTGCTGGTGGACCGTAAATAGTTAGTTAGTTAGAATAGTTAAATTTGTTTATAATAGCTTGAGAAACAAAAAGGATTTTCATACAAAAACTAATTGTTCAGCCGATTGTTCCTATGGCAGCTACAAGATATAATCGTCCGATTTTGATCAAATATGCAAAGAACGGCTTAAAAGAAAAAAAGAGATTTTAAGGTTAGAATTGAAATATATAAGACTGTCGATTTTGGCCGGATGCATTCCCTTACATGGCCAAAGTAGTATTCGGCAACCAGAGTGTGGGGATATACAAATTCTCAATCCAAATGAGAATAATTGCATTTGTGCTAGAGATTAGATCGTAATATACATAAAACGTAAGACAATACTAACAACAAACACTATCATGAATCCCCCCCCCCTCCCCCTCCAAAAATTGCATAATAATTTTTGACTTAAATGAAAAAATGTTGTGTTGCTTGCAGAAAATGGAGCGGCAGGGCAAGATGGAGCTGGCGGCGAAGGAGCGCGAATCGCAGCGACTGCAGCTGATACCCAAAAAGTGGAATCGTCGTGAGGAATACGAGTTTCTGCGCGTGCTCACCGGCTATGGTTGCGATATGCAGCTGAGCACGCCCATGGGCGTTGGCAATAGCGTGAATAGCAACAACAACAGCAGTAATAATAATAGCCAAAGTCCCGATTGGACCAAGTTCAAACAGATGGCACATTTGGAGCGTAAAAGTGATGAGACTCTAACTGATTACTACAAGGTATTTGTGGCCATGTGCAAGCGGCAGGCGGGTCTCAAGCTCAGCGACCACGAGCGTGGCTTGGAGGGCATAATTGAGGAGGTGGAGAAGGAGCATGCCAAGCTTATACTGGACCGTCTTGATCTGCTAGCCAAGTTGCGCGAAGTGGCGCGCAATCCACAGCTGGAGGAGCGGCTGAAGCAGTGCGCCATGAATGCCGATACACCCGACTGGTGGGAACCGGGACGACACGATAAGGAACTAATTGCGGCCGTGCTCAAGCACGGTCTTTACCGCTCCGAGACTTTCATCTTCAATGATCCCAACTTTAGTTTCTGCGAGTCCGAGAAGCGCTTTATACGTGAGCTCGAGGCACAGATTCAGCGCACCATCAAGCTGGAGAACTTTAATGCCGAGAAGGCAGCGGCTGCAGAGAAGGCAGCTGCTGCAGCTGTGGCTGTTGCTGCCGCTGAGAAAGTAGCGGCAGCGGCAGTTGCAACAGCGGCAGCGGCAACAGCAGCAGCAGTTGCTGCTGTGAAGAACGAGGTCATCGATCTGGATGACGAATTGCTCACCAAGGAGAGTGTCATCAAAAAGGAGACGCCCGTGAAAGCTGAAGTCAAACCAGAGCAAAGCGCTGATGCAGCCGAAGCGACAGCAGACGAGAAGCAGCAGGCAAAGAAAAAGGACGATGAGCAAATCGATCTGACCGATAAAGCAGAAGCAAAGCTGTCCAGCGAAGACGGCGAGGAAGCTGAAGCGCTGCCCGCTGTTGTCAAGGAAGCCGCCGGCGTTGATGCGGATGACGCGGAGCTCAAGTCAAAGACTAGCGAAGAGAAAATGGATGTGGATGAGCTCATTGCCGAGAATGGCAACGAAAAAGAAGCTGTCAACTTAGCAGCGGAAAGCGAAAAAGCAACAGCAGTATCTGAATCCGAGCAAGATGAGCCGGCGAAGAAGAAGAAGCTCAGTGCATTAGAGGATGAAAACAAAATGGACACCGATGCACCAAGCAGCGACAAGTCCACAGACGCTGAGGAGAAGGAAGCGTCAGAAGCAGATACGGACAAGGACAAGGAAAAGGAAGGTGCAGCAGTCAAGGCAGAAGCAGCTGGTGAGGAAAGCGCCGCCGTTGAAGCAGTCAAGGACAAGGAGACAACTGCAGTGTCGCAGGAGTCGGAACAGACAAAGGCAAAGTCAACGGAGCCGGCAGATGCCGAGCAGCTGGCCAAGAAGCCAAACGAATCCGAAGCAATAACAGCAGCTGAAGCAGCTGAAATCAAAGCCACTGCAGAGGCAAAGAGTAACTCCGAGAAAGAAAAGGAAAAAGAAAAGGAGAAGCCTTCAAGTGAGCAGGAGATACTTGATCTGGTTGCGGGACCCACCGATCCCGACGATGACGAAGTCATGAAGGAAAAGGAAAAAGCCGTCGAGGAGGAATGCAAAAAGCAGGCAGCCGAACTGAAGGCACGCTTTCCCGATCTGGAGGTCATCCAACCGGCTACAGTTAAGCAGCAGAAGCTAGAGAAGCCCAAGCTTGAAATGTGCATGATACGCTGGTTCAAGGACTTTGCCCTCGAGCGTCGCATGGCGCACATTGTCTGCTGCGTCGAGAACAACAAGTGGCCAGTGGATAAGCATTATAGCGCCTTTGCCGGCTGCAAGGGTGCCACAGATCTCAACATTGCACTGCACGAGTCCATACCGCATCTGAACAGCATTGAGCGACGCTCGACGACACCAGATGTCATCACTATAACCACTGACCAGGGCGTCACCAAGCATCTGCAAGCCTCTCAAATGCAACAGGTGGCCAGCACGGCGGGTTCTGGTTCGGGATCCGGCTCCGGCTCGGGCTCGGGTTCTGTATCAGCGGTTGGTGGCAATATGTCCACGGTGGGTGGTAGTAGCCTTAACACTGCCAAGACGCCAACAACATCGTCAGCTAGCTCGCTGCCGGGATTGGATGCCAATAGTATCAATGCTGCTGTCGCTGCTGCCGTTGCAGCAGCTGCCAGTGGCGGCAATGCCACATCCTTGTCTGCTCTCTTGCCGGGCATGTCCCTCAGCGCAGCCACTGCCGGCGTTAGCGCTGCTGCTGCCGTCAGCGCTGCGGGACTCAATGTGCCCAGTGCCGGAGGCACCAGCAGCCAGGCGGGCAAGAAACGCAAACGTCACATTGCCATCGATGTGGAAACGGAGCGTGCCAAACTGCACGCTCTGCTCAACAGCTCATCAAGTAAGTTCCAATTTTTGAAGAAGACGTCTCTGATCCCGATCTCTTAGATCTTTATATTCTTTATTGTTTATGAATACTTCTAATTGTATAATACTTCAACTATTTATAACAGTGGCACCCAAGGATTGGGAAAGTGAAATAGCCAATATGGAGGCGTTGACAGGATCAGCGGGTAGACGTGGTGGTTCTGCAACTGGCTCAGCAACAGCATTGAGTGGCATGCAACCGCCGCCGGCACATCAGCATGCCTCGCTCTCTCGACAATCCTCTGGACAGTTTAATAAGCCCGCGGTGCCGGCACTTAAGACGCCGCCGCCTTCAATGGGCGCACCCATGGATCTGTCCTCCAGGTGCGCAGCAAACAGCAAACTCTAGAGATTCAACTAATGTACATTCATATTAAAAAATCAAATCTATGTATTTAATTATAGCAGCCTGCCTAAAATGAATATGACGGAAATGCTCAAGTCAGCGTCCAGCGCTGGCGCCATTGATCTGAGCGAGGTGCAGGATTTCTCGATGCCCTCGAAGAAATCCAGTGTTCATGCGGCGCTTAGCTCTGCCTTTCCCTCAATGGGCAACAAGAGCAAGCTGGACGATACGCTCAACAAACTGATGAAGAAGAACAATTGCGTAAGTGGATTGGATAGGATTGGATTGCAAACATAATAAATAAGGAATAAGGAAAACATACAATAAATAATATATATAATAAATCTCCACAGATCATTGAGGAGCCCGTGATAGGCAAGGAAAAGAAGCGCAAGAAACTGGATGAGATTGTGCTGGGCCTGTCGGCGGCCAAGGAGCAAAAGACCTTCCCAGATCCATCGCTACCCTCATCAAAGAAGCCCCAAATACCGCCCAGTGTATCTGTGACGCCAGCCAATCTCCAAGCGCCCAGCCAGCAGCAGTCCAATCAGAAGCCCTTTACCATCACTGTTACCACAGTGCCCGGAAGTGAGTTTGAGTCTCTGCGCTTTCATTTTTCAACATCCCAAGAAGGCCTCCAGTCGAGGCTTAACACACCTACGTTCAACAATTACTAAACAACAATATCTATTCTCTCAATTCTCTCTCTCTGCAGAATCGAAGAGCGGCGGCCAAGGCAGCGGAAGCGGCGCCAGTGGAGCGAGCAGCTCGTCGGGCAGCGGTCTAAGCGCACTGCAAAACATGGCAATGGGCGGTCTATCGAGCAAGGACAGCTTGAATGCGCTGCTAGCACAGACAATGGCCACCGATCCACAATCCTTCCTCAAGCAGCAACAAAAGATGATGCAATTCCTGCCGCCTGCACAGCGCAAGGCGTACGAAAATATGCTCGCCGAAATGGAGCAGGCAATGAAGCTCAGCTCCAAATACAACTCACCCCACGACGTCAAGGTCAACAAGTGGCTATCGGACATGACCAGCCCCCTCGGCGATCAGCTCAGCATTGATTATGTTGGCGGCACGGGCGTCGCTGGCAACAGCAACAGTCGACGCGGCAATCGCCAGCAGAGCAGCAGCTCAAGTGCTGCACAGCAAGCAGCGGCAAATGCAGCTCAGCTGCAAAAGCAGCAACAACAACAGCAGCAGCAGCAACAGCAGCAGCAGCAGCAGCAACAACAGCAGCAGCAACAACAGCAGCAACAACAACAGCAGCAGCAGCAACAACAACAACAGCAGCAACAACAACAACAGCAGCAACAGCAGCAACAACAGCAACAACAACAACAACAACAGCAACAACAACAGTCCATGGCAGGCCCACAAGGCCTCACCGGCGAGGAGCCAGTTCCGGTCATCAACAAGCAGACGGGCAAGCGTCTAGGCGGCAACAAGGCGCCACAACTGAAACGCCTCATGCAGTGGTAAGTTAGATGCATTTGCATACTTATAGACTTGAAATTATATTCCCCTTATCTTAAGCATTGTCATAATAACTACGTTCACCATGAATCTTTCTGCAGTCGTTGTCTATTTTATAATAAACTAGCATTTCCCGGCGTGCGGTGCTACGCCCCGTATAAAATCATATTCGCACAAAAATGTAACTTCCTTCAACCTTAACCAACAGTTTTCTACCCAATAGGGTAAATTTTCCAGTTACAGTTTTAACCTACTTTTTACCTACTTTCCACCCGGGAATGTAAATGGTATGCAGTTTTTAATGAATTTTCATATTGATCTTTGCAAATGAGTTAGGAATAAATCGCAAATGAACTCAACTTTCGCCTTTTTACCACCCACTTTCCACCCGGGAATGTGAATTTTCTGGAAAATTGGTATGCAGTTTTTAATGAATTTTCACATTGATCTTTGCAAATGAATTAGGGATAAATCGCAAATGAAATCAACTTTCGCCCTATTTACCACCCACTTTCCACCCGGGAATGTGAATTTTCCGGAAAATTGGTATGCAGTTTTAAATGAATTTTCATGAAGATCTTTGAAAATGAGCTTGAAGCAAATCGCATAAGAACTCAATTTTGGCCTTTTTACCACCCACTTTCCACCCAGGGGGGTTAATTTTCCGGAAAATTAGTATGCAGTTTTTAATGAATTTTCATATAGATCTTTGAAAATGAGTTTGAAGCAAATCGCATAAGAACTCAACTTTCGCCCATACAACCTTGACTACCCATTTTCCACCCAGGGGGGTGAATTTTCCCGAAAATTGGTATGCAGTCATAAATTATTTTGTATATAGATCATTGAAACTAAGTTTGAAGCTGATCGGATGATAAACAAAAAAGTTGCATACAACGGTTTTCCGCGAATTTTCCACATTTCCCGACCGAATTTTCCAAAATCCGCTCTTAGTGCTCACTTTCGGTATATGCCTAAGCTACTGTGAAAATTTCAGCCAAATAGCTCTTATGGTTTGGGCCCTGCGTTGATTGCCAATCGCCAATCACCAATCGCCAATCGCCAGTGAGGACAAACTCTTTTATATATATAGATACTATCATTTATTATACTCTTTTTTATAGAGTAATTTATAATAAATACTATCATTTATTATACTCTTTTTTAATTTTTTTGAAAAAAAAAAAAAGAAAAAGAGTATATTGGGTTTGTGAAATTTCCGTCTGTCCGTCCGTCTGTCCGTATGAACGCAGGTTTTTTCCACAGTTTTGAAGCTAGGGCAACCAAACTTGGTATGCATGTTGGTATATACCATAGGCAGACAAAGTGTCAAGATCTCCGGCCAACCACCACCCCTACCCCCACAAACGCAAAAACCTATATCTTCCACAGTTTTATAGCTACAGTAAAAATTGGCCACGCCCACCCCTTCCTCCACAAATATGCAAAGTTTTTATCTCCCAAACCCCTTCAGCTAGAGTCCCAAATTGTGCATGTTGAATTCTATTGCCCTATTAAATAGATCGGATAAAAATAATTTTGCCACGCCCATTCCCGCCCTTGCAATCGAGCAAAGTTTGTTTCTGCTAAACCTGTAGAACGGGCCCAACCAAACTTAAATTGATGGTAAAACTTGAAAGATTTGACACATCTGACTCCGCAAAGAGGCTAAAAAAGAGTATATCTCAGTCGGGGGCATCCGACTGCAACGTTCTTACTTGTTTTCTTTTGATAACAACAGTGTAACAGTTGTAAACAATTCATTGTTGACTAACTTAAATCTGTACTTGTAATTTCTATCGGCTTTTCAATGTTAATCTTCTTCTATGGATCCTAATCTAGACTATTTTATTTTTCCTATTAAATTATATTTAAAATTTTCGCTCTTCATTTTCAATCTTTATTCTTTAGATTGTTGTTAGTACTTTTGTTTTTTGTCTAATTGGGTTTTTTTTTGGGTTCTTATATATATATTTTTCTATTTTCATTTTGAACAGCCTGAGCTTAAATTCTTAATTATGAATCCTTAATTTTCCAAACTTTAATTTGCATTCATTACATTTTTTAAATTGTAAATAATTTTAATAATTTGAAATAAATAAATATTTGATGCTTTTATTTGAACACAGGCTCACTGAGAATCCCAACTATGAAGTGGATCCCAAATGGTTGGAGCAGATGCACAATCCCATGTCAGCACCATCGCCAAAGCCTAGCGTCATGGACAACAGCAATAGCTATGGCGGCGGTGGCTCCAAATCGCATGGTGGACGACCCTCCTCCAACTCGAGCAATGCATCATCCAGCAGTCATACGCAGCAGGCACAGAATGCAACACAATCGCCAGCGGGCAACTCGAGCGGTTCGTCAAAGAAGTCGTCTCGTCAATCGCAGTCGGCGGCAGCGTTGGATCAGGCGGCGCTGCAGTTCGGCTCGCTGGCGGGACTTAATCCAAGTTTGCTGGCCAATCTGCCCGGATTGGGTGCCTTCGATCCGAAGAATCCGCTCGCCGCGTTCGATCCGAAGAATCCGCTGCTGTCGATGCCATTTGGCGGCATGCCCGGCATGGGCAACTTGCCTGGTTTGGGTAATCTCAACAACATGAATCTGTTTGCCAGCCTGGCGGGCATGGGCGGCTTGGGCAATCTGGCTGGCATGGATGCCCAGTCGCTGGCTGCGCTCATGGCTGCTGCGGGTCCAACGCTCGGCGGCCTTACGGGCAGCACGGGTGTGGGCACCGGCAAGAGCCAGTCGCAGTCCAGTGCCAGCGGCAACTCATCCAGTGCCTCCTCCTCTGCTGCCAGCAAGAAGAAGCAGCAGCAGAATGAGGCCGCACAGCTGGCAGCAGCCGCTGCAGCAGCCGCCGCCGTCAACAGTGGTGGTTCATCCGGCGGAGGCAAGAATGCGAGCGCTTCAGCATCGCAGCTGGCCGCTGGCTTTCCGTTCCTCTTCCCCAATCCTTCTCTGCTGTATCCGCCAATGGGCTTGGGCGGTTTGAATCCATACTCGTTGGGCTCCAGCGGCTTGGGCTCCGCCTACGACCAGCTGGCACAGCAATATAATCTGCTCAATGGCGTGGCCACCTCCTCGGCGGCGGTCACCGGATCCACGCAATCCTCCAAGTCGCATCAATCGCAGTCGAGCAAGTCGAGCAACTCGCGTTCCGCCTCCAATTCGGCGGCCAACTCGGCTGCCAATCTGATGAATGCCATGGCCAGCATGAGCGGTGGCACCGTCACAACGCCCTCCACAAGCTCCAGTCGCAGTCGCCAGAGCAGCAGCCAACGCAACTCGGCCGCTTCGGTGACGCCCAGTGCCGCGGACATGGCCCAGCTGTCTAGTCTGTTGATGCCCGGCGCAGATCCACATCTGCTCGAATCGCTAAGTCGCATGAGCAGCATGGATTTGGCACAGGCGACGCGTCTGATGAGTTCCCTAGGCATGCCACCATTGCCCACGCCCAGCAGCTCCAACAACACCAGCAGCAGCTCCAGCGCCGCCAGCAAACGTGCGGCAGCAGCTGCTGCTGCCAACGAAGCCTCCGCCAAGGAGCAGCAGAAATGGTTCGAGAGCTTAGCACGCGGCGCTTTGCCCACTGATCTGGCTGCATTGCAGGCCTTCTCCCAGGGCAAGATGCCGAGCACATCATCCGCTAGCGGCAACTCCAACAGCGGCAACAACTCCTCCTCGGCAGGCAGCAAGAGCTCCAAGTCTGCTGCCGCAGCAGCTGCAGCAGCGGCCGCTGCAGCAGCTGCACAACTGCCACAAATACCAGGCATGTCCAGTGATTTCTCGCAGGCGCTGCTCGCCGAGATGGCGGCTCAGGCAATGGCCGCTGCTGGTGGCTCCTTGCCACTGAGCGGACCTGGTTCTTTGGCCAGCCTGGCGGGACTTACGGGTGGCGCTTCATCCTCACTTGGCATGGGCTCCAGCAGCAGCAGCAGCAGTTCGGCTGCCAAGCGGCAGCGGGAGCAGGATGCGTTCAAGCAGCAAATGGACTTCTATACCAAGTCTCTGGGATTGGGATCGGGCATATCGCTGATACCCACCTCCTCGGCCAGCAGCAGCAGCATTAGTGCCGCTGCCTATGCTGCCGCTTTGGAATCTGAGCAGCTGCAGCAGCAACAACAGCAACTCCAACAACAACAGCAGCAGCAACAACAACAACAGCAACAACAACACAAATCAAAGCGTGCGCGCAGTGAAATGCATCCCACCAAGGATGAGCTGACAGCTGCCGCCTTGGCCGCTGGATTGCCGCTTAATCTTGGCGCCAGCATGAGCAGCATTGAGAAGAGTTTGCGCGGTGTCAGCTCCAGCAGCTGTTCGACGCCAGCGCCACCAGCCACACCGGAACAGGATAAGGTGACGCTGACGCCACTGAATGCGTCGGGTGGTAGCGGCAGTGGTAGTGCCGCCTCCAATGCGGCCATTGCGGCTAATCTGCCCTCGCAGACGACCATCACCATTGCGCCTCCAATCAGCAGCGGTGCCAGCACCAGCAGCGAACGCTCCGAGCGCAGCGAGTCGCGCATCTCGCTGACGATTACGAATGCAGCGGATGCGGCCAAGCTGCCGCCGCCTTACGAGGAGGCCGATGAACTCATCATCCAGCCTATACTGAAGAAGCCTGCGGCGCCCGGCAGCAGTCACAGCGGCAGCGTTGAGGATCTCGATGCAAGCGGCGGCGGTGGCAACAATTCTGTGGCTAACTTAAGCGGCTCCAGCAGCAGCTCAGCGGCGGCAGCAGCAGCTGCGGCGGCGGCTGCCGAAGAGAATCGACGCTCGTCCAATCGACTGAAGCGTCCACGTTCTGGCACCGAACATGGCGGCGTCGCTGCCGCGGAACAGCCGCCAGAAAAGCGTCGCGAGCTGCGCTCCACGCGGCATACACGACAATCGGCAGATGCCGCCACGCTAAACCTGTCGGCGGGCAGCGAGTCCGAAGAGCGGACGGAATGAGTAGAGCAATGCTCCTAGCCAAGCGACAGCGCCCCAGTTTCAATGGGCGCACGAACAAGAACCAGACAAGGCAACAAATGCAAAAGTAAAAGTAAATGTGAAAGTGAAAGCAAAAGTAAAAGTAATAATAATAATAATAATAATAATAATAATAAAAATAATCAAAACCAAAACAAAGTAAATCAGGCCCAAAGCCAGCGCCGAACCAGAAATGCAAACAAAGGAGGAGCAGCGGGCAAAGGAGCAGAAGCAGCGACAGCTGAGCGCCAAAAGTTTGATAAAAATGATAGCGCACGCAAATTGAACTCAAGGCTAAATGTAACGTGTACGAGAACGAGAGCGAGTATGAGAGCAAGTACGAGTACTAGAGCGAGTATGAGAGCGAGTACGAGAGCAAGTACGAAAGCGAGTGCGAGTACTAGTATAAGAAGAACGAGTAAGAAAACGAGAGCGAGTACCAGTACGAGTAGTAGATCCCTTAAGCTTAAAGTTGTGTAAAGTATAAGTAATCCATTATATATATACATATATACACGTATATATATATATATATATATATATATATATATATATAGATATATATATAAATTAGCGAGTAGTAGTATCGAGTGCAAGGATGAAAAGGATACTGCTGCTGTGGCCCTGGGCTGTCTGCACTTGTACTTAACTCCTGTGCGTACAGCAGCGAGCACTGCTGCAATTTTGCTCGCTGCTGTGTCACACAGACGTCCTGGCCGAGTGTTCCGGCACCCTAGTGGTCATATGTATCCTGGAGTCCTTTAGCTGACCGAGAACCGATGTGTGGCATCAATTGCCGACTCCCGTCGCGACTGCTGCAACAAATGTGATGGGGGGGACAGCAGGCTGATGGCATATGTCGGTTCGAACAATTAACGAGTATATTAAAAAAGCGCTTATAATTTAATTGTAAAATGGGGGGCAGCTGCCCCTGCCCCACGGTTGAGTGTATCGGTTTAAATTATTGCAAAATATTATTGTAGCTGATAAGCTGATAATGGCAAACCAGAATGTTTCAAGAAAACAAAACAAAACAAGCAGACTAACTTAAAAACAGATTTGATTGATTGAGTGATTGATCGATAAACAGAGACACACACACGCATACATACATATATAAACACACACACACATACCTATTATAGAGATGTAGGATTAATTGGGTTCAATGCTGTCGTCCTTCACAAGAGTTAATCTTAATCACAAAACCTGTACATATTTGAATATCTTTAAAGGCTCTCGCGTCACTCTTAACGTTCTAGAATCTAGATCACATCAGATCTGATTACATCACCCTTACCCATACCCCCTCTAATCATGTAATTTCTCTGTTTGTTTCCCCCCACCATACCTAACATACAATTTTTTTTTTTTTTTTTTAAGCATATGTGTATGTGTATCGCCCTATCCGCACTACTTTGTCGTCCTATATGCCTATGTTATATTTGTGTACTCGTATGTCCTATATACATATAAACGAAACAAAAACAAGAAAAAAAACAGAAAGAAAAACAAAAACTACTTATATAAATACATACAAAACTGACATTGTCGTCAAATCGCTTTTAATTTTTAATTTTAATTATGTAATTAGTAAACAATTTATATTGCATAAGTTTTAATTTGTATTTTGTATGTTTTAAAAATTGACAATTTTTTTTTTGTAAAACGAAATCAATCAACAAGAGAAACCAATCAGCAAACGAAAGCATAACAAATTCTAAAATTCAGAATGTTTATTGAAAAAAAATTGAATTTTTAAATTAAATCAATTGATATATGTATGTATATGGAATTGGAATTCATTCTGACAAGATTATGTGTCCGTAAGGAGCCTACATATATATTAAATATTACATAATTATTTAAATAAAAATGGAAATACTATTTTGTTTGCACTTCGATCCATAAAACAAAACAACAACAACAACAAAAAACAAAATCACAAAAAAAATACAAAAGGAAACAAAAAACAGTTGCACCAACAGACAAGAGCAAATAACAATTTAAATTAGAGATGCTAAGTATAAATCTTAATTAAAGTATGATAATTACAACACAACTACAGCAACAACAAGATAAATATATGAAAAATAAAATTTCCAAAATTACAACAACAAACTGACTTTTCCTCAGCACCAAAAACATTTTAGGGAGGGGGGGGGGGGGGGGGGGAATCATAATACAAGGAACTTTCAAGGTTTAAAATGCGTATCCTTTTTACAAAAACAGCTCTAGCTTGGCCATATCCTTGCAGATTTTCGAAAAATTCTGTGCATTGTGATCGCAAGGACCAACACTATCGATTCGTATTCAAGGATAATGGGGTCATCTAGGGACCATCGACTTGTTAAATTTTATTCAAGGTTGGAAGAAAACGGGGCAAAAAAACAAAATCCTTTGTATCTCGGAAAATAAAAGGACGATTTTGATGTTCTTTAGACAGTTGATAGTCCTGGACAAGGCGCGTCGTTGGACACAGGATTTCTAAGGATCAGCAAGGATAAGGTTGAGATATGGCTATTTTTCTGTATGCAAAAAAGTCCTTGTAATTCGGTCTTTGAAAGGACGATCGTCCTTTTGGTTGCATGTTATGAAGCGAAAGGATACTTCTTACCTCTGTGCCAAAGGACATCTGAATTGTCCTTCAATTGGCCGAGTTACGGCTGATTTAGTGATTTCAGGACATATTTTCTAAGCAACCCCCTTGCAAAATTTTAAGGCCATATTTATGGAGAAAGTTTGAAAATCCATGAATGCCGATCGATAGGCCTACTGCCTGTGAGCTTAAAATGTTGTGTCCTTTTGAAGTCCTGATTACTCGGCTAAGTTATTACTAAGAAGTGCATATCCTTTTTATAAAACTAGCTTTTTTCTTGCAGATTTTTGAAGTACTCGAGTGCACTCCAAACACAAGGACCAACACTTGCGTTTTATATTCAAGGATATTGGGGCAATCCTCTCAGCTATATATTAAAATAATCTATATTTAAATGTTGATCTGGAAACCATTGATATCATTTTGGCTGATGTCGTTTTTACTACGCAATTTATAGATGTATGCTTGTATATTCACAGTAATCGAGTGGTAACTTAATTAAGAGGCAACAAAAGCTGCTTTTAGCATTGTGATAAACCAAAATAAAGATATATTGACATACATAGGGCTCAATTCTAATTAATAGATAAGAAAGTTTGATTTTAAAATTATTGTTGAAAACGCAGTTTCATTTGTTTTCTTCATTTTTTTGGGACCAAATTGCTTGAGCCAATGGAGGGAGGGGGGGAAAAGAACTTACAATAAATACAAAAAGTACAAATATGTATAATATACAATGTATATAAAACTGTGTATTAGCAATTAAAGCACTTAACCAGTAACGTCCCGGGCCCTAAAGGGTCGGGTCATCGCATCGACGCGTTAGTAAACTTTGAGTCTTAAAGGCTACAGCTAAATTATTTGCGCATGCTTAGCCGTGGGCTTGTTTTGTTTATGGGCCTTGTTCCTGATTTTGATTTTGAACTACATGTCATTAAATAACTGGGAGCGCTCAAATGCCTCCTCGAGCAGTTGTTGATGACGTCGCTTCTCCTCCGGCGTTAGTTCGCACAGTCCATCGAAGCCATCGTCCGAATAGGCAGTTTCCTCATCATCGCCCCCAATGGGCTCCTCGCCAGCCGCTGGCGGCAGCAGAGGCTCTCCAATAATGTGGCGTATATCATTGGGCAGCGCTTCGGATGCCTTTAACTGCAGATAGATTGCCTCAGCGGTTTCGAGAGTTCGTTTCAAATCGATGGTGCCAGTTAGTTCGTTTACATGTTTTAATATCTCAGTGAATTGGTAATTCCTTTCAATAATCACATTTGTCTCCTGATCCAGTATGGCCACGGAGACGAGCAGATGGAAGTTGGCACAGGGCAAACGCGTCCACAGGCACTCCCAAAGTTTGAGCACATCGCCGTTGTCCAGTTCCCGCTTGTACCACACGAGCAGCCAGCGGAAACAGAAGTACATGTTGTCCGAATCATGACTGCACATGTAGTTAAAAAGTGGCGCATTAGCCACCTCCAACAATCGACGCAGTTGGGCAAACTGTGTCTTCATGCCAGCCTGATCAATATCAAAGTTACTGTAGACCATATCCATGAAGCCGACAAAACACCAGAACGCATCGACCTCATTCACCTGAATCTCTAGTATGGGCGCCAACAGATCCGACATGCCCTGCACATAGCCCAGATCAAAGTTATACATCACATAGGTCATCAGTATACCCTGCAGCAGCTCCAGATTTGGATTATCCTCTCCAGCAAAAAACTGCTGCGATCGATCTGTGCGCTTCACATCCTTTTCAATTTGGCACTTGCGATCTCGATAGCCACTAAAGTTTGCCTCCTGTGTGTTGGTCATGGCCAGCCATTGAGCCTTCATTTTGTAGTACTCCATGGACTTTTGCTTGCGACGCTCTACGCGCTCCAGCACCGTGTCAGACCATTGATAGTAGTTTAGCAAATATCTCCACACCTCTGCACGCAGACTGTGCACAATGCCGCCACGAAAGATGAGCTCCTTGATGCGTGCGCTGTCCGAGATGCGACCGTCGGGCATCAGAAACTCCATCCACTGCGCCTCACTCAGCGGCTGACCTGTAAATAAGGAAATGTCAATTAAAACTATTCTATTTATATATTTTGCAGTTGTTGTTGCAGCTACTTACCACGATGCATGCTCTGGCGCGCTGGCAAATTATTAACTATTTTCTCGTCCTGTGCATTAAGGTTATCCAGCTCGCTATCGGCTGGAGACTTGTCCGCGCTCTCGCCACGGCTCTGGCTGTTCGAGGAGCAGGCGCTGTTGGTGCTGCCGCTTAGCTTAATAAACTGATAGTTATCTGGCGAGGCCTGCCGATCGCCATGCAACAGCGTGCTGGGACGTGACTTGGGCGATCGTTGAAACGGCGGCTGCACATAGTCCGGTATGTTGCCCAGAAATCCAACTAACTTATTGGGCAGCCAGCTTTCTCTGGGTAATTGGCTAGCCTTGATCTCGCCAATATCCAGTTCAGCAAATGTCTTTTTTAGCTTTTGACTTTCGGTATTCAATATGGCATATTCCTCGCCGCCGCTGCAGCTCGGCTCCGAGCTCTCAATAAAATGCTGCTGGCGCATGGAACGCACAAAGAGATCGGCATTGCCATGCTGAAAGAAGAACTCGCAGTGCACACCATTATCCGTTTTACGCAGGAATCGTATTGTCTGACCACGATGCCGCACCTCAACCGCTGCCAAATCGTCCAACAAGGCGTGCATTGTTCGAGCACGTCCTGCAACTGCAGCATTCCCATTGCTGCCCAGCTCCGTGGGCTTTGTATTGAACGCGCTGCACTCGGACGTTGTGCGTGTGCGTCCCGATATTCGATCGACCAACGCCCAGTCACCCTGATCCTGGCTATCATCGGCTATCATAATGCTATCATTCGGCTGCCATTCCAAATACAAACGACGACGCGGCAGGCTGTACTCCACCAAGGACAACGAGCCGCTGGTGTTCAATTCAGAAATATGCTCCGCATTTGCCTTCTTCAGCAGCACGCCATCGTGTGTGCATAGCACCTATTTAGGGGGCGAGTCAACGAGCCATTGAATCATGAGTCAGTGTCAGTATAAAATATGAACAAAGAGACAACGTTGCGATGTTTAACTTACGTTACCAGTTCCCTGAGGCAAATCAGCCTCTTGTCCACCGTGTGTCAGCCCAACGACGCGTTCTTCTTCTTGGGATTCGGTCAGTACACCCAACTGAATCTGTTGACAGCGCTCATAGCGCACCGATTCGTTCATTGCGTCCAGCCGTGCACTTTTTTCCAAAGGGATCACTAAAATTTTCAGCGAAATATTACGTTCTAGATATAAACAATTGAATTTTTACCAAAACTTTGTTGTGTACACACTGCAAACGCAGCCCTGCCAACTTGCTCATTATTTAAATACCAAATGAACGATTATTTGATGCGATTTAACGACTTATCGATTTCAAATTAACCGTTTAATTTTTTTGCTATTAAACGTAATCAAAATCGAATTTCATTTTTCCCGTTAATTTTTCTACACCCAAAATGCAATCCTACCTTACACTAGTAGACTCCTATTGATTAATCTCCCCTCTTTAACTAACCGTCGTATTATGCTTGGTGTAATGTTTGTAGGTAAATGACTAAATGGTGAAATCGATGCTTCTTTGTTGATGAGCCAAATTAAATTAAATAAATAAATTAAATTTTACTCGTTGTACTACTAACTGAGCCTTGTATGAACCTTTTCGAGTAGTCTGTGCTGATTATAACAGACTTTTTCGTGTTTTCAATTCTGAATCCTCTGTTCTCGTTATTAAAAACTCTATTTTAAATTTCTTAGCTCGTAGTTAACTGGTTAACTTGCCTATTAATTAGTACTTTGTTTAACTCGGAGTTCTCTCTACTCATTATTAAAATTCGTAGTCTTTTATTGTATCTATCTTTGTTTCCACTTCCCATAGCATTCGTAGATATGTATACATACTAGATACTCACTTAATTTACTAGGTAGTAGTTACCATTTTTTTGTACTTATTTTCAATAATCAATAATGTTTGGTCTGGTTTGGTTTTTTTCTGGGTTTTCCCCAATCCAAAAAATATTGGACCAATTTTTTATTTATTTTTTTTTTTTCGTTTTTAAACACCCCTAGATAATTTTAATTGTAATTTTAACGTTAAATTGAAATTTATATTTTTTATCTTTCAATTTTAATTTTTCTAAATAATTTATTTTGTATTTTTATAATATATGTTTAATGTGTCGACTGTCATTAGTTAATTACCACAATGATTTTCATAATTACTCGAAATTTTCGAAGCTTCACAATGAATTTTCTACTGTTATATCGTACAAAATCATCAAATCAATCGAGAAAATGCCAAATTAATGTCATTTTTGCTCGTTTTTATCCGGAATTTTCGGAGTTTTACACTAAAACTGAAAGCAAATTTGAGCCGAAAAACGGCCAGCCGTTCTCAATTGACAACTCAACTCAACTACAATGCAATTTTCACTCCATTTATATACATACATATACTTTAACATACAAAGTATTTTGATAAAATGCGGCTGAAATATTTTTTAAAATATTTCAAAATAATAAAAGTATAAAAAAAAACACAACAGATGAATGATTTTTGTTTTAATTGTTTATTGATTTCATTGTGCATTGTCAGACGACTTTTCAGACTTTGTCTCAGCTGTTTTGACAATGATTCTCTGTTCTTATGACGCTATACAGCAGTTCCTTGTGCTTGCTAGCAACATTTTGAAATAACTTGCAACACAATTTAAATTTAATCACATCATGGCCAACGGACGACCAAACGACTGAATTGATTGAGAGCGAAAGTAATTTTGCACTCTACACAGGTGGGGCATATGACAATTAATGTTTGATGAGCGCTGCTCAGTTTGGTTTTGAGGTAGCGTATGCCGGAACTTGCACGTTTAGCAAATATTTGAAAATAGGCAGTATGTATGGTATGTAGCACATTTATTTTTCTCGAAGACTTTGTAAATAGATTAAAAGTGCCACATTCGTGTGATAAGTGTGAGTATTCGTTTTCCGAAGTGCCGAAAAATGCTGATGCTGATGCCTGAAGCCGAATGCCGAATGACAATCACGGCGCCGAGGAAAATTGTACGAGTATTTCGAAAACAATCTTGGGGCAGTTTTCAAAATTGGCCGAGCATTTAGTTTGCACTTTGCGAGTATATCGTTCATAACGTTTCGTTTCGTCTCGTCGCGTTCTTAATAAACGCAAAAACATTTTAAGAAAACTGAAATTGTATATTTACAGGTGGGTGAATTGAATCATGCTGAGCAATAATGCTAACTGTGCTCCTTGGCCCTTGGCTTGCTATTAACACAGTTTCTGATCGATAATTGCAGCTGTTGAAAAGCTTTGGAACAAACATAAATTCAAGTTAAAAAAGAAAAGAAAAGGAAAACAAGTCTATTGTTCTTTTATGTCATGTTGAGATTATATAATATGATGTTAGCACAAATACCAAAGAATGTCAACAAAAGTTACATCGGTTTGTATTCCTATTTGCTGCAATAAACTTTAACATTTTCAACGCATTTTCGAAAGGGTGCGTACTTGAATATTTTGAGAATACTGAGAAGCGTAAACAGATCTTTCACATACATATTAATACATATGCTGATATATGTATATATGTATGTACAGTTTGGCATATATTGGAAAAACATGGCCATTGAGTTTTTTCTTTTTATCAATGAAACTGAGCGGCCAGGCAAAAAATTGAGAAATTGAGAATTTCGCTTTGTGCACTGAGAAATCAGAGTCAAGTCAAATCGGTTCTTGATTTGCATACACAGCAATTTACTTGCATATATTGACATTTTAAATGTGACGCCCTTTATATATTTGATTTTGGTACACTCTTCAGAGTTCAGTTCTGTTTCTCAATTGATCGTGTGATACTATCTGATGATAGCTCTCACTTTTTGTATCTTTCGCCCTGTTGTTTCTGTGTGTGTCTGTGTGTGTGTGTGTGTGACACAGTCGAATTGTTTTTCATTTATCGGGTAAAAACAACAGCAACAGAGCAAAAAACATGAAAATTGTTCAGCGTTCGTTCGTGCCCAGAAATAGCGCCACCCACTCAATATTTTGAAACTGAATTGCTTTTCGACGCAACGTTCGAGCATTTTTGGCCCGATTGGCTTAATTAGGATGAGCAATAAAATGGGGGTTGCACACGACGAGCATAGGAGTACATTTGAAATTCCATTTAATATGTATGCTATGTATATATTCTGTTGCAGTTCTGCGCCATGGAGAAATCTTGTCGCCCCAAACGCAATCGTCGGCACAGCAGGTGGGTTCAAGCGAACAACAAACAAATCAGAAATGTTCCAATTTAATGTGCTGGATACTTACTTTTAGGCGTGCTTGGCCTCCGGAGGATGATCTGCATCAGTCGCGTGCTACGAAGCGGCTGTTTACGCCGGATATTAAACGCATGCTAAAGGATTGGCTAATACGGCGGCGTGAAAATCCTTATCCCAGCAGAGATGAGAAAAAGCAATTGGCCGGAGAGACAGGTCTGACATATACACAGATCTGCAATTGGTTTGCCAACTGGCGGCGCAAGCTAAAAAACTCGGAGCGTGAAAAGGCCAAAAAATCATGGGGTCATTTGATCAAGAACTACAACCACAATGCTCGTGGCAATGTGGAGCAATTTAGTATCTCATCCGAGGACAGCATTTGGGAGGAGGAAATGCGACAATGTGCAGCCGAAGACGATGATGGTGATGCTGAAGACGACGACGAGCTGTCCAGCCGCAGCACGGGCAGTGATGGCAATGGCAACAACGCCTCAACCTGCTCCGCATCGTACAAGCCTAATTTCTATGTGGAATCTGGCGATCGTGCCCTGCCAGGCAATCGTGTGCCCATGTTGCCAACAGTGCCAATTGGCAAGGCCAAGTACAAGCAGCAGATGATGGAGAAATACCTGCGCGATAGCAATGCACTGGATGCAAATATGTCACCAAGTGGCAGCGACAATGGCAACAGCGACAATGGCACACAGCTGAACAAGTGGCTGGAGAGCGCCGCCAGATTTACGCCGGACAGGCACAACTATCATATTGAGTGGAACATGAGCAGGTAAGCTACAGGGAATCTTCTAGTTGATACAATTACGATTACTAACATACTGTTCCGACTTACAGGCACAAATGCATGGGTCAGGAGCGGCCGGTGCAGAGCCAGGTGCTGTTCACCAGTGATGCCACAGCCGTGGCACGTGGCGAGCGTTGGCTGCTGCACCACAAGGACGAGCTGGATGCAGCTGAAGCGCTCGCCAATTTGGCCTTTAACTGCAGACAGCGCTGGCACCATATGGCGCCAACGATCAGCTCCTAGTCCTAAAACAGCGATGCCCACTGACGCCATCATTCCAGCAGAAGATTTAGGCCGTTGGAAATGTGCAATCTAGTTTATAGGAGCCAGTTTTCAGTTTAAGTTCTAATTTAGTATGAAAGACAAATGAATATTATAACGCTCTTATTGTTATTAACAATTACAAATTACAATTTACGCTTGCGTGGATGTTCCTGTCTCGCTGCTATCCGTTGCTGTTGCCGCATCACCTTTGGCATGCACGTCCAGCACCTTGACCAGGCCGACCTGATGCGCCTGCAATTGTTGCACCACATTGCCCGCCGCCATGTTCAGCGTCTGCACCAGCTGCGCCTGCGCCACCTGCAGGCTGGGCATCTGTGCGAAGGCCATCAGCTCGTTGCGGCTGACCAGAGTGCTCTCCACAATGCCACCCATGAGCACCATTTGCGGCACCTTGCGCGTTATGCGCATCAATGCATTCACACGTTCCGCATCCGCCGCGAACACAATGCAATGGTGTGCCTGAAACAGCGGCATTATTGCCTCATAGCCCGTGCCAAGCACAGCCTGTCCAATGATCTTGCGTCCGTAGGATTTGAGATGCATGTTTTGCTTATGCAGCAGCACGCGCACCTTGAACAGTTCGTCGGCGCTGATGGAATTCAAATGAAAGATAGCCACCAGGCGTGAGTGATCTAGCCAGTTGCGTACCTCACGTGCTATGATCGCATTGTACGGATTCTCTAGCTGTGTGGACGTGCGCTCTGCTCGCGACTGAAAGCAGGTCAGCGCCTTTGCTGGCGCCGGATATTTTGGCTGTGTGACGGCAATTGCACGGGCACGCTCATAATGCGGCTCCTTTGGTCGCTGTATGTTTATCTTGCCGCGGTAGCGCAGCAACTGCAGCAGCGGCGTACGAGCCGACGTTAAAGGCAGGCCTGCAAAGCCAAAGCGAAAGAAAACGAAGACGTTTAAATAAATCAATTGTATAACCAAACAGCTGTTGCTGCTGGACGTTTGCAAAGATTGCAGTTGTCGTCTGCAACACGTGTGCGCTTACTTTGTTGTAGCAGTTGTGACATGTCTGCAGGCAGCTGTTGACAATGTATTATAACTTTAGTTCACTATTATTCAACTATTTAATATTTAAAATACTTAAAAATTAACAAACAGACAGCAAATCTTGTTGATTAGTTCGATAGATTTCTTGCTTTATATCGATTGCTTGGTATCGGCACAAAAGCGACATCTATGTGCAATTTATGGCAACTTAGTTATAACAGTTTTAGTTGCTGTTAAAAACAGTGTTGCTAATGTTAAAAAAAAAATGCATCTACAATCCACAAAAACCGCGATTTTTAAATTATACCAAGCTTTAATAAAAAATCATTTATAATGGCTGAGTTTATTTCGATTTTCGTCAAAACACCATGTTTTCGGATAATTTAATTATCAAATATTTCTATGATTATGTGTATTTCGATGACTTTACCTCGTCCCTGATGAACCGTTTTCCTTTTCCTTGTTTAGCAGATTCAACAAAAAATAACACACACACATAATGCATAGGTATAGAATTTATTTAATTACAGGTATAACATTAACATCTATATATATGTATATATATATTATGTGTTTTGTTTGTGTTTTATATATATTTATAAGTTGCATTTCGCTAATGGGTTTATTTTGTGGGCTGATAACGGTCTATCGAACAACCAACAACACTATTGTGAACGGAACTGGGTATAGTAGAAAGGGTGGAGTAGAAAAAAATTCAAAAAAAAAAAGAAGAAAGGTAAATAAAACAAATTGTTTAACAGAAAAAGTTTATTGAATTTGTTTATTAATTCACTTAGAATTAAGTGTAATTTAATCGGTTTCTTCATCAAGTAACTTAAAAATAACTAAAAATGTCTTAAAACAATAGCGTTTCATCTGTTCTTGTTGTGTTACTGACAAAAAAAAATGTTTTCTTGCGATTTATTTTAGAACTCTTTCAAAATCGTATCTTTATCGTGTGTTTTATATAATGTACAGTTTAGTTTTAAAACATACAAACTAAATACGCGCTAAACACTAATTAAACTGTATTTACATGTACATGAATTATATCGTTTAGACGCTAAATAATTTAAATATTTTACAGTTTGCTTTTTCGTCACATAATTTACAAAGGGGCGTGAAAACGTTTAAGTTTAAGGAGTGTACATAGGGTTTGTTTTTCTCAACATCATTTTTCTTTTTTTTTTTCATATACATATATATAAATATATATATATATGTGTGTATATTGTGTATTGGGTGTCTGTATATGTATATGTATGTGTGTATTGTTAGTGTGTTTTATAGTCAGCATCGGGCTTAAAATATATATATAAGATACGCTCTACGATTACTGCCAAGCAGTTTACAAAGTTTCGCCACAAAAAAAAAAAAGAAAACATTTACATGATAACAATGGAAAACACCGTCTTTGCTTGAAATTGTTTCGTGTTCAGTGTTGTGGCAGTGATGGTGTTGTTGTTGTTTGTTGTTTTGTGTTGGCTGTTGCTGTTCGATATTGATACAGCAAACAGGCGAAAATATAACAAGAGAATCGGCACAGCCCGGCAACAATCAAATTCTCATACGTATTCCTATAAAGGAACAAATATTTTGTTGCCGAGTTGCGCTCTGAAGGAATAAAGTATAATTAATAAAAAAAAGTTACATTTATATTTAAAAAAAAAAATGTAATATCAATAATAAAAAAAAAAAACTTGTCTCTCTAAAGGTTAAAATATTTGGCTTAACATATTTGTTTATAATAATTAAATAGATGTTTAATATGTAATTTATATGTAGGTGTATGCATGTGTGTGTATGTGTGTGTATATAATGTTGTTTTATGTTCTTTATTTTATATAATGGTAGGAAAAAAAAGCCTCTGGGCGCATCTTTAAACCTAATTGTGCTTAACAGCAGTTGGCGACAGGCGGCGCGCTCAAAGCGTTCTTCGGGTCCATGCAACACGGGGCAGTGTTGCGTTGCACGTGCCACATGGAGCCGAGGAACAAATTGACAAAAAATTAAAAGCAAACAATTCTAGTTTATAAACTCTTGCGTTAAAGTTTACTTAATTATGGCGTCGAAACTTTGTAAAATGCGTGCAGCAACTGGGGGGCGTGTGTGTAAGTGTGTGTTTGTGTGTAGGTGTATGTGTATGTGTATGTGTATGTGTATGTGTGAAGTAGTTCAAGAACTTTATTCACCAATCAAAAACTTAAACGTGTTTTTATTTTTGTTTTAGGGATAGTAGGTATATGTTTATGTATGTATGTATGGTAGTAGTATGTATGTAGTACAGTAAACAGTTAGGTTTTTAAGCTTTTCACATTCCTTTTTTCGTTTTGTTTTGTTTTCTTTTCATTTTCATTTTAAATTAAGCAAAAATAAAAACTTTCTTGAGATCAAACTTAACGATACTTTGCAAGCTTTCAAAAACTCGGTAAATTTATGTATTACAAAAAAAAAAAAAAAAATTTATTATTTATTACCATGAAAAAAAAATTTTTAAATTTCGACAAATATTTTTTTGCATTTGTTTTTGTTTTGTTTTTTTTTTTTTTTGTTTACGTTTTACACATGTATGCATATTATGTTGGGGCTTCTGTTTACGTGTGGGGGAAGAGGAGGGTGGGGGTGAGGTGTTGTTTTGGTTTTACGGATTTACATTGGATCGTGATAGGATAGTTTTTTCATCAATCATTTGATCTTTAACTGTATGGGCCCTGCTTGGCCTCAACTTTCTCTCTTGCATTGATTTTTGAATTCAATAAAGTTTTGCATTTTCTTATTTTTTTTTTTTGTTTACTTGTTTTGCTTTTTTTGTTTTCTTTTGTTTTGTTTTGTTTTGTTTTGTTTTGCTTCTTTTAAACGTTTTTTGTTTGTTTAATTTCTATTTAAAATTACTTAAAATACTAGAAGAGCGTAACTTGTTTTTGTTTGTTGTAGTTGGTAGTTGTTGTTGTATTATTGGTTGGTTTTTCTTTTCTTTACTTTACTTTACATGTGTGTTAGATCTGTTGTTGTTTTTGTTTTTGCTTTTGTTGTTGCAGTTGTTCTTTTTGGTAATTTCCGGTATTTTATTTGTATGTTATTCGTAGATCTGGGAAGTGCTGCCGCTTGGTTATACGGTGGCAATGACAATCAATAGATGAGCCAGTTCGGCAACACGATTCTTGAGATCCGGCGCAGCGCGCTCCAGATTCTCATTGGCAAAGTCACAGGCCGGGAATATGTGGACAACGTAGGCAGCCTGTTCGCTGCCCGGCACGGGTATGTTCACAATGCCAGCGGCCATTTTCTGTTGCAGGTAGGTGATGAAGCCGGTTTGTAGATTACGTGAATGTTGCAACACATCCGCATGATCACGTCCGCAGGGTAATGCCAATAGCATGCAATGTTCCTTGTCCACCTGAAATTGTAACGGTTGTCAATTAGTACATGGAAATGAGTGAGAGGCAAGATGTCAATTGAATAGCTCTTCAATTTGATGTGGCATGTACGCACCTGCATCTTTTTGGCAACGCCCTCCAGCTGCGTCTGCTCGAGGCGCATACGCTGCGCAATGCGCAACAGCGGTGTTGTGCTCTCCGCCAGGCTGGGCAATGAGGCGCGCGCCACGTTGGGATTGCCGTGCACAAAGTGCATCTGGACGGCTGCCTGATCGGTCTTGAGTGCGAGTAGGCCCTGCCACATGACCGGATAGCGTTGCAGCAATGTGACAAGCGAGTCACCTGGCGGTGGCACAATTGGTGCTGGCGGAGGTGGAGCCGGTTGTTGTTGCTGCTGCTGCTGTTGTTGTTGTTGTGTGGGCAGCTCCATGCCACCGTGTAGTACAGAACCAGATAGATGCTCCTGCTGATTGGCTGTGAATTGAATAGAATAATGACGAGTATGAGATGCAACTGTTCCAACAAAGTGGTCAGGTGTTAAATACGCACCAACTGCTGCTGCAATGCATAGACGATCGTCTAAATCAAGTTGACGCTGCTGGTTGGGATGTAGAACTTGGCTGTGTGAACCTGGCTGTACGGAAACAGACACTGTGGCACCACCGCTGATATACGGCACACCACTTGAGACTGGCGGTGGTGGCACAACCACACTTATCGATGCGGCTCGATGTGCCGGCGGTGGCTCCATTTGCATGCCCGCACTATCATAGTAGCCACCACGTGTTGCCATATCGCTAAAGTGTGCGTGCGGAATGCGAGCATTGTGCACATACACCTGTGCCATCTGTGGTGAGTCTGTAAAAAAAAGGATATTTGATTAGGATACGTTTGCAATCGACAGACTTGTTAAACATACCCGCTGCGGTGCGATCTTGTGGACTCTGCAGGCTGTGCGGCACAGCAATGGTGCGTGGTGGTCCACTACCTGGACGACGCAGCTCCAGCGGAGGACTATTGCTGATCATTTTGTCGTCATAATCACCACTGCGCATCATATGATGCTGATACAACATTGCAGCCACTCCACGATACGTTGAATCATTCTGTAAAATGGAACAGGCATAAATCATATATTAGAAAAATTGATCCAAGCGAATGCATAATTATTGTTGTTAGTCGTATGTGTAAGGAGGGGCTTGGGTTACGCTACTTCAAAGTTCCGCAAGTAAAACTTGTGCATTACCGGTGTTATGGGCGATGCCTGCTGATGTGCTGGCGGCGGACTTTGTGTACAACGACCGCTGACATAGGCGCCCAGATCATGCTGCGTCCATGAGTTTGTTAGCAAGGTTAAAGGTTAGTACAGGTTACAAACTTAACATTCAAATTATATGCATTTTAAATAAAAGTGAGCCAAATCTATCGATTGTATATTTTGCCAGAGATTATTACAACAATATCTACAACAAACACGTAATTCCAGACGGACAGATGGACGGACGGAAATTAATTTTTCATTTCAATGTGAATTTTGTAATACGTCTTATGGTATTCAAAACTACCTTTAATTTCGCTGGAGCGTTTTCTACTTGTCGAGCAAATTTGTAATCATATTAGAAATGTTCATTCTATGAATATCTTTACTTAGGGTTAATTAATTCATTTCAATTGAATAATTTATTGCCTGCGTTTATTTGAGAGTTTAAGACTTGGGAAAATAATTAATCAAAGTGATCCGTTTTCTTAGCCACAATCGATATTTTTGCAGCTCACACTTATGCGTATGCATATATTAATATGAAAGAGATGTTAATCTTAGTTTTAGTATTGGTACCAAGATGAAAACTTACCATGCTGGCGTCAAAGGGTGGCACGCCGGCCATGCCCGGAGGCAGCACCAGCGGCGAGACGCGCGGTTGTCCCTGCGGACTGATGTTGGGTATGGTGGTGCGCAAAACTGTAAAACGCAAATGAAAGTGTTTTAGTAAAAAGAGTTGTTAACGTAGACTGTTAATTTTTGTTGAATGTTACCTGCAGCTGTATTGGCTTGTTGCTGGCCTGGTTTCATTGGCGGTGGACTGCTCACATTGCCGGGCATCATTTGACCCGCTGCCTGCAGGCTATGCAGTACAACCGGATTAGGCTTGCCCGGCGGCGGCGATGGCGTCAACTGATGCTGTTGCGGTTGCAGATGCGCTGGTTGCTTTGGCTGCAACAGCAGCGCTGGATGTGTGGGCAACATGAGTCCATGTGGTGGCATCTGCACGGGTGGTGAGCTCTTCTGTTGCACAGCTTGTTTATATAGCTGCTGTGGCTGCTGCTGTTGGGCATAGCCAAAGTTTTGCTTGCTCAGCTGCTGTTGCGGTGTTGGCTGTTGCTGCTGTTGTTGCGGTGGCAAAACTGAAGCCTTCGAGCTAACCACATGCAGTATTTGTGGATGTGGATGTGGTGTTGCTGCTGCTGATGTTGTCTGCTTTATAACCAGCGTCTGTTGCTGCATTGGGTTAGCATTTGGTTGCTGCTGCTGCTGTTGTGCGGCTGGTATTCTTGGCGAGTGCGGTGAATGCGCTGTTGGTGGTGGTATGTTGACCAGCAAGTGTTGCTGCTGCTGCTGTTGTCCCAACATGTGACGTGCAATGATATTTGACGGCAGCAGTTGTGGATTGCCAGCGGCATCTGTGAGCAACATGTGTCCCGGCAGCGACTGTTGCTGTTTGTTGGGCGTCAACTGTTGTTGTTGTTGTTGCTGCTGTTGTTGTTGTTGTTGTTGATGATGCTGCTGTTGTTGGTGCTGCTGCTGCAGATTCTTTTCGCGATTAAGCACGTGTGCCTTAAGCGGCTGCGGCGGACGCACATTGCTAAGCTGTGCATGTTGCAACACAGTTGTTAGCGGATTTGGCTGCAACACCAGCGGCTGTTTGTTGGCAACATGTTGTTGTTGCTGCTGCTGTGGCTGTATATGCAACGTGGGCTGTGTGGGCGTGGCTACGCTCTTGACCAGCACGCTGACAGGTTGCTTAGTGTGCAACGTTGCCGTTGCCTCCTGCACCGGTGGCTTGCTCAGCGCTGTTATGGGCGTAACGGGAGCAATGACTGTGTTGCTGATTTGCATTTGTTGATGCTGCTGTTGTTGTTGTTGTTGCTGTTGCTGCTGCTGTTGATGGTGTTGTTGCTGCTGCTGTTGTTGTTGCGGCAGTGGCGCTGCCTCGCTGGCACTTGCGGCCGCATTGGCTGCTGGCAAATTGCCCTCCTTACCCTGCGGCATGCCCGCCGTTATGATACCGGTAACAGGATCGATTAGCGCCTTGCTAACCGCATCAGCGGCACCGCCTGTGATCTTCTGTGTGGCTGCGGGTGCAGCGGTCTGATGCATGGGCGGCATAGATGAATTGATGGCTTGATAAGATTCGATTTCGGCAGCGGCAATGGCCTTTTTCTTGGGATGCTGTGGTGTTGGCTTGGACATGGTGACGACGACCGGTGTTGGTGTTGGTGGTGGTGCTGGTGCCGGTGGTGGTGTTGGTTCTACAGGTGTGATCTCCTTGATCTCCGGCAGTTGCTGCTGCAGAGGTTGTGCTTGCTGTTGCACTGGTTGTGGTTGCTGCATTGCTGCTGGCGGCTCGACTACAACTGCTGTTGCTACTACTGCTGCTGCTGGTGGTGGTGGTGGCGGTGTTGCTGCCACTATAGTTGTTGCCGACTCTTCCTGTAGGCTCTCTGCTGGCGGCTCGGTTATGGTCTTGCGTTCCTTTGAGCGCTTAGGTCTGCCAAGGACATTGATCGGCTCCGTTTTCTTAGCCAGCGCATTGCGGCCAGAGCGACGCGGTGGCGTCTGTGCGCCCTTGGGCAACTGTTGTTGTTGTTGCTGTTGTTGCAATTGCAATTGCAGCTGCAACTGCTGCTGCGTGTTCGTGTTACGCACAACATCTTCAATGATATCATCAACTGTGCTGCGATCTTCCTTTTCTTGCAAACGTCGCGACTTGCGCGTGCTGGTTGACTCCGAGCTGTCCGAATTGGGCTCCAGTTGTGGCTGCGGCTGTTGTTGTTGTTGTTGCTGCTCCTGCACTTGCGTGTCCAGCTCGCTGCTGTTCTTTAGCTTGTTGATGGTCAGTATGAGACGTGGTCGCGCATCCTCAGCAGCAGCTGTTGTTGCTGCTGTTGCAGATACTGTTGCCTTGGTCTGCGGCTCTGCATCGTTAGCATCGTCATTGAACTCGTAAATGTCCTGACTGGGCGTATTGCTGGCGGCCTGGGCCAGAGCCTGATTACGAGCCTTCTTCTCAGCGGCTGTGGGCACAGGCACAGGAACAGTAACAGAAACGGGCACTGGAACTGGCAGAGTAACAACTGTTGCTGGCGTGGGAGTAATAAGCTCCTTTTGCTGCTGCTGTTGCTGTGCCAGCTGTTGCTGTTGCATCTGTTGCTGCTGCAGCAACAAGTTGCGTGGCGGTCGTCCCTTGCGACCACGCGTCACTGGCACCGTTGCGGGCTTGCGTAGACGCGTGTGTACGCCAGTGTCACCGGGCGTTAGCAACAGAGCGGGATCAGTGGCAGGATTGAGTGGCACACCGGCGGCTTGTTTCTTCGCACCACGTGGCTGACGTCCACGTTTGGCTGTGCCACGAGAGTTGGGTCTGCCCACAGTGGGTGGAGTTGCTGCTTTGAGTGGCAACTGTCGCGTTTCAGTTTCATCCTCCGTGTCATGATCGTTGGAACTAGCTGCTGCTGCGGCGACTGCTGCAGCTGTTGGTGGCGGCTCAGTGGCAACTGCTGGCGTTGCAACAGGCGTTGGCGCTGCCTCTGCAGTTTTGGGCAACTCAATCGACGACTGTTGCTGATGTTGCTGTTGTTTATGTTGAGTTGCTGCTCGCTTAACTTGTTGTTTGTCCTCTTTGACTGAAGCTGCTTTTGCTGTATCCAGTTTTTTGATGACACTATCAATGTTCACCTCCTTGGCGGACCAGTAATCACTGTCCACTTCCTTCGAGTCCTGCTCGATGAGTTCATCCTGCTTTGGCTGCGATATCTTGATCACATTCTCCTCGGTCAACAGTGAAGCTGCCGCGGCCGCTGCGGCTGCAGCAGCAACAGCAGCTGCCTTTGTTGTCTGCGGAGAGCTGGCCAGACTGATTGTTGGCGTCGGAGTGCGTATCACTGAAACGCTTTCGGATGTCTTCGGCGCTAGCACTGAAGTTTCGACAACAACTGCGGGCGTTGTTTCCTTGAGTGGGGGATACTGTATGGACGATGTTGGTGCGGGCACAATTTGTTGTTGCACAATAATCTTTTGTGCTGGCGGCGCGCTCTGTATGACATTTAACGACAATTGCTGCTGCTGTAGTTGCTGCTGCTGCTGAAGTTGCTGCTGCTGCTGTTGTTGTATTGGAGCACGCGACAAAATGGCTGCAGCATGTTGATGTTGTTGTTGCTGCTGTGCCTGTGGACTGTGCGAGGTGTGTGCACTCGTGTTGCTGCCAGGCGAGCTTAGCTGCTGTTGCTGCTGTTGCTGCTGTTGTTGCATGTTGCTTATGCCAACACGCGGCAATTGTTGTTGCTGCTGTGCAAACATTGGCGGCGTCGGTGTCATATGTGTTACAGTCTGTTGCTGCTGCTGCTGCTGTGCTGGATGCAATTGTTGCTGCATCTTTTGTATATGCAATTGCTGCTGCTGTTGATGTTGTTGTTGCAACTGCTGCTGGTGTTGTTGTTGCTGTTGTTGTTGCTGTTGCATATGCTGTTGATGTTGCTGCTGTTGTGCCTGATACTGTTGCCGCGCTTGATGATGATGATGTTGTTGCTGCTGCTGTTGTTGTTGTTGTTGTTGTTGCAACTGCTGCTGTTGTTGCATTGGATGTGCATGATGATGCCCCGGCGACAACGGTGGATGTTGCATTTGCTGTTGCAGATGTTGCTGCAGCTGCTGCGGTTGCTGTTGCATATGCAACTGCCGCTGCAGAGGTGGCTTTCGGTCTAACAGTTGATGATGATGCACTTGCATATACTTTTGCACTTGTTGCAATTGCTGTTGATGCTGGTGCTGCTGATGTGCGCTCATCTTGGACAACATTTGCGGCGAGTGTTGCTGCTGTTGTTGTTGTTGCTGCTGCTGTGCATTCACATGTATACTCTTGTGCGGCGGCAGGCTGCCCATTGGCGGCGAGCTGGCCACCTGACTTTGTGTCGCTTGCTGTGGCTGCACGGTGACAACTTTGCTGATGATTGTCGGATGATGCGACACCGGCAATGGCGGCATCTTCTGCAGCGGCAGAGGCAAGGGCAACAATTGTGGACCTGATGTTGCACTTGGATTCGGCTGCAACTCGATTACTGACTTGGGTAAACCGGGAGATGCTTGTTGCTGTTGTTGTTGTGGCAGCGCTGGGCGTGGCAGGTAGCTGTTGGATGTAGACAACTTGCTGCTTGTTGTTGGCGATGTTGTTGTTGCAGCTGCAACGCCACGTGCTGTGGGACTTGGTAGCGGACTCATGTTGTTGCCGGTGGGCGAAATCAGCAGAGGATGTTGTTGCTGCTGCTGTTGTTGTTGTTGTGTTGGCAACACCGGCCGTGTCACTGGACTTAGCTGACGATTAGCTGTGCCACGTCCCGGCGACAACAGCGGACTATGGGGCGAGGGCGCACGCATGCCTGCCACCATAAAGCCGCCTGGCTGCATCTGTTGTTGCTGGTGCGGCGACAGTATCAAGTGTGGCACCACAAAATGTGGCGCATGCTCCGGTATTGAGATGGTAGGCGGCTGCATAATGAGCGATTGTGTGCGCAGTGGCAGCAACTGTTGTTGCTGTTGCAACTGCAACTGCTGTGGCGTTGCTGCTGGCTTTTGCTGTTGCTGCTGCTGTTGTTGCTGCTGCTGTTGTTGCTGCTGCTGTTGTTGCTGCTGCTGTTGTTGCTGCTGCTGTTGTTGCTGCTGCTTGGGCGTGGAGGCTTGTGGCATGGCTTTCTGTGTACTTCTCGTAGGACTGCCAAAGGATAACGAAGCAGAGCTGTTGCTGCTGCTCGTTGTGCTGGAACAGTTGGCCATCACATTGGACAGATCCAGATTGATGATGGGCGTGTTGGGTCGAACAGTTGCTGCATCTGCTGCTGGCAGCAGCGTTTGAACCGGCTGCACCAGCGGCTGTTGCAACGAACTAATTGTTGGTGGCTCAATTTTCAGCATCGATTGCTGCTGTTGCATTTTCAGCAACGTGTTGTTGCTGCCGCCGGGCGCAATTGCAACTGGCACAGACACGGCAACAACTGGCAGCTTGGTGATGACTGTCGGCTGTGACTGTGCAGTTGATAATGATGATGATGACTCAGGATTGGTATGGCTGGATCTGGTTCTAGATCTAGCATTGGCATTGGACTCGCTGCTGGTGTCTGTTGTTGACTGCGATTTGTGGCTAGCAACTGTTGGTGTTGGTGATTTGTCGTAGCTGGTTGCAGTTTCATCAATTTTGAGCGTGGGTCCGCTGCTGTCAGCATCATCCGGATTTTCTTCAGTATCTGTGTCGATTTGAAGATCACGTTCGGATTGCGGTGTATCCGCCTTGATGTCCATATCTTCATTGCGCAAACTTTGCACAGCCTTGCTCAGCTCCTCAGCGTCCAGAACGACGGATCCTGTGGCAGCAGAAACGGGCTCTGGGTCCGCTTCTGCTTCAGGTTCCGGTTCGGCTTCAGGCTCAACATCCGCTTCAGGTTCCGGTTCAGGTTCATTGGCTACCTCTTCAACAGCAGCTTCAATAGCTTTAGCTGCCAGTGCAGCCTCCTCGTCGGGCTCGGCAACAGCCACCTCGGAAACAGTGGCAGTCATATCGTCCATGCCATCCAAGGAGTAATCCGCACTGGAAGAGTTGCCAAAACTTTCGCCCAGCAATGCGGAGACAGCGCTTTCCGTCTCCTCCTGCGAAATGGTCACACGTGATTTGCTATCCTCCAGCTTATCAAGCGTCTTTAAAGCATGACAGGGCGGTGAGGCGACTGGTATCTTTGGCTCATCGGTCAACACATCCAGCAGGGCATTGTTGAATTCGGCGGAGATGGACTGCACTGCCGACTCGCTAATCTTGTCATCCAGCTGACCATCAAAGCCGGGTATAAAGATCTCCTTTTTATTCTTATTCAATGCGGCGCCTGTTGGCGACGACGTCTGCTGATTGTCTGCTGCGGGCTTTGGTTCAATGACAGACGCAGCGGCAGCCGTCGAGGATGTGGGCGTGGTCACTAGCGTGCTGGAGACCCCGCTGCTAACGGGTGTTTCCGCTGATTGTGTGGAGAGCATGGAGCAGCTGCTGCTGGTTTGGCTAATGGTGGGTGTCTTGGGTATAGGACTAATCAGACGTGGTTTCTCCCGAGTGGGTGAAAGTGCATCAGTGGACAAACGATTGCTGCTGTTGGCTTTGATGACGGCCTGCGGCGTAGCTGCAACAGCCAGTGGCATTGGCATGGGCTTTGCCACCGATGACAACGACAAGGACAACGAGGATAAGGGCTCCTCATCGTCATCGCCTAGCAGACAGGGCAAACTGGGCGATGGCTTGCAGAGTGGTGCAGAACTACGCTGCTTGGCATCCTTGTCCAGCTGCAACTCGGCATGCTTTGTGGCAGCTTGCACATTGATGGTGAGCGAGGAGGAGGCGTTGGCTGCGTGATGAGCAGCGGCAGCGGCAAAGGCGGCTGCTGCTGCGGCAGGCAAACAAATAGACTCACGACGCATATGCAAATGATGCAGCTGATGATGTTGCAGTTGTTGATGTTGCTGCTGTTTGTCGTGCTTTTCATGCTTTTCCTCCTTGGAGCGCTTCTTCTTTTTCTTTTTGTCCTTGGTCTTGTGCGCCGCTGACGTGGAGGCTTCCTTGGATTCGAGCAGCTGCTGCTGCTGCTGTTGCTGCTGCTTCTCGTTGGAGTTGTCCTCGTTGTCGGAAAAACGAAACACGTCTGTCATATCGCTGCGATATGTGTTGGCTGTGGAGGGCGTGGCGTCTTCCGGCAGCTTATTGCTGTCAAAGTCATCCATTAGCTGCGCCTCCAGCGCACGTCCCGCTTCGTCCATGTCCACGCTGTTGTCGTCGTCCAGCTTGCTAGCAGCTTGTTGTTGTTGTTGCTGCTGCTGCTGCAGCTGTTGCTGCTGTTGTTGTTGCTGTTGTTGCTCACGTGCTGATTTCTCGCGTCGCTTCTTCTCGCGTTTCTCTTTGCGATGCCGCTCCCGTTCGCTGCGTTCCAGCTCAAGCTCATCCTGCTGCAGTTGCTGCTGCTGCTGTGTTGATAGCTCCTTGTTGCTGTTGAGGCTTAGGTGTGGCGTCTCCGGTGCCTGTTTGTATGTCTGCAGCGCGGCGGACACCATGGGACCAGTGTTGGATAGCGTCACCTTGGCTGTATTGTCGTTTTGCTGCTGCTGCTCATCCGTCAGCTGTGACTCTTCCTCCTCCTCTTCCTCGTCGGAGATAATGCCAAAGATATCCTCCATTTTGTCCTCGCTACGTTTGGCTGCCTCACGCGCCGACATGCTCATTGTGTTGGGCGTTGTGGGCGTGGCGTTGCTGCTATACAAACGTGTGGACGTATCTAAGCTCTTTGATTTCTTGGACTTCTTCAGACGATGTCGCTCCTCCTTGGACAATTTATCGCTAAGCTGATCCACGGAGCTAACGGCATGCGCTACGCTCATATTACGCAGCTTCTCGCGTTTCTTTTCCTTGCGCTCCTTGTGCTTGCGCCGCTCACTGACCGATCCTGTCGCTGTTGGTGTCATCAACGTCATCGTAGACGACGTCGTTCCTGCTGCTGCTGCTGCTGTTGGAGTGGCAGTTGCATCCAAAACGACAGCAGCGGCATTGACCACCACATGCTCCGTTTTAAGCTCATCATCAATGTTGTCAAATTTATTGGGTTTGCAATCGTCAGCAACATCGAAGATGCTGCTGTTGGATGCAGTTGCAGTTGTGGTTGCTTCCGCTGAGGATTTGAGACGCTTTTTGCTCTTCTTGTGCTTCTTGCGTGTCTCCGGACTGTACTCCTTTGGATGTTTGGATGCAACGGAGGCGGTCGAATCGTCCACATAGCCTGCATAGTTGTTGCTATTGTAATACTCATTGAACTCCTTTTTGAAGTCGGCTTTGAGTTTGCGCTCCTCGTTGGATGAGTGCGAATCGTGGCGGGATTTGGCATATTTTTGCAGTTCGCTGTCAGACAGCTGCTCCTGTTTAATGTCCAACTCCTGCTTGATAATGCCGCCAACGCCAACGCCGCTTTTTGCGTCCGGTGCTGGCTGCGATTGCGACTCCGAATCGGAGGCAATGCGCGTCGAGTGGCAACGTTTGCTAAAATGACCCAGCGAATGACGACGTATTTCATCCTCGGAGCTATCATCGCCATCGCACAATCTGCGCAGATTCTGTTGCATTTGCTGTCGCATGCGACTGGCGTCCAGGGCAGCAGCGGATTCAGCATCCGCATCTGCATCCTCATCCGAGTCGGAGAAAATGCGCATTGAAGCGGTCAGCTTGCGATAACCTTCCTCATCCTCGCCGACATCGTCGCTGCTGCTGAGACCCAAATGTCGTCCATGGAAACTGCTGCTGCCGCTGTGACGATGATGATGCAGTCGATCCTCAAATTCTGTATCGCTATCGCCATCGTAGCTGGTGGAACGCTTCTTTTTGGCACGCGATTGCTTCAGTTGCGAGAACTTGGCCTTAATCTTCTTCTCCTCCGCCTGACGCTGCATATTCTTGCAGCTGCGCGCCTTGACCTTGTCATACATGGACACATTGGGCGAATCATCGGGTATATCAAAGATGGAATGCTTCTTCGATGCATCATCCGTATCATCCGAGTCAGCTGAACTGAGCATCATTATTTTGCGCATCTGTGATATACTGCTCTTCGATGAAGTGCAACCCTCATCCGAGCCACGCGAGAATTTACGCTCCACACTGCGGTGATGAGGATGCGACTGTTGTTGCTGCTGCTGCTGATTATGATGCAACTTGTTGCTGCTCGAGGCATTCGTATTGGAGCTAAGTTCACCCGCCGAGCTACCCGCTGCTGAGACGCGTCTGTACGGTTTATGCGTTGATTCCTCATCCGTATTTGTGGACTCGGCAACCGAATGACGTTTCTTCTCCCGATGATGCTCGCGATGATGCTCACGCTTGCTTTTGTGTCGCGACGAGGACGATGAGCTGCCATGATGATGATGCTCACGTTGCGCCTTATGCGACAACAAATGCTGCTGTTGCAACTGTTGCTGCAGTTGCTCCTCTTCGCTGGTTGTGTTCACCGTGTGCAACTGTTGCTTCAACGTAGCTGCCTCTAATTCAGCATCTGCCATGCTGCAGCTTAGCTCGCTTCCGCATTTGCTGGGAGTCAATTCGCCGCTGGATTTGTTGTGATGATGCTTCGCGCTGCGATGATGCTTCGAATTGCCACTCTTGTGTTCCTTAACGTTGCCGATCTTTGCATCATCTTTGCAGCCGCCGCTGCTGCTGCTGCTCTTGTGCTCCTTGGAGTCGCGACGATCGCTAACACGTTGATTTGGATTCTGGCAGCTGTTCTCCATGCGTATGCGCTTCACATAATCCTCATGATTCTGTGCAACGCCACCAATGCTATGATTGCTATCCTGCGAGCTAAGACGACGCTTGTGCTGCCTTCCAATGGGCGTGGGTGAGTTACGTGACGATTTACGAGAACGTCCTTTACTGCTGCTGCTGCACTCAGCGGCAGCAGCATTTGGTGTCGTTGTAGCTGCTGCTGTTTCCACTGCTGTTGCTGTTCCGCTTGCATCGCCGGCAGCAGCAGCATTCTCCTTGTTATTTTGACGCTCACTGTCGCTGTGATTGTAGAAGCTGCTGACCTCGGAGCTGGCATCGGTTTTGTTCTTGTGATAGGCGGACATATCTCGCATGCGCGACAGTCGCGAGTCCTGTTCTCGCTGCTCTTTTTCACGCTGCTCTTTCTCTCGCTGCTCTTTTTCCCACTGTTCTTTCTCACGCTGTTCTTTCTCACGCTGTTCTTTCTCACGCTGCTCCTTCTCACGCTGTTCCTTCTCACGCTGTTCCTTCTCACGTTGTTCATTCTCTCGCTGCTCCTTGAGCTCGCGTTCCTTTTGTTCTCGCTCTTTTTGCTCTCGCTCCATTTGCTCGCGCTCCAATTGCTCTCGCTCCATTTGCTCTCGCTGTAGTTGCTCTCGCTCTAGTTGCTCGCGCTCTAGTTGCTCTCGCTCTATTTGCTCTCGCTCCAGTTGCTCTCGCTCCATTTGTTCTCGCTCCTCTTGCTCTTGGCGCTCTCGCTCACGTTCACGCTCTCGTTCCTTTTCTTCTTTGGCCTTGCGCTCTTCACGTTCTCGCTCCTCCTGAGCCTTACGCTCCTCATGTTGCTTGCGCTTCTCCTGTCGCTCTTGCCGCTCCTTATTATGCGCCTTATTCTCACGCAACTGTCGCATCGGCGGCTGCTCCTTTTCAGGCTTCTCAATTGGCACATCCGACTCGCTGGTTGTGTCATCCACCTTGGGTGTTGCCGACTTGGACGATTGCGAAGTTTGAGAGTTTTTGCGCTTATCGGAGCCAGAACTGTTTGAGGAGGTGGAGTTCTTCTTTGATTTCTTATCCGTATCAGAGCGATTATTGTGCTTGTTGCCATGTGACTTGTTGCCACCATGCGCCTTGGCGCTGACATGTTGTGACTTGTCGATTGGTTGCATCTTCTCGCTGCTGATGTTGCGTTTCTTCGACATGGTAATGATGGAGGCTGTTGAGGTTGACGCTGTGTTGGCGGCGGCGGCTGCTGCTGCACTCTCCACCGTTTTGTTTGGCGTTTGTTTTTGTACATGTGTGGTTGTTGTTGCTGCTGAGGAACTGTTACCGTTGGAAGATGAGCAGGTGCTGATGTTGCCGGTGGTGCCCACATTGGTGCTGCCCGGCACTGAGATAGATTTTTGCAGCATGGAACGTGTCTCTGGTGCAGCAACAACAGCAACAGCAGGCACGCTGAGGCTTTTGCCAAGCTGCTGCATGTTGCTTGTGGCAGACACTGCTGCTGCTGCTGCAGGCTTTGTTTTGGGCAGCTCTGGTGGCGGTGGTGGTGCAGGCTGTATCGCTGGTGGTGGTGCTGCATGATTTGGCAATGGCGGGTGACTAGGAAACGGATACTGGAGCCCCTTAGTGGCGCCAGAGCTGCCGCTAGACGTTGTGGCAGCAGCTATTGCTGCTGCGGCTGCTGCGGCTGCTGCTGTGCTTGCAGCTGTTGCTGTTGCACTGCCAATTATAACTGAACCGCCGGGCTTTGCCAGCTGGCCAAGATTACTAATCACAGCAGCATTAACAACGGAGGGCGACGGCGATGGACTGTTATAGGGCGACATGGACGCCTGTGGCGAATTCATCGGCGACAGGCTGCTCAGTCGTTGCAGCAGACCGCTTGTTTTGCTGCTGCCGCTGACGCAGGCATTGCTACCGCTGCTGCAGTTGCCAATTATGGGCGTCGTCTTTGTGGCCGCCAGATTGGGCAGCGCCGGCGATGTGTTGCCGCTGCAAAGGCCGCCAAGTCGCGCCGTGCCCGATGCTGCCGAGCCGGTGGCAAAGTCTGTGCTGGCGGGCTCATACCATTGATTCTTTTTGAGGCGTTGAAAGTCATCATCGAAGACGGACTTCTTGGCCAGCAATGATTTGACAATGTCTGAGGGCTGGAGCTCATCAATGTCGAGGAACTTGTGACGTGAATTGCTCGTGGAACTGGAGACAGTGCCGCTGGAGCTATTACTGTTGCCACTGCCCACCTGATGCGTTGATGATGAGCCTAGGCTACCCAATGCACCCAGGCTACCTAGATTGGGTGTGTGCATGGAGAGTTGCCAGGAGGGTGTGTTCGGTTGACTGCTATGACCATGATTTGGATTTGTGTTGGTGCTGCTGCCGCCGGACCAGCGTTCGTAGTTCTCCTCAAAGTTGCGTAGACGTTCATCCAACGTGGGACTGCCGCCGCTTTGGCCGCCAGGTACATCGGAATCGCTCGAATTGGAGCTGATTGAACGCGGACGAGCTGGACTGCTCATGACACCATGACCAGAAAGGGAGCAAGATGACAACGATTGTTGATGTCCATGTTGCTGATGTACATGTTGCTGATGTGCATGTACATGTGGATGTAGATGCTGATGCGGATGTTGCATCTGGTGATGTTGCAGCTGCAGCTGCTGGTGGTGGTGGTGATTCTGGTGATGATGATGATTGGAGGAGCGCCAATAACGCGAGGAGGGACTGGGCAGAAACGATGAACTGGACGTTGCTGACGATGACGTCATTGCTGCAGCGCCTGCACTTAGACTAGAGTTGTTGTTGTTGTTATTGTTGTTGTTGCTGCTGCTGTTGTTGCTGGATAGCATTGCTGCCGTCGACTGCAACTGCTGCAAATAGTTGGACACGCTGCTGTTGCCGACACCGCCGCTGCCTGCGGCCCGCTGTTGCTGTTGCTGCTGCTGCTGTTGTTGCTGTTGCTGCTGTTGCTGCTGAAGGAAGAGTATGCCAAATTTGGGCACCGGCAGCCACATCACCTCACGTACACGCTCCCGTGCACGTTCCCTTGGGGGCGGCAGGCGACGTGGTTCCGTTGGCAGCACCTCGGGCCGCTCATCGCACAGCGGCGTGCCAGGACGCGAGCCATCGGCGCTCTCGCCACCGCTGGCCTCGTGCGAGTGATGGGAATGTAGCTGATGTCCACGACCACGCGACGCATGATGATGATAGTCATCATTGGGCGTGGGCGCTGCCAGCATGGACGTTAGCAGGCCAGCGCTGCTGCTGTTGTTGTTGCTGGTGTTGTTGCTGCTGTTGGCGGAGATAGACGACTGCAGTTGCAGCGACTGCGACTGTGGCAGCTGCATGGGCCCACCAATCGAAGTCACACGACGTCGCTTGGCCGCCAGCGTTGCATTCATCATATGCTGCTGATCCATGCTGCTGGCACCAACCAGCCCATGACGAAATGCCGACGAATTGGATAGCGCTGACAGGGCGCCCACATCAATCGATGGCCGTCGACCGGTGATGAGCATCATGTTGTGGTGCAGCGTGGGCGTCGGTGGTGCGACTGCTGCAAACTTGCCAGCCTCCGAGACGCGTCGGATTTCGCTTTTACGATGCAGCGGATCATGTATGACATCACAGTTGGACAAAGGACTGGGCATGGCCTTGTTGCTGCTGCTGCTGCTCGTCTCGCTGTTCTGCTCCTGCTTAATAAAAAAAAAATGCAACGGTTCAGATAATGCAACTTCACACTAAGAATAAATCACAAAACTTACCGCAGTGGCATTGGAATGATGATGATAGTAATCCATTTTGATGCGCTTGCGCGGACTGACCATGCCCTCATCACCGCTGGACGGGCATTCCTCGTGGTGTTGTTGTTGTTGTTCTGGCAATTGGAAACGTTGGTTGTGCACATGATTGCGCAAATCTAATGAGCTCTTACCACAGCGACGGCGACTGTTGTTGCTCAGCGCTGCATCGAGCGCATCAGCAGCAATATTATTGATATTGATATTATTGTTAATGCTAATGCTATTCACAGCTGGGCCAAGGCGCGCAATCACTGGCGAATCGCAGCGTATAATATCAGCTGCATCCTCGTTGTTATCCTGCGACACACTGTTACTGTGACTATGACTGTGACTGTTAATGTTGTTGTTGTCAACGTCAACGTTGCGAAAGCGTCGACCCTCATTAAGAAAGTCAAAGTCGATGGTGTGGCGCATATTGCGCGCCATACGTGACCTCGCCTGCGCCATTGCAGCCGGCGTCATGGGCATCGAACCTTGACCCCCCAACGAGGGTAACGTGCTTGTGGATGTTCCTCCAACGCTGCTAATGCTGCTCACAGTTGTCGTGAGTATGCTAGGTGCAGGCATAGCATTGCCGGACAAGATGTTGCTGCTGTTGCTGCTACTGCTGCTGCTGCTGGCAGTGCTGTTGTTGCTACTGCCGCCAACAGCAGCACTTGCTCCACCAGGTGTTGCGCCACCCGGCGAGCAGCCATCATTCGAATTCTGATGTCGGCTAAAGCTGGATGCACGTGAGCGTGATTGTGTGGTATCGTAGCGATTAAAGCGCGTTGAGCTGCAACCTGCAATGAAAAGCATCAACAAAAAAATGCGAATTACAAAAAAAGTTTGATTTCTTGAATCGTTTTTTTTTTTTTTTTTAAGCGAAATACGACAGCTCGACTTCGAAATTCGAGTCGTTAGGTTGGTTCAAAACTAGCGATGGGATCGGGACAGATAACTCGCGAGACAACAATTTTTCTCAAATCTCATTTGAATTGAATTGAATATATTGAATTTATATTTTGGCATTGTATTGTTTCTTTTCTTTTTTGTTTTAAGTGTTTCAAAATTTGGTCATATTTTTTAAGTTTTTTTTTTTTTTTTTTGTTTTTTTTTTCTGATTTTTCTTTATTTTTCAACAGCTGCAACACAATAAATCAATACTGGGAAAAAACATGCATCATTTTGAGCCCGTGTTGACATTCGAATCCTGTTCTTGATTTGAGTCCAACTTGCTTGTCGATTATCCTGATTTAAGTCCCGTGCCTTTTTCCTTTTTGCTCTTATCTTCCAACTTACCCGCATTTGGTTGCTGCGGCTGCTGCTGCGGTTGTTGCTGTTGTTGTGGTTGCTGCAGCTGTGTTTGTTGTTGCTGCGGTAACTGCTGCTGCTGTGGCTGTTGTTTCTCCTGCTTTTCATAGAATGCATCCTGGCACTCGCGCGATGCAAAGTCCACCTGAAGCTTACGACCACGCATTATCGTGCCACGCATATCCTTGACAGCAGCCTGGGCATTTTGGACTTGATCATAGAGCACCAGCGACAATTGTCGCGCCCGATCGATGCTGACCTTGGTCACGGTGCCGAATCGTGTGAATTGGGATTGAAGAAATGATTCAGATACTTTTTCGCCGACACCATCAATCCAAACGCAATTGGTGGGCATCGATTTGCCAAAACCAAGTTTAATCCGATTGCTGCCCAAATGTTCGCCATCCATTTTGCGCATGGCTTTTACCACGGACACAATATCCGAATACTGACAGAAGGCATAGGCATTGAGTCCTTGTTTCTTGATATCTATTTCGATGATTTCGCCAAAGCTTTCAAAATGCACACGCAATTCGCTGGCCGTAATATCCTTCTCCAGATTGCCAATGAACAAAGTGCGCGTCGATTTTGGATGATATTCATCAAGTTCGGCCTCATAGGGACGAAACTCATTGTCCTCAACATCGTAGCCCTGATAAGGTTCCACCTCAATTTTACAACCAAAGAAATGTTTATCATGTGATACCTCAAGCGCCTTTTCCACATCATCCGGTTTCTTAAAGCACACGAGTGCATAACGCTCCGAATTCTGTCCAACGACCTTCACCCATGTGACCTTGCCGTGCTTTTTGTACTCATGAAATAGACCATCCTTAAGCGATGTGTCCGAGGAACGTGCGGGCAGGTTGCGTACGCGTATGGCCAGCGGACGATTATCTTCGGAATGCACCACCGGATTAGCGGCTAAACAAGAGCTGCTGCTGCTACTCGAACTGCTGCTGCTGCTGCTGCTTGAACCGCAACCACCGCCACTGCCAACGACACCACCTCCAGAATTGCCACTGGGATTTGAAGAGTTGCCTGTGTGTTGTGTGATAGAAATGAATGTTTAGTAATATTTTCTATAGTCGCATATTAGATAAACACTTACTGCTTGCTGTCACACGTGAGCTGCGCGTTGTTGTTGTTGTTGTTGTGGAGACGCCAGCAACAGCAACGTTAACATCGGCACAATTGCCCGATATTGGGCTGGACGCGTGCGAATGCGACGATGTGTGCGACGAGGCCGACGAGGAGCTATGCGAGCTGCTGTAGCTGCTTGGGGAGCGTGAATGCGAGCGACTCGATGATGTTGTGCTACGACCATGCAAATGAGGACGCGGCGCACGCGTTGTTGCAACACCAATACCAGCCCCAGCAACAGCAACACCTAACGTTGTGCTGCCATTGTCCACAGCAGCTGCCAATGCAGCGGCAACATTTAAAATATCACCGCTGCTGCTGTTGCCACTAGAAGTTGCTGCTGCTGTTGCAATTGGCATCGTTGGATTGGCCGTGTTTATTGTATTATTTAAACTATTACTACTAAAACTATTGTTTGTGATTGTACTTGTCGTCGTCGCTGCCGCTGCCCCTGCACCACCCGGCGACTCGGAGCCGGCGCGTGCTGTTGCCGTTTTGAGCAGCTTGTTTAATTTGCTGACGCCGGCGATTCCTTTGTTGTTGTTATGCAGGTTATTTTTGCGCGTACAGTGTAAACCTGCTGCCGCCGCCGCCACCGCCACCGTTGTCTCATCCGCAGCACTGCCCGCATACGCAACGCTGCGGTGCATCGCAGTTGTGCTGGATGATGCTGTAGTCGCTGCCGCCGCTGCAGATGCTGCTGCCGCAGCTATCGTGTGCGTGAGGGCGGGTGATGAGTACGAGGCGGATGTGTTGTTGTAGTGATGATGATGTGGATGTGTATGTTGATGCTGATGTTGATGTGGATGATGTTGATGTGGATGATGATTGATCGGTGAGCTCATTATGCTGCCAGCTGCTGAGACGCCGGCATTGCCACTGCCACCAGGACTTTTCAGATGCGCTGTCGTCGCAGCCGCAGCTTCGTACCATGACTGCGATACGCGTGTATTTTGGTTAATGTTGTTGTTGTTGCTGCGATCACCCAACGCTTGCGGCGCTGCTGCTGCTGTTGCTCCTGTTGTTGTTGTGGCTGCTCCAGCAATTGCTCCAGCTGCTGCTGCTGTCGTTGCTGTTGTCGTCGTCGTGTTGCTGTTGTTTGTAGCTGACGCTCCAACTGCTCCTGCTGCTCCTCCTGCTGTTGAACCATTCCTGTACAGGCGATCTCTGGCGCGCGATCTGTCGCTGCTGCTGCTGTTACTGTTGTTATTGCTGCTGGGAGTTGTTGTTACTGTTGCTGCGGCGGCGGCTGCTGCGGCTACTGCGTTGCTGGCTTGTTGATACACTAAGCGACTGCGATCATAATAGTTCCTTTCGAAGCTGTTTGTCGGTGGTTCTTCTGTAGACCTGCAAAATATTGCACAGAGAATATTGTATTACTAAAACAGTTTACAGTTGGTTTCATATTATTTTTTTTCTTTATTTATTTTCTTTTGTTTCTTTTGTTATTGTTAGCCCCACCCACCTCCGCATAATACGTTTTTACACAGAAAACCTTGTCAAGCTGCTGCTGCTGATTTTGTTGAGCCTAGCGCCAAATGGGCGCCTTTTGTTTCCTAACATGCCAATTTTCAATATTTATTTATTTTTTCTTCATTTTTCTTCATTTTTTATTTTTTTTGTTGTTTCTTTTTTTTCACTTCAAAAACCACACACGAGCGCAAAAATTTCACCGGCAAAGAAAAAAATTATTATTATAAACGGCGCCAAATTCGACGTCTGCCGATGTCGTCGTCTGTTTACGCGGCAGAACTTAACGACACACACACACACGCACGCACGCACACAAACACACACATAAACTTGAGCCGGTGCCGGTTAAAACAGAGTGAGCAAAAAAAAAGGAACAAACAAAAAAAAAAAGAGAGACTGCTTGTCTAAACAAAAACCGGTTTATAATATTTACACACTTCTTTTCTGCTTTGCTTAATAATTATATTTATACATTATATTTAGCAGCAAAAAAACAGAAATATATTTGTGTGTTTCTCTTTTCTTTTCTTTTTTTTTTGTATTGTATTGTCTACGGTTTCGTTGTACACTGAGCCGCTTCTAACTATTTGTTCATCTGCTTTCATGCCGATATTCGCGTAACCAAACACAAGAGGCCACAGCGTTGCCGGATCGTCAAATAATTTTTAATAGAGAGATCGTTCGCAGAGCTGCCATGCTGCCAGCCATGTTATTAACAGCACACAAAATAAATACTGACATTTGAAATCAAATTAATTCAAGCAGTTGAAGGCAATTTTGTTAAAGCAAAAGACAACCATGATTTTCAACATGTTGTGCACAAGTGTCAGCGAAACGTTAAAACGTTTCGGAGTAATAGCGCAACAGAGCAAAAACAGAACACTGTTAACAGCTTACTGTTGACAGCTTTCTGTTAACAGCTTACTGTTAGTAACAGTGCAAGCAAATGTTTTACGTATGCTGCTGTTATGTCGCTGTTATCATTAGGGTGAACCTTAAATAAAACTATAAACTTTTTCAGGTAAAATGCTTTGTGTGCCAGCTACCTGGATGAAAAATCAACCCCGCAATAAATTAACGTGCGACGCAAAAGGCTCAGCAAAAGGCATTCAATGACAGGCCTATTTTCACACAAGAGAAAACAGGCGCGACCTTAGCGTAAAGTTATCCTTTGTTTCCCCGTGAACGGAAAACGTTTCCAAACTACGCCAAATACAAAATATACAAAAAACAAAAACAAAAAAAACAAACGAACGAACTGAGCAAAGGGCACACATTATAGGAAATAACATACATACATATGTATTTATGCAAATGTGTGTGTGTGTGTATTTACGTATGCACTTAGAAGGGAGGAAGGAGGACCGCCTTTATGGCCTTTACGATCGATTTGCAATGAAAGCGTTCAATGACAGACGGCGACTGATTTTCGACACCGTTTGTTAATCTGATCTGCTGCAAAAGCAACCAACTGGAAGAAGATACGACGCAATGCAACGCGTCGCGTCGATCGCTTCCCGGCACCTAGAAAAACAACAAACAGTTATATGCATTTTCATGGAAGTTATCGATATGTACATTTCTAACAAACGAATAAATAAACGAATGAGGAATGTGTTTAAACAGTGCTCGCTCGGAAATTGAAACCTTTGCAAAACACAGACATTTCCAGAATTTGTCTGTTTCAATGCATTGAACACTTCAAAATAGAGGTGGGAAAAAATCAATGTCTGCAGCATCGATTTTTTTCCTCTTTTTTTTCGATAAAAAAATCGATTTAAACGATTAAAAAAGCGTTTTTATTCTAACAGAAACAAAAAATATGTATTTTCAATAACGAAAAATTAATTTTTTCAACTTTTTGCAAAACACATTTCGCATAATTTTATGAGTAAAAGGTTTTGTTTCAATGTTTGTTTCCAACACAATTTTATTTTCTTTATCTTAACTTAATGAGAAATTTGTCAGGAAATAACAAATCGATTTAAACGATTTAAAAATCGTTTTCTAACAGAAACAAAAAATACGTATTTTCAATAACGAAAAATGCATTTTTTTTCAACATTTTACAAAACACATTTTGTTTAATTTTATAAGTTTCCATCAAAAAGTTTATTTTTCTTAACTAAAGAAACTTTAAGCTAATGGATCTTAATTTAATAAGAAATTGTACAGAAAATTCAACAAACGACGCTTATCCAGCATATTGAGAACATCGATTCTAAACAAAAAATATGGATGCATCAAAAATGTTGGATAAATCGTTTAATCGATTCTGACAAAGAATTAATTTCTAGCTCTTTTTCAAAATAAGATTCAAGAATTCTAATTTGCAAACGTTTTACATTCTTCTTATTTGCTTTATTTTTGTTTTTACTTGACATTTTATAAAACATTTTCGAAAATACAATTGCGATTGTAGGCAAAACCTTGGAAAAACCAATAAACCAACACATTTGTATTTCACATACAAAATGAACAATCAGTTAAGCCTAGAGTTATCTAGAGTCTAGACTCGTCTAGGGCTTGATTATAAGACATCTTTATTGCGTTCTTACTTTTATGACGTTCGACGCATAATTCAAAATAAAAATACATGGTATAAGTACAATGTGTATTCAAATTCGTACATTTTTTTCAAAATTTCCATTAATTTGTACTTAAATTGTAAGACACAATAGAAAAACAGTTAATCTCTTTGGTTAAATCTTAACATACGTAAGAAAAAAGACTTGAGAAATCGTTTGCTTTTATTCTGCTTATATTATAATTTAGTACATATTTATATATATATATATATATATTTTATTTTTATTTTATACATTTTTTTAACATAAATATTCGCTTAATTCAAAAGTAAACACAATTTTAAAGTTGCATTGCTGTTTATAACCAAATTTACGCATCATATTTATGTGTGTTTGTTTGTTTGTTTCTTTGTTTGTTTGCCTGTTGGTTTTGCTAGAATTTCAATTTCAATTTAAATTAAATCTGCGACTTAATGCTTGAAATGTTATTTTCTAGCCAACAGGAATAGGATAAACACAAATGTTGATGAATTGAAGCCCATGCTCTGTCATTTGTTCAAAGATATTTTTTTAAAGCCGCATTAAGCGCTTTAAGCGTGAGGTTGCCGTATATAGAAGAAGCAGAGCCAAAAAGCACTTAAAATATGGCCATGTAGCATGTTCACATACATATGTATGTACATATGTATATGTATTTAGAAGATATATGTATATGTATATATATGTATGTATGAAAAGGTAGCTGCAGTTTCCAGAAAATGTTGGAAATAATTCTATTATTGTTCTTGTTGTTATTGTTGTGTGTGTGTGTGTGGGAGTTTTTGTGTGTAAATGTTGCACAGGCAGCCGCCTGCTGATGACTCAGGCGGATGGGCAGCCGCATAAAAATGCTGGAACACATGCATAAATACATACATATATGCATGTATATAATATAATATATATAATATACTTTATATATATATATACACATATACACGAACAAAATTGCATTCAAAGAGCGCTTTTGCTTTTGCCCGGCATGCGCAGTGAGGCGGTCGAAAAATCAATTCAGCTAAAAGTGCGCCCGGTTAGGGAAATGCAGGGCGCACCAGGCCAGAGGGATAGAGAGAGAGAGAGAAAGAAAGTGAGAGAGAGGGAGAGGGATACAACAATGGCAACATTTGTTGCGCCAATCACTGAGGTGAGTTAAGGTAAGTTCAGTTGAGTTGAGTTGCGTTGAGTTGAGTTGCGTTGAGGTGAGTTGCGTTGAGCTACGGTAAGGTGAGGTATGATGAGGCGAACAGCAGCAGCAGCAGAAGCAGAGCAAAGTAATGTCAAGCTGAGGGTTGGGTTTGGGTGGTGGGAAATGGACATTGCTGTAAATTGCATTACTGCGTCACTCGGCTTATCTATGTGAATGTGTGCGTGCGTGTGTGTGTTCTTATATAGTAGTACATAGAAAAGGACAACCCACCGCCCCCAAGTTGTGCCAGGCCCTGGGTAAAAGTTTAGCTGCCGACTCAGCGAACGTCCTTGTTTGAGGTTATTTCTGTGTGTTGCGAGACAGCAGCGTGTATGTATATAGATGAGCACATATACATATACATATGCATATACATACATATATATATAAGTATTGTATGCATGTATCGTATATAGAAGCTGACTGACAGGATGGCTGGCTGGCTGCACGTACATGTAGCAATGTACATATATATGCATGTATGTGTATGTGTGCATGCTCAACTTTTTGCAACTCGGAAATTCCTGAAATCCCTTTTTAGCCTTTCATTCAATCATTGCTGGGCGGGCGACTGGGCGTTCAGGCGGGACAACGTTGGCAATGGCCACGTTGGCACCATAGGATATCAAATGCGGGGGCTTTGGACTGCAGCAGCAGTCAAAGTAATTTGAGGACTCTGCCATAGCCCGTTGGGCGTGAAATTTATCAACATGATTGCGGGAGCCAGCAAGCAGCAGCAGCAGCAGCCGCTCCTGGCAAGTTGAAGGACACGGGAATGACAGCGTAGCCACAGGACAGATAACAAAAAAAAACTAAAGTAACGTAAACACGAATATGCGGGAGTAATGTATAAAAAATAGCATAGCTGGGATACAACATTGCACAAAGCAGCCGTTGAAATCTTTAAAATATGAAGGTAAGTTGTCTGCCTGAAAGGATCAACGAGCTGCTTGAAATGTCTCAAATACTAAAGTTGACAGCTTTCTAAAAGAAATTGCAAAAGAAGATATTTCCAGTATCAAAAAGAGTAATATAATAATAATAATGTTAGTCTATTTTCTTAGAAAATCGAAAAGTACATCGAATCTTTGCATACTATATTTTATTTTGTAGCTTTACGATTCTTATCATTAGTTATTTTAGATGCGAAAACCATGCTTCGGACATAACTTCAAAACATAATTTCCTTGGAACACACAACATTGCAAAAAAGATTCGGAATTGGAAACAACTGTTTTAACTGGAATATTAAACAGCAGGTTTTTAAGTCAACAACCACATTTAGCAATAGTCTAAGCCATATTTAAATCTGTTTCGAGCAATTCTTGTTAGCACGGCCTGTTCCCATTTCCGAGCACTTTTCATTCCGAATCATTTTCGCTTTTGATGTTCTTTTTCTTTTCGCATGAAATTGTAATCGTTCTCTCTATGTTAAAGATAAGCTCAAATGTTTTAAGCCGAATGTTCATCAATATGCCGATATCGAATGTTTTCGAGAAACGGAATCAATAATGGATACATTGGCCTGATTGTAATATTATATTTTGTTTTTACATAGAGAGAGAACTATGGATGGGCTATACTTAAAGATTTTGTAATAAAGCTAAATTGTATAATTAACGATTTAATTATTCAATTTGAATAAAAGTGCATTTTAACAGATAGATACTATGCTATCCAAAATGGACTACACTTAAATAAATTTGTATGCATTTACACAGAATACACATAATATTATGCGCATTTAAAACAATCGAGTCGAGTTGAATGTGAAAATTCAGCTGCTGACTGCGACGCTGGCAGCAGCTTTAAAAATTATATAAAGCACGAAAAGTGGGTGGCATATTCGAGCCCTGGGCGGAGATGAAATGCAGCTATAACTGCAGCCGCAGAGCTCTCTCTCTCTCTCTGTCTATCATTCGGTCGATCTCTCGCTCTCTCTCTAACGCGTATTAACTTAAACAGGCGACCTCAATTAAAGTTCTGGGTATGCGTATGCGTATGCAGCATGTTTAAAGGGAGTAGGAGGTAAAAGGTAGCATAGGACTCTTCGTTAGCTGCAGAGCATTGGGCTGGCAAAGTCAGAGGGCAAAGTTGAATAAAAGTTGAAACCACGAAAAAAAAAAGCCGAAAAAAAAAATTAAAATATATAAATGACGCAGCGCTGCCTGACAAAATCAAGTGACGCAACCGGAAGCAGATGAGGCGTTTGGGGTGGTGCTACGGACGCAGGATCTGCGCTCTACACCACCACCACCCTCTTTATGCTGGAGCCGGGTTCATGCTATTGAATGAAAAACTTGTGCAAGGCGCTGCGTCGTTGGACAGGAAACAATTTTCTGTTGTTGTGTGTGTGTGTTTCAATAAGCGCATGCGCCCTTCCAAATATATATATATATATATATACATATATTGTGTTATGTACACATGCGGCCATGTGATGTGGCATATAGGTATATATATATACACAATATGTTGTATATAACATAAGCTGTTGTGCTCAGCCACCCACAGCCGCAGGGCAGCAGAAAAAACAACAATAACAATAACAAAGCGCGACACGCTGCATAAATTGCAGCAAGTAAAATACAAAAATAGACATGAAAATTACTAAAAAATTGTGCAGGCGACTAAGCAACAACAGCAACAACAGCAACAACAACAATAGCAATAACAATAACAACAACAATAACAATAGCTACAGCAAAATCCAACAGGGGCAGCAGGAGAGCTGCTGCTGTCAAAACGAGGTCGTGGAAATGGAAAATGAAAGCAGTCCGAGAGACGACAACGACGCCATGTTGAACACGGGCCATCTAACTAAAGCAGCGCTGCTGCTGCTGCTGCTGCTGTCGCCCCACCCACAATCCTCTGCCTCATCAACGGGGGGTCCAAAAAGCTAATGCCGGCAATATGAACTCTATCCATATAGCCAGCGACTGTTTTCTGTATTTTATGTGAAAAAAAAAAGAAAACTTTAGCAAGCTTTTGTGGTATGCAGTGAGAAAACAAGGAAAGAAACGCATCAAAAGCATCCAAAACTCTGCCAACCAAATTCCAACCGAATTCCAATGCTAAGGTGTTACAGAAATCTACAGAGATTTAGATTTTAGAGTTGCCGCCACACAGAAATAATAATAATATTGCTTTAAATTTAATTTCACATTTGTTATTCTTTTTGAAAGTTTTATTTTATTTATTTATTTTTGCAATCAATATTTTGAACTTTTAAACGAAAAACTTATCAAATTTGTTGCCCGTCAAGCTTAACAAATTTTGTGGCAACTCTTTTCTGTATTAATCAATTTCGAGCAAGTTGGCAACTCCCATGTTCGGTTGGATTCTTAATGAAGATTTTTACCCAAACAAGTCAAATGTTTATCAAATATAATGCAGATAGTTCACAAAAACAGTTTTGTTTCCATTACAAATATATCTTTTATTTCGAAAATTGATTTTGGTGCTGTTCTCAAGCAAATCTCCAGTCATTTTGCTATAATAAATTGCTTGCAACTAAACTTAAATTGCTTCAGTGACTCTTCCATAAGTTAAAAAACTTAATTATGGCGGTTCCCATTTCCGATAACTTTTCATTCCGAATCGTTTTCGATTTTGTATTCCTCCATTCAAACAAAAAGTTATATTTGAATACTTTTCAATCCACTATCTCAAAGGCAAAACATTTTTATTCGAATCTTCATTCGATATTGTGTTTGCAGAACAGCTAATAATTCCCATTCCGAATGTTTTGATCGGTTTTGGAAATGGGAACAGCCCTTAATATCTCAAATCATTTGAACACCCCGGCTGTTTTGATGAGCGAATGAAAATCTCTAGATACTTCCGTGATACCCCCCGATATGTTCTGTATTTCAGAATCAAGAAATTTGGTTTTAAAGTAAAGCTGGGTTTGCACAAAACCAACACAACACACACACAAACTGCTTACATCATTTTGGGAATAGAGTATAACAACAATAACAACAATGTCAGCTTCTAAATTATATATGTATTTTGTGTATCATGTGCAACTTGGGAGTGGCTTTAAAATACAGATGCTACAGCTAAAAAGGACAAAGGACAAAAACACACAGAACGTTGAGAACAATGACAAATATTTTCATTGCCTACATTTCAGCGCAATGTGAATAAATATTAACTGCAGCAAGAAAAGAACAAACGAAGCAACATTAAAATAGAGTACATGTTAAATATGAAAACTATTGCCACTATAATAAATTTGACAAATTTTGTTGAATTTGAATGCAGCGCAAAAGTATTTTCGAAAATTTTAAAGATTTTAGGTTTAATTGCAGCTAAAAAGTTGATGTTGGATATTCTTAAAATAAATTTCGATTTCGATTTAAAGCAACAGATTTGAAGAGCCAACACAACATAATCAATCATCTTACATAGCGTTCGTCAATTGCAATTGCATAACACACAGAGAGATGGAGAGCACTTTTAGACACAAATATTCACTGTGTCTTCTTAGAGTTAGGCTAAGCAACTAACTAACTAACTAACTATATAGCTACATCATTTCAATTTCTATTTTTTAGTTTTAGTTTTTTGTAATTGTTGTTGTTGTTGTTAACAAGCAAAAGACAACAGCTGCTTGCATTAAAGTTTAAATAAATAATAGCAATGCCATTATATCAACACTAATCACCCAAGCAATTGAATATCCTGTGGATGGTCAGTTGTACAGTTCGCACACACATGTGCGGCTCTCAGGACGAGCAAGAGGAAGACAATGACTAATCGAGCTTGCAAAACGAGTTGAAAGCAAACCAGTCAACTAAAGCTTTAATGCAAATGTCAAATTACTAATGCAACAGCAGCAGTTGCAACAATTTCAGCAAAATGGCCACGTTTAATCCAATCCATTCCATTTCAATTCAACATTCAGTCAGTTTTCAGTCCGTTCATCCAATTATCCTTGATTTGGTTTTGTCATTTTACTTATCCAGCTGTCACATTTGCCTGCTTCTAAATGTTGTTTATCGCAATTTAAAATGTGAATTCAATTTGACGCTTGCAAATTGATGGCAACTCTGTAAGTTGCTGCATGTCGCAAATCAACTGAAAACCGACAGGCAGACAGGCAGTCCAATGCAATTACGCATTCACACTTGCATACATATCTACGAACGAGATGTGTTGTATCGTATCGTTCAGAATAAGTTCAATGATTGAAAAACCTGGTCTGTTTTCACTTTCACTAACGATTCTGTTCCAAATTATCAGCTATTCTGCATTTCGAATATCGACGAAGTTTTTGCTTTTAATCAATTTGGAAGGAGAAGTATTTAAGCTGATCTCTAAAAAACGGAGAAACGATTGCTAATTCATTCGTTAACTGGAAACCAACTTTGATTCGATTCGGAATGGAGACCTGTATATCCCAGATTGTAGTTCATTAAGTTTATTACTTCTTGTTGCCTCATTCAAGTCTTACTATAGTTCGTTTCAATCAAAAGCGATAGATATAGGCATTTGAACGAACTAAACGACTAAACGAGCCAAAGAAACGAACGAACAAAGCAGTGGAACGAGCCAAAGAAACGAACGAATTAATCAGTTGAACAAACTTAACGACTGAACGAGCCAAAGAAACGAATGAATCAGTTGAAGGAACTGAAGAATTGAACAAACTAAACGAGTGAATCAGTTGAACGAACGGAAGGATTGAACGTACTAAACGACTGAACGAACCAAAGAAACAAACGAACGAAGCAGTTGAACAAGCAAAAGAAACGAACTAATGAATCAGTTGAAGGAACTGAAAAATAGAACCAAATAAAAGACTAAGCCGACAAAACCATTTATTGGTTCGTTCAGCATAAAAGTGAACTACTGAACTTATTTCTTCAATTGAACTACAATGTACAACTCTAATACATATATAAACACATATATGCGCACATACTCACACACACACTGATGCACACTGATACATACAGGTGCATAATCAGCTTTGGCACAGCGCAAAATGTTGACAATTTAATTAGAATTGATTTTTCGTTCGATATTTTCCAGAGAAATTCACAGTCCAATTATGTGGGAGAAAGGGGCGGGGCAGGGGTAGGGGAGTAGTATTGGTATTGGGTTGCTTCTGCTTCAGCTGCGGCTGCAACTGTTATATAACCAAACAACAACAAAAACACATACACGCTGATAAAATTGCACTCATCAGAATGTATGTGTCATTAAATTACAAGGCAGCAACAACAACAACAACAACAACAACAATAAGAACAATATTTACATTAACAATTTCGCGCAGCACCCAAAACTCTCCCTCCCCCAATCAGCAATTTTCAAATTTAATGAGCAATATTTTCAGCTGCAAGTTTTCTTTTTCATTCAATCTTCTTCTCTCTCTCTCTGACGCACTCTCACACTCTTTCTCACACAATTCCAGGTCTCAAATTTAATGAGCAATATTTTCAGCTGCAATCTCTCTCTCTCTCATTGTTTCTCTCTATCTGTCTCTTTTTATTTTACACCCCAGCTATAACTCTCTCTACCCCCTCTCTCTTTGGCAACCTCAACGCAATGAAGCATTCCACATGAAGATTGATTATGGCCCAAGTTTTAATGCGTTTTGCCATTTATTTCAATGCATCGAATAAAGGATTCGTTGGCATGCCACGCCCAGCTGCTATAATGACAGTCCTGCAGACACTTTTATGTGTTCCCACAGATAGATAGAGATAGCGACAGCGACAAAGACAGAGATGGAAGTAGAGATAGTGATAGTGATAGAGACAGCAAGCAGCATATAGTGCATATTAACATTGATATATGCATGCACTTTATGAGCATAGATGATAAACATCGATATGCTACAATGAACACTTTGATTACATATCATATCATATATAGTTGGGGTATATAGAGAAGTGCACAAAGCATATTCAATTCAATAGAATAATATCCTTTTGATTATAAGTATGTAATTATGTGCATACTTATGCTTTTGTAGCATGCATTTCAATTCAAATTGAATAGAAACATACATATAACAACAAAACAGTTATAATACATGTACATTTAAGAACCTTATATGGATCGTAACTAGAAACTAGCAACTATTATTAACTAATATTAACATATTAAAGCCAGTTCCGAACGATAACGAATGAATTCTGATGGTTTTAGGAATTACTGTTCTGATTTCCGACCGGAATGGTTTCGAACCCGAGTTTTGATAGCAATAAATCTATCAAGTAGGCATATGCTGAATTAAGAACAGTCACGTTATACTTTCTGTTTTACAAACAATTTTTTATTATACAATAATATCAATGTAATTTGACTTCAACCTAAGGAATAAATGAACTAGTTCATTTCTAAAGTGAATGAAAAATTTAAAAAAATTGATTTGAAGAATTTGTTGCTTGAATTTCCTGTGTGATCAAAAATAAAAAGGCAGAACTTTTAAAAACGTAAATATTTCGACGTTGTGCAGAATTCAAAATAGAAAGAAATTTAGAAACTGTTTAGAAAAAATGGTTCTTTGTTCCGTCTGTTGCTGAAAATTGGTTGTTTCCTTTAGATATTACCTAACTGTCACGAAACTTTCTTAAATTCTCATTGTAAAAAGCTAGTTTTGTATAAATTAGAATTGTAAATGTACAAAATATATCGTTATATATTTATATAATCATTTTAAAGGTCTCTTATATATTATTATCTATTGTTTATATATTTGCAAGATAACAATACAAAAAACGAAAAGTAATTTCCCTACAATGTTTTTATCTACAGATGATTTATCATTTAGTCATTACGTTTACGTTATTGAAACTCATTCTGATGTAAGTACAGGCAATACCATCATATATTGCTGTTCTGCAGCAACAAACGCCAATGTATTATGTGAAAGTGCTGGGCTGGGCTGGGAGAAAACTAAGAGGCCGACATCCGCCTTAAGATTGCATAAATTCCCAAAAGGGAGCGACGAGATGGGAAAGAAAGAGCGGGGGTCGAACGATATAAAGAAAGCAAATGTGCGGCTGGAAACAACAACCACAACATTGTGGTAATACTGGCCATGCCCAGGCCTTCTCAGGCCAAAAGCAAAAGCTGCCAAAAAAAAAGCAACGAAAAAGAAATGAAATGAAGAAATTTTGGATGTGTGAATTTTGAGGGCAGCGCTTGAATTTATGGCCATTACTCAATGCCCCAGCAGCCATAAAAGTTGAAAATGCATTTTTACGACACCGACAGAAAGAAGTGCTCCCAGCTGCAGGAGTAGAAGCAGCAGCATCAGCCGCAAGCTAAATGAAAATTGTCCCCAGCGGCAATTTCCCACCCAATTTCCGCCTATTTGCATTTTGGCTGCAAATACACACACACACACGTACACACACACACACATACACACACACACACCCGAAAAAACATGTACATGCATATATATATAACATATATAAATGTACATACATGGGCGTGGCATTGTCAAACATTTACTTGTATTTAATTGAATGTGGCATATTTTTTAATTGAAATGTCTAAAAACAATAATAAAAGCATAAATAAATACAGAAAACCCTCGCGGCGTATGCGCAACGGTTACTCGTATATAACACATACGCCACGTGTGCCCTTTGTCCGCTACCCACATATTACGATATTTATTATTTATATGTTGTATTCTCAAAATAACCCCGGGCAGCTGAAAAAACAGAGAGGGGAAAAAACAAGAACAGGCAGCTGTCCATTCGCATGTCCATTAGCGGTGCATCATTTAAATTGACATTTTGCGAGCTCGCTGCACAAACAATTTTTGTTCATCTATCGGCCACAGTTGCATTTAGGCATATCAAATTTTAATGCAGCTCCAAATGCACTGAGCGAAATTGTAGGCAAACAAAACAAATCAACACATTTATGACTTTGTTAAGGTGTTAACATAACCTTTTGTGTTTATGTCTTATGCAAGCTCGTTTGTGTTTTATTTATTTAAAAAAATTGCAATTTGTAAAACTGATTTGGTGTCGTAATTTTGCACAGAATGTCTTCATAACCAAATCGTTATCGTTAGAATAATAAGCAGCAATGTGTTATCCAAGAAACTATTGTGTTCCATTTCCGAGAAAAGCAAATCAGCAGCAAAGCAGCAGCTGAGCCGCCACGTGAACTGTTATGCATAACAATATATAACTCGTCTTGTTTAGTCCTTGTCCTTGGCTGCATTTATAAGATAAGTGGCTTTGTGGAAAACTTTGCCATTGTTGTTGCTGTAACTTATGCCACATTGCTAGTTTAGGAACACTCTTAATTGTAATTCAATTGAATCGAAAGCTAAGCAATCCCTTCTGGCCAAATCGCTTTTACCTGAACTACACGTGATAAAAAGCAATTTGATGACATAACTTGCCTACATAATTGGCTGTTAGCTCTGAATTGAACAAATGTGGATTATAGCACATAACAATTGACAGCCAGACACATTGTTGTTATGGCAGCTGCTATATCCTATTGTCATCCAAATCTGTGACTTGCAGATAAGCTCCTGATGCACCTGCTTCCACCCCTATTTCTTAGAATTTCGTGAGTGCACAAATGTGTGTTGGATATTTCATAGCTGGGCACAGCAAAGGTTTCCTTCTCGACTACGGAACGACTAAGGAACGATTCGAACGATTAGAACGAAGAACTCAAATGAACGATTCCAATGAAGAACTCGAAGGAAGGATTCGAACGAAGAACTCAAATGAGCGATTCCAATGAAGAACTCGAAGGAACGATTCGAACGAAGAACTCAAATGAACGATTCCAATGAAGATCTCGAAGGAACGATTCGAACGAATAACTCAAATGAACGATTCCAATGAACAATTCGAAGGAACGATTCGAAGAATTCGAACGATTCGAACGATTCTAACGAAGAACTCGAAGGAACGATTCAAACGAAGAACTCGAAGGAACGATTCGAACGAAGAACTCAAATGAACGATTCCAATGAAGAACTAGAAGGAACGATTCAAACGAACAACTCAAAGGAACGATTCGAACGAAGAACTTAAACGAACGATTCCAATGAAGAACTCGAAGGAACGATTCGAACGAAGGAATGAAGTACTCGAAGTAAAGATTCGATCGAAGAACTCAAATCAAAATCTGAAGGACTTTAAGACTCGAATCAGTTGAACAATAACGGAACACAAGTGACTATTGAATGTTATTAGAATTCAAATGTGCGTTTCGAATCAGTTAAACGATGTGACTCAAATGAGCATAATGAAAGATAAATCGAGACAACGATGACTCGTTCAATTCGAAGAATTGCAACACAAAATATATATTCAAATTGAAATTGATAAATCAAAGAAATTACGCTATGTGCTGCGTTTTTCTTTAAGTGTACACTTGACATTTTCAGGTTAATGCAATTTTAAAATTTGCTGCTGTTAAATTGTTAATGCAGTTGCAACTTGCTGCTGCTGCTGGTGGTAGTGGTTGTTGTTGCTGTTGTTGTTGTTGAGCATTTTAATTAGGTTCAGTCAGCAAGATTACATAAGTTACCAGACCCCGCCTGCCTGCCTATTGCCGCTTTCCCTTCCTCCTGCCTTGCGAAATGTTTGCGCATATTTCTTGAGCATTGCTAACCACATACATATTGTACATATATCGTATATATATCGTACATATATCGCCGAGAGAGTAAGAAAAAGACCTCAACCCACAGTCTACAGTTGTTAGTTACCTCCAGACGGCGGTGCAGTCAGTCAAACGCCCCCGCCTTTGTCTGCGACCAACACAATGTTGATTGCTTGTTTCGATTGTTGTTGCAGTTGCAATTGTTGCTGCAGTTGCAATTGTTGCTGTTGTTGTTGTCGTCGGCTAATGGCACCCGCCCAGTGCAACGAACAAATATTTCTGCATTTTTTGGCTCGCACTTGTCAATTATTCACATTCAGTCCATTCATTCATTCACTTATTCATTCAGTTGCTTAGTTTTTTGTTGCTTTTTGTTGTTGTTGTTCTCCTTGCCTAGTTTCCTCATAGTTTGCCTTAAGTCAATAAACATATTTTTGTGAGTGTGTATATGAGTGTGTGTATGTGTGAGTCGGTTTCTGTCTGCAATTTGCATACGCATTTATTACTACCTTGCCGTTTGCAGTTGCATTGCGTAAAGTCCGCTGCGGCTGCACTTTAAACAGTCATCGCCATTAAATGGGTTAAGCAGCAACAGGAGGGGAGGAGCAAGTAGAGAGGGGATAAATGGCACCTGTCAGCCAGTCAGCCACTTGGCAACAAGCACTCGAATCGACCCCCACAACAACTCAAAACTCAAAACTTACAACTAAAACTACAACAAAAAATCACTGACAGCTGTCGCACTCAACAGCTTTGTTTTTTATATTTTTTTTTTTTTAATTTTTGCTGTGGGCGATGTTTTGGAGAATTGAACGTTAATTCAATTTGCGACGGTTTTTGCTAGAGCTCGAAAACATAAAGCAATAGATGTATCGTTAGTATCGATATTTTCAAGATTGGGTGTAAAAAGTGACCAATAAGTCAACTTATTCCAAATATAACATAACTAGATCTTGACACTTTGTCTGCCAAATAAAAGTTTGGTTGCTCTAGCTCCAACACTGTGAAAAAACAAGTAAGAATTTTCTAATCGAGTGTGTCCGACTACGAGACTCCCTGCTCCCAACTTGCATTTCAAGTAGTTCAGCGGCAACACAAGCAAGCACAGCGTACTTAACTTGGCCAGTGCATGTCAAACTGTTGCTTCTGCCTGCTGAGACGGAGGTAATAGGTTCTTCCATAACTTTTTAGTCTAGTCTAGTCTTAATGAAATTTACGCAGCTGATCAACATTGATTAAACATATATTTATACCAAAAATCGAAGCTTCATCTTAAAAATTGTGGCTGTGGGAGTTTTGCGATTTATGGGGGTGCGGGGGGGTGCATCCTAAATTTTAAATAAACTTGATCTGCGTATGGTATACAGGAAACTGCATGCCAAGTTTGATGTCTTTAGCTCTTATAGTCTCCGAGATCTGTATGTTCATACAGACGAACGGACAGACGGACATGACTATATCGACTCGGCTGTTGATGCTGATCAAGAATATTTATAGTTTATATATTCGGAAATGCCTCTTTCTGCCTGTTACATACATTTTCCCGTTTTTTATGGGAACAGTATCGATTAAGTTTTGACAACAAGAGCACAATTTTTTAGAATATTTGATAGTCAAAATTGTAAATTGAATCGGAATCAGTTAAAAAAGTTTCCAATGAAAGATTAGTTCTTTCTGAAGAAAATGAACTTGTCAATTGAACTGGCAAGTACAAGTCTAATATGAGTATATATTTCACAGTTCCCATTCAGTTCTCATTCAAATCCTCTCATTACGACTGCAACTTCTAATTAATTCTTATATAATTATACGACCTTTCGTTTAAAGAAGTGCCCATTTCATTTCTTCACACAATCCATCTTATTTATGTATTTTGTTGTTGTTGTTATTGTGAAAAAATGCAGCTGCAGCTGAAACTTTGTCGTCAGAAAACTTGAGCAGAAATTATACAGAATTGTACACAAGACTAATGAGCAAATGTACAGCAGTTGTGAGGAGGAGCAAACAAAGGGGGAAAGGAATGGAAAAGAAGGAGATGCAACTGGCGTCTAATTAATGCGCCGATATTAATCATGACACCAAATGTGATGCGATGCTCTGCGCTGCTATGCGACGCATTGAAATTATAAACGAACAATGGTTGCAACATTTGGAGTGGGCTGCATGGAGGCGCCTCCCGTTGGATGCCAACTGTCGCTGCATGATTATCAATTGAGCAACTCAACAACTGAGCAACTGAGCAACTGTGGCAACTGTGACAACTGTGGCAAGTGCGTCAACTGTGGCAAATGCGTCAACTTGACAAGTGACGCAGAATTTCATAACACAAAGCGTCACTTGCTGATGCTGCTGACTAAAGATAATGATGATGGCCTGGGTAACGGATAAAGCAATCGATTGGGTAATAAACTCGGCACATGCAGCAGCAGCAGCAGCAGCTGGTCCTTAGAGGACGACGTGGCACGTAACCAGCATGCGCCCACGCTAATAAGCTGGGCGTGGCAGCGAGGAGCTTAGCAACCCGTGGGAGACACAAAAGACGCTTCGCTTCGTTAGTTGCCAATTTGACTGGGCAACCAAAAAACAACAACAACAGCAGCAGTAGCAGAAGAAGAATGGCACAAAAGTGCAAAACCGAATGTCACGCAAATTGGCTTAGAGGACAAAACCAAACGAGAAGAGAACGGGATGTGCCAGGAAGTGCACTGATTGGCCTGACGAGCATCTCTGGAGTATTGAGTAGCTGCTGCGAATGCTCAGGTGCTGAAACACACACATACACTCAGCTGGCACACATGCCAATGACCAACGGGGCGTATGATTAATGCGAATCCAATGGACTACAGCTTTTCTTTCCTTCCTGCCTGCCCCTGCTCTGGCAATCACAAAGAGCTCACTAAAGCTGATTGAGCATACATTTGGCAGAAAAAAAGGCTCTTTAAAGTTTTTCCTTTTTAATTTGAGTGCGTTCACGATAGCTGATTAAGCGGATTAATTGCTTAAAAGATGAAACAAATATCTGCAAAATATTTTTTTACTCCCTGTTTCCATTAATAATGGAAAAAAAGGGAGTTATAAAGTACTGCAAATGTGTGTAACAGGCAAAAGGAGGCATTTCCGAATATATAAACTATAAATATTCTTGATCAGCATCAACGGCCGAGTCGATATAGTCATGTCCGTCTGTCCGTTCGTCTGTATGAACACACAGATCTCGGAGACTACAAGAGCTAGAGACACCAAACGTGGCATGCAGGTTCCTGTATACCATACGCAGAAGTTTCAAGTTTATTTCAAATTTCAGATGCACCCCCCGCACCCCCGCAAATCGAAAAAAAACTCCCACAGCCACCACTTCAAAGATAATGCTTTGATTTTTGATACACATATATGTTTTATCAATGTTGATCAGCTACATAAATTTCATTAAGATCGGATAACAAACACAAAAGTTATAAAAGAATCTATTATCCCCGTCTCAGCAGGCAGAAGCAACAGTTTGACATGCACTGGACAAGTTAAGTGCGTTGCTTGCTTGTGTTGCCGCTGAACTACTTGAAATGCAAGTTGGGAGCAGGGAGTCTCGTAGTCGGGCACACTCGACAAGAGCATTCTTACAATTTTTTTTTTTTTTTTAATATAATAATTTTTAGCATATATTTTGTGATTTCAAGTTAATTGTTATAAATAAAGTTAGTGCAATAAGCTTTTGTTGTCTTATTTCAAGACCACGCAATACTTGCACGCTTTTTTTTATGCATTTTCAACTTGCATTGTGTAAAGACGCGTCTTATCTTGCACGCATGTGGCACAGGAATAGAAACGTTTCTAATCGCTGCATGAAACAAACGATGCAAGATAAGCTATAATGTTGAATATATAAACAAAGAACTTGCACGAAAAGTTTATTGCATGCAAAGATTGCATTGTACAAACATCGCTTTAGAAATTATTTGTCACTTTGTTGTTGATAAATTGCACAGAATATTTGAATAAAATTTTAAAATTAATAATCTGAAAAGAGGTTGTGGAAAAAATAGGTTTCAATTGTCAAGTGAAACGTTTTTTAATGTTTTTAATAGTAATTGAGCATGTATTATCAGATAATATACAGTTGTAAGTTTTAGATGTTCTCGTTATAATATGTGTTGCACAGTTTTTTCTAGTCGAGTTCTTTGAACTTTATATGTATTTATAAAGGCACGATATAAAAAGTTAAGTTTAGTTTAAAAGCGAAAAGGGATAAAGAGCGGGACTTGTTCGAAGATGGAGCAGAAAACAGATCTTATAGACTACAAAAAAGATTACATAAAGGCAAATATAGCAAGAAACATAGTTTTCTCAACTTACATTACAAAAATTCAATTCAAATTTCAATTCTGCCGCAGTTTCGTTTCAGTTTTTTTTTTTAAGTTTTATATTTTTTGTGTTGTTATTGTCTGTTGTTATTTATTTATTTACTTAGTTTGTTTTTAAGTTTTCTTTTTCGTATTTGTGGCAATATTTTTGTTGTTGTTTATTATTATTATTTTTGCAATCACTTTTTGTTATAATTTGCAATGTTTGTTTAACACTTGTCTCGTTGCTTTTTGCGTTTTTTGTTTTGTTTTGTTGTTTTTTTTTTGATAAATTTTAATTAGCTTTTTGTTGCGTTGTTTTAAACTATGTAAAACGATTTTTTCTTCGGCTTTCTCATTTGAATTCTGCTGGGCTTAGCCGAAGCCGCGTCGCTGTGACAGAGATGGCAATAGAGACAGAGAAAGCAACAGTAAACATTTGTATCTTAATGCACGGCCATGTATATTGTTGCTGTTGCAGTTGTTGTTATTGTTGTTGTTGTTGCTGTTGCTGCTGCTGCTGCTAGTCTGCAATTTGCTTGTGGCAATCGTTGATGCTGCTGTCGCTGTGTTTGTTGCTTGTGTCGGCTCTTGTTGTTGCTGTTGTTGTGCATTTGTTGCTCCATTTTTAACAACTTTATTTGCGCCTAGCACCTGCAAAAGATACACACAAAAAAAAAGGTTTTTTTTGAGTGAGACAATGCAGTGTGTTGGGGGCGCGAAGAAAGAGAACGGAGCTTGTATAAAGTATTTTTCTTTTCTGTTTTTTTTTTTTTTGGAGCCACCGTTTGACCTTTTCTGAGTCCGGGGCGCACAAATACAAAACTTCCGTTAGAAAAAAAAGCACACACACACAAAAAAAAACTTAAACAAAAGCCAGCCATAAAACACAAGAGCAACAACAACAACAACAACAACAACCCAGTCGACAAAAGTCTATTGACCCAAAGTAAAACGGCATTTTTTGGTATCTTTTTTGTTTTTGATTAAAAGCGAGACACCTGAAGAAAAGAAAAAGTCTAAGAAAGATCAGATGTGGTTATCTAGCTATATCTTTGAGACGACGCCTTGAAAACAACTTAACTAAATCATTATTTAATTTATTGAATTATGCTAATTCAGAGATTCACACACAAAGACTCGCCACAAAAAAAACAAACTCAATTTGTTTGCACTGTTTTATGACAGGGGCGTCGTCGTTGCTGTTGTTGTTGTTGTTGTTTTTGTTTTTGTTTTTGTTGTTGTTGTTTTTGTTTTTGTTTTTGTCACAGTTGTTAATGTTGACTTTTAAGTTGTATTTGATTTCCTCATTATAACCTGTTTCGAGCATCGATCCAACGATCAATCGTTTTCGGTCCAAAGTGGGTCACAGTTTTCAACACATAACAATTAACAATAAACTGGCCATAAACTTTTGGCGCGCACTGTATCCATTAGAAGTCCACAACAACAACAAAACAACAAAAACAACAAAAATACAGCTGATCGTCGCAAGTGCAATAAAAGTCATTGAATTGAGCTCAATTGAAAGCAATTGAGAGCAAGTGTTAGAGCGAGACAGCTTTGTGACAGAGCGTGAGAGAGAAATCTGTGCAACACTGTGCAATAACAATAATAATAATAACAACAACAACAATATATTGTTGCACAATGCTGTTGTTGTTCATGTTGTTCATGTTGTTCATGTTGCTTTACCCTCACTCAAGGGTGTCTCTTCAATTGTGCTTAGTTTGTGGTTAGACTAGTTCAAGCATCCAAGTTTCCTTTTAAATTTAAAACAATATAAAATGCTAATAACAAACAATAAACAACAACAAAAAAAAACTATTACAGCTTCATTTAATCAATTTTTTTTAAGTCGAATCATTTTGAACTAAGAAACCAATTCACAGACAATTAACTTGACAATTTGCCAACTTTTTCCAAAACAGCCAAATATCTTTTTAGCCTTGAAAATAGTTTTGAAATCGAAACTAAATATTTGTTGTGATAAACTAAGAATTTTATAAAAACAACTTTGCAGCAAAACAAACTAAATAATGAAACAAAAACTATTTTATATCTTAAATTTGGTTTTGAAATACAAATAAGAAAATAACCAAAATATTTATAAAATTTCGTTTGATAAAACTGACCGACAGTCCCCCCACTCCCTTAATATTTCTAGAGCATCAGCAAAAAAAAAAAACAAAGTTTTCCGTTTTTAAAAATATTTTGTTCATTGTATTTTCTGTCCCGGACTTTATCTCGTCGTAAGTCTGTTGTGCGGTTTTGCTTATTCATCTGATTTATGCATTTAGTATATATATGGTATATATTTCTAGTGTGTTTGTACATTTTGGACTTTATTTGTTTGATTTGCTCAACGTTTTTGTCTAATTCAAAAAGTCAATAGAAAAAAAAAAACTTGTCGCAAAGGTCAACTTGATTAGCGCGTCTGCAGCGATTTTTTTTTGGTTTTGTGTAGGTTTTGTGGAGGATTTTTGAGAAATTTCATTGAATTTCGTGACATAGTGACTTACACATTTGATATTCTATATGTTTTGTATGGCTGCCTCAATAATCCAGGACTTGAGGCAGGCATAGATATTCAGGATACGCACCTGCAAATAAACAGAAAAAGAGAAATACAAAATTAATACAACGATATACTTTCACATTTGACATTTATAAATATTTAATGAGCTGCGTTGACATTTGCATATGAAATAAAAGCACTTACTTCCCCCTACCTCCCACACACCCACACACACACACACATACACACAAACAAACAACTGCCCCTCTAAGAAGGGGACCCCACCCCAAAAGCGGCAACATCTTTTGTCTATTTTGCAAAGTGCAAAAGTTCAAAATGTTAAAAACGTTGCCAAGAAATGGCAAAAATAAAAGAAGCTAAAAGCCAAAGAAAAAAAAAACAAAAAAAGCAGAAAAATACTCGAAACAGAAAAGCAGATAAAAATAAATTATATTCGCTTGTTTATTATGTTTTGGGCAAAAAGAAAATCAACACCAGGCAAACAAAGCAATAAACAACATAACGACGCTTGGATACCCTGCAAAATAAAGTTTCGACCTGCAAAACTATTAATATTAGCATTTAAAACTATCGATAGGTTTGAAATTGTTAGAAAATAGCAAAATAAACGTTGTTCAAATTTTACAAAACTATTAAATTGCTTGATTTATTTGATTTCCATTCGATTTATCGATTTATTTCGATATTTTGGTGTTAATTTGCTAAAATATATCGATACTTATCGATATTGCTTCGCAATATATATTACTTGAGGCAATATTGATATAAAGTAGACGATTTAACATCCATAGCTGATATGTATTACGAATAATGATGTCCTATATATAAACTAAAAAAAAACATTAATCATTTTGATCGATAATCATTCAAATTGAAAATATGTTTTGGATCATGAAAAACTCGATATTGGATCATGTAAAACTATATATTGGAATACTATAGATTTGAAAAAGACCAAAAGGCACTGGAAATTCACCATCTTATGATGATTCAATGTTACAATGTTATCACAAATGATATAAATAGATCTGTAGCATATACACAACAAGAAATGAAATTTGACAAATGAAAGGTTTTAAGGCGCTTTGTTGGGCCAAAAAGAAGTGGGGGGAGGGGGGTTTATTTTTTTAAATAAATAAGTCTTTCAGTGTTTCAGACGAATCTAAGCCGGCAAATTTAATGATGATGACGCAGATTTTTCTGTGCCAAAAAAAGAAAAATAATAAAAAATAAACCTACACACGGAGAACAACAAACAGACAGCTGTGTGTGAGTGTTGTCTGTGATTATATAAATAAAACCGCCATATAAAAATAAATATAAGAAAAAGAAGAAAACAAAACTTGGGGGGGGGGGGGGGGGACTCAAGAGAGACCCAAAGTGATATGTTTGCCATGGCCAGACGATGACTTCCATGACAATCACCCGGCATTCACATCAATGCCTCCCCTCGCCCCTTTCCCTTTCCCTATCTTCCCTCTTCACCTCTCACTCATACTCCCTCTGCTTCTCTCTCTCGCTCTCTTAATCTATCTATCTCTCTTTCACTCGCTGTTCTCCACTTTGTTGTTGAGCTGTAATCTTTTTTTTATGCGCTTTAATTTGTTTTCTTTGCGATTCCATTTTCTTGTTGTTTGCCAAAAGTTTATTGATCTCTCTGCTCTGACACAGCTACAGCTGGGCAGTGGCATGAAAGGAGGAAGCAAGGGGCAGAAGGAAGCAAGCGGCTGCAGCAGCAGTGTGAAGACAAGCAGAACTGTCTATTTTTTCTATCCCAAGCGGCAACTTTCGCATTTTCTTTGTTATATTTACGACGAGCAATACAAGACGACTTCCAAAAACAAAATCATGTCAAATATTCCAAGGGCAATGCCAAAAATATGCCTCAAGAAAAAATACAAATAATAAATAAATATACAACAAAAAACAGAAGAAAAAAGCCAAAAAAAAAAAGAAATTAAGAAAGAAATTCACGCAATCGTTGTTGGCATTGTGGAAGGGGTGTGGGTGGGGCTAGGAGAGCTGACTGCCGCCTGTGAAACATTGCATATGGCACAGCAACAACAACAACAAATCATAAATAGACAATTTAAGCACCGCTCGAAATTTATGAAAGCGTAAACAAAAATAAAAAAACACACATACCTATCCAACAGCTGTTCTTGTCCATTAAATAATGTTAAAAAAAATAAATATAAATATAAACATTAATATAAAAACTCAAAATCAACAAAATAATATCGCAAAGTGTCTGAAAAGTTGAAAAAAAAAAAACAAACAGTTCAAGTTTCTAAATAAGGGCTCGTTAGGCAGCTGCAAATTCTAAAACAACAATATGTTACACTTAAATCAGCGCTGCATCCTTAAAAATAATAATAAAAATAAAAAAAAAACAAAAAATTGCTTGACTAGAAAATAGCCTGGACAGTGTTCACGATATCTAAAATATTTGTAAAAAACTGAACGTTTCCATGACGAAATATGAAGAAAAAACAAAAAGTGGAATACTCAGCATTTCTTATATTTTGAAATTTTAAAAACATGTCTCCAAAAGTCAATGCTTTTAATTAAAAATGCAATTTTAATCACACAATATACATATATGTATACATATATTTATATGAATCTGGATTATTCATTTCCTATTTAGTAAATAGGGTGGGGGGAGGGGGGGGTGTGAATCTTTCGAAATATTTTGGTATGCAATCATTATTGAATTTTCATATAGATCATTGAAAATAAGTTTGAAGCTGATCGGTTGATTAGCAAGAAAGTTTCATACAACGCTTTTTCGCGACTTTTCCACATTCTCGACCGAATTTTCACAAAATACAAAAAAATTAGTACGCACTTTCAGCATACGACGAAACTACTGTGAAAAATTTAGTCTTGTAGGTCATACGGTTTGGGCTCCGTTGAAGAGTGATATATATTTATAGGATATTATTCAGTTCAACAGAAGTATTCTTTACAGAATCAAAGATTTATAATAACAAATATACATTTGTACAAATTTCTTATACCCTTATTTTGAACACAATCCTAATGGGTATATGGTAGAAAAAAAGAAGAAGAGATATGCAAATGAAGTTCGGCTTACTTTTTGGAAGAGAAATTAAAAAAAAAAATGGTATACAAAAAATTACATATACAAACATTTAAAAATTTAAATGCATGCGTCGCGGTCAGCGACAGCGTCGACGTCAGCGTCAACGTCAGCGTCAACTGCTGCATTAGTCAGCAAGAAATGAAATGAAAAAAGAGAGCGCCGCGGGCCAGCCGCCCAAAAAGAAACTCTTGCAAGAGACCAAACAAAGTCATTGACACCAAAAAAAAAAAAAACAAAACAAAACAACAACAACAAAATACAATAATAACAAAAACAAAGCAAACTTCAAGAGATGCAAATGATTTCAAAGTTTAATATGAAAACTTGTGCGCTATCTCGCTCGCGCTTCAAAACAAAAGCAACAAAAAAAAAACAATTTCCTCGTAGAATAAGTCGCTGTAATTAGAAAAGCGCCACCTGTCGAGCAGTTAAGCCAAACATAAACGTTGTTGTTGTTGCTGCAAAGTTCGTGACAACTTGAAAACTTTATGCAAAAATAATAACAACAACAACAACGATAACTATGAAAAGTGCAACACGCCAACGCCCTCATATCCCCCTTTTGGCCGCCACCCCATCATCAAAGTTGCATTGCAAGTTTGGCAACAACAACAACAATAATAGAAAACTTGTTAAGTGTGTACACATTTCTTTTTGTTGTTTTTGATATCGTTGAACTTTTTGGCTAGCCAAATGTACCACGCCCCACGCATACGCCCACGCCCCCCAACGCCTACAACTTCTACAGATCTGTAAATTGCATATTCAATGAATTTACCGTTGTTATTGCTGCTTTTGTCGCATGCATTGGCATTTGCTTGTTGTTGTTCTTGTTGTTGTTCAAATTACCGCCTTTTGGTTTTTGGCGTAAATAAGAAAGCAGCACAACAACAACAACAACAGCAACTACAAGAACAATGCTAACTCTATAATTTGGCACAGCTCAACATTGCTTTGATACACTTCATAGCCTACAACAACAGAGTCCTTTGCATTTCTCAAACAGTTTGTAACGGCTCTGCGAAATAAGGTCTAACAGAAAAAATAAATAACAATAAATAATCAAATGTAGAATGTTATTTCCTTTTTTTGGTGCCTTATTTCATTATTTTGATGTTCTTTTCAATTTTGTCAAAGAAACTACTCGCTTTCCTATTATAGTTATAATTTCTTTAGTTTTTAAATTAACAATTTGCATCAACTTGAATTCTTATGCAACATAATAAATCAACTATAATATTTAAATTAAAAATTGAAATAATTGAAAAATTTGATAAATGAAATTGAAACAAGTATGAAGGGTTTGGGTAGATCCGATCTGAACTAGATCGAATGATCGTATTTTTGAATTGAATTATTAAGCTATTGTAATTAATATTGTTAGATTCCTTAGTTCTTTTTATCCGGAGGAAAAAAGCAACGATTAGTTATTTTATCCGGAAAGGAAATAAGCCAAAAATTAGTTGCTTTTTTCCGGAAAGGAACTAAAGAAACGATTAGTTATTTTTTCTGGAAAGTAACTAAATCAACAATTAGTTATTTTTTCTGGAAAGGAACGATCAATTAGTTTATCCAGAAAGGAACTTAAAGAAAGATTCGTTTTCTTATTGAACTACTACTACTGAACTATATTCACCACAATGCCCAACTCAACACGAGTCGAATATGTCCTGCTAAGAGAAATACCTTCTTTCTTACCTGAAACGCAATTACAATACGCATTAGAGAGATGCCATTGGAACTGTGTGCCAAGTGTTTAGGGCTTTAATCCATTTTGTAGTTAGCCAATCTAACTTTGAATTGCTAATTGCTTTATCAGCATTTACTTAGCCATATTAGTATAATATTTTATTACATTGTATTACATTTTAACATTTGAAAGTACAACAATGTTCAGATATAGTATCGGAAATTAAATTATAGAAATTAACTTAAATTAATATTTTATAATAGTTATATGTATTCGATTTCTTAAACACATAAAGTTAGAGCATACAAAATGAGTCAAGATTTACTTGAATATTATTGTGAATAATACTTGTTGTTTGTGTTCATTGTTTGCTTATGCAATTCGTGTGTGTGTGTGTGTGTTTGTGTGTGTGTGTGTGTGTTTGTGTGTGTGTGTGTGTGTTTGTGTGTGTGTTTGTGTGTGTGGCATGCAGCGCCATGTCGCGTGCAACCAACAACAGCAACAACATTCTTCTTGCCATGTACAACGAGTATAGGTGAAATTGGGTTTAGTGTTCAATTTAACACCCACGTTCTAGTTTGGGTTTGTTGGCCCCATCAAGCACCGCCAAATAAAAAACAAAACTGAGCAGCATTGGCAATTGTTATTGTTGTTGTTACTAGTTGATGTTTTGTTGCAACAATTGCTGTCGCAGCTGCAACATTAACAGCAGCAGCAGCAACAGCAGTCAATGTTAAACAAATGCAATCATGTTTAATTATGCATTTCATATTGGATTCGCTCTGCTCCGTATTGTTTGTTTCTCTTCTCATCTGCTCGGGTAACCGTTATGCGTTTATGGACACAACAGCAGCAACATCTGACAACGATAGCAACAACTGACAACGCCCCCATGAAAACAACAGCAACAGCAGCAACAACAACAGCTGATAGCAATAATGGAAACGCTTTTCTTTGTTTATTTTTATTTTTTCGTTAATTGATTGATAAACCAATTTTGGGCATAAAACGCAGCGGTCCCTAAGCCAATGACAACAACAACAATGACAGTCGAAGTTGTTTTAATTTCCGTCTCACAACCCACTTCAAAAATAAATATAAAAAGAAAAAAAAAACCAGAAAGAAAAGACATTTGCGACCTGACTAATATTTTAATACACTTTCAAAGAGTTGCTTAGAAAATTGCTTTTATTAACAACATTTATTTAGAGCAGCAATATAATATTGTCATCTGTTTAAGTCAAAGCACAACTATATATACCGTAAAAAAAAAATTTTGAAAAAAATTAAGAATAAATAAAAAAAATTAAAAATATAAAAATTAAGAATAAGTAAAAAAAATTAAAAATATAAAAATTAAGAACAAATAAAAAAATTAAGAATAAATAATAAAAAAATAAAAACAAAATAAGATTACAAATAAATAAAAAAAAATTAAAAATAAAATAAGATTACTAATAAATAAAAAAAATCGAAAACAAAATAAAAATAAATATATAAAATTAAAAATAAAATAAGTACAAAAGAACAATAAAAACAAAAACAATAAAAACAAAAGTAATAAAAACCAAATAAATAAAAAATAAATAAATAGAAAAAAATTATAAAAAAAAATTAATAATAAAAACATAAAAACAAAAATAATAAAAAAAATAATAATAAAAACAAAAATATAAAAACAAAATTAATAAAAAGTTATTAATATAAAAACTTATTTTTGTAACATTCTCATCTTTTTTGTTTTTATACTGAAAACACACGGATATTTTCGACTGTTGATGCTGATCAGGAATACACATACATATGTTTATTATATATACTCTATTATATCGGAAAAGGCCATTTTTCAATGGGTAACATATGCGGTGACAAAATAATGATGATTCGGCTGCTAGAGTATGAAAAGCGGAAAATCATTGAAGCATTTCGAGCCCACGTCTTAAAAAATTAACATAAATATGTTGCACAGATTGGTTTTATAGATATATCGATATATCGTATATATATATATATATCTATATATATATATATATATAATAGATTTTCAGACATGCATAATTAACAAACAGGCAGCAAAAGACCAGGTAGGTTAGCTTGGGTTCGAATCTTTTTCAGGGCACTTCAATTAAGACGACGAGTCGCGACTGCATGCGTGGACCCAACCCAACCCAACACAACCGACACTTGAGAGAGTTAATAGGATGACTTTAGGGTCTGGAGTATATAGAGACTCTGGGGTCAGAAGGTCAACGCCTCTTTTATTTGCATATTATGGTTTATTGTTGCTGCTGTGTTGCATTGGTTGACTGACTTTAGTTTTATGCAACCGAATAGAAGTTGTTTACTTTGTGTGTTTTGATGACTGTTCAAATAACAATAAAAAAAAACATTCAACAGCATAATACATTTAAGCCAATTTGTTTTTTATTATTAATATTTACACAGAATCATATATGAATTATTATATTATAAACAGGCATGTTCGGCATACCGTACATTTGTGAATAGTAAAAATAAGTAAACTCCGAACGATTTACGAATGACTGTCCTAAATTCCGATTAGAATGGTTTCGTTTTATCTTTTTCGAAACGAAGTTCGAAACCGAGTTTTGTAAGCAAAAAAATCTATCAAGCTGTCATCTAGTAGGCAACTTGCTTATTTTTTAAAATTCATATTATACATTTTATTTGACATTAAACTAATGAATAAATTATTTAATTCGTTTATAAATAAGATGAAAAACATAAGAAAATTTGACTCGAAAGTTTGTTATTTTAATTTCCTGTGTAATCTGGCAAATTATATTCATTTCGAATTCAAAAATTAGCACAGACTTGAATATGTATCGTCAGATTTTGTATATTCTAAACTACTCAAATGTACAAATGTACAATCATGATAATGATTATAAAATTATAATCTTGCATAAACATGTTAAAATTGACTTTGTAGAAACACTCGTAAAGTTAATTTTAGCCATATGTATGGCCATTTAGTACAGTTAGTATTATCAGATAGCTATACTTAGAATTGCAATCTGATATATATGCTGAAATTGAATTGTTTAACCTTTTAGTGGTCGCACGGACTCAATAGCCCAAGGGTATCTGTGAGCTTTTATATTTTGTAGATAATGTTGTTTATCTTGTATCATCTTTTATTATTATTATTATTATTATTGTTGCTGTTATTTTTGTTGTTATTGAAATCCGGTAGCTGGTTTCGCTTCTCTCTTGAGCGCACAATTAGTTCAATGCTCATCATTGCCAGCCGTCATAACAATTTGCTTCAAAATGATTATTATTATTTGTTATTTTTGTTTTTTTTTTACTATTGCGATTCAAGTTATGATTGTTATTGTTATTGTACAACAACAAAATATGAGCAGGCGGGTGCAACGCACTCAAATGTCCAAGTGTGTGGAGTGTGTGTGGCACGCTTGTCTAGCGAGGGATAACGTGAGGGGGGATATTGTAGGGGGGAACTGCTCCTCATCGGGTGAAAGCGACCGCCATAAGACACAACAACAACAACAAAACACTCGACAGCAATTAAATAGCTGCCAACTGCAATTTTATTTAGCCAAAGCTCCGACAGCGGCTTCATTATTGATCACAGTGATCTACAGCTAGGGGCGGTGTCAGGGGCGGCGCTTTAAGTTAATAAGAGGGGGGTGGTGGGCGGGGGAATGCTATCACAAACACTGTGATTACCCCAAGGTGAATAGGTCACTGTACTGCAGCAAGCAGCAGCAATTGCGCTACTTACAATTTCGAGTCGAAAAACATTATTTTGGCATTGAAATTGAATTGTTCAATTGCAAAGCAAACGTTTAAGTTGAATGGTGAAATTTTATAATAGTGAACTTAACTTACAATTTATAATTATATAGTGCGTTATTTTGGCATTGAAATTGTATCAACTGAAGTTGAACAGAAACGTTAACGTTTCACGAAAACAACAAATATAAAGAATCAATTTCATGTTTTCCCATTCAATTAATTTCGATAAGGTTTACAAATCCATTGAAAGATATTTGCTTTTTTAGTTGCTTTACCAATTGGGTAAACTAACATACATATATGCAATATTCAATTTAAATTACAATTTATAATAACACAGTGCGTTTTTTTGGCATTGAAATTGAGCCAAATAAAGTTGAACACATAAGTTGAACACATAAGTTGAACACATAAGTTGAACATTGAAATTGAACACGAAAGTTGATGGATAAATTCAATTCCATGCTTTTGCATTCAATCAATTGATATTGATTTTATTTATTATTGTATTATTTATTTATTTTATTATTTTAGTTTTTTAATTTATTCATTTAATTTATTAATTTTATTTATTTATTTAATGTCGACTAATAGCAGTGGACACAGAAAAATGCAATATTTACAGAATTTAAAATTTATACATAAAATATTAAAAAAAATTTAGCATAAAAAATAAAGTTTAAAATGAAATTAACTGGTGTCTAAAATAAAATAAATTAAAAAAAATAAAATTAAAACAAGTAAGAACGTTGCAGTCGGGCTCACCCGACTGCGATATACTCTGTTTTCTGTACGTAAAAATTTTTTTCTCCAATCTATCGAAGAGTTCAAATGGAGTCATACTGCAAAATTTTGGGTTTCTAGCTATAAGGGTGTAGGAGATATAGGTTTAGCTCATTTGCGGGGGTGGTAGTGGGCGTGGCATATTTTTTTTTGGCAGGTCGGTCAAGGGTGTGGTCACTAGTCTTTATGTCAAATTTGGTTACTCTAGCTGTAAAACTGTGGAAGATATAGGTTTCTGCGGTTTGTTGGGGAAGGGGTGGGGGGGGAGATCATGACACTTTGTCTGCCTATGGTATATACCAACACGTACAGTGGCGAGCAAAAGTGAGTGAATGTTCACGACACTGACTTTCGTCATTCATAAAAACAGAACCATACAAGAAAATCCAAAAAAAAATTTTTTATTTTAATTTTGTTACTTTATTTATAACAAATACGATAAAGCAACAATAACAAATTAAATGGATTCAAAGAGTTTGAAAGAGAAATCGAAAATAACCCGCATAAACTCAATTTTGCACGTTTCAAGAAACCCAATTCAATAACCTAATTTCAATATTTGGTCCATAGACCCTTATTAGACATAACTTGATTTACGCGGTTTGGCATGCTCTCTACCAAATTTTCAATAACATCTTTTGGAATTTTATTCCATTCCGCTTTTACACGATCCCAAAGATTACCCATGTTTGTTGGGGCTGCTTCGTACTGCCCGAGCCGTCTTTTCACGATTGACCAAAGCTTTTCAATCGGATTGAGGTCGGGACTCTGTGCTGGCCATTCCATCAATTGAAAATGTTGTTTTCCAATCCATTCCCTTACAATTTTTGCTGTGTGCTTCGGATCACCATCTTGTTGAAAAATAATTTCTTTTTCGGGATAAGCACATTTGTCCAAAAAATTGGGAAGATGGGTTTGCAAAATATGTAAATAGTCCTCCTTTCGCATGATACCATCTACTAAATGCAAAGGGCCACAATGCCACCATGAAAAGCATCCCCAAACCATTATGTTTCCGCCGCCATGTTTGACAGTTTGCTTCACATGGTGTCTTTGAAGACGTTCTCCGGGTCTACGCCAGCAGTATTGCTTTCCATCTGACTGAAAACGGTTAAATTTTGACTCATCAGACCAAATAACACGTTTCCAATCATCTATTGTCCAATTTTTGTGCTCCCTTGCAAATTTCAAGCGTGCTTTAACATTCTTATCGGACAATGCAGGTTTGTTTTTTTTTTAACAGTTGCAGTATATCCGATGTCATGGAGCGCTCGTCTAGCAGTCCATTCGCTAACATTTTTGTTTATTGCCAGAGAAGCACCCTTTGGTGTTAGCACCTTGTTTTTTCTCATTTCGGACATCATTCGCCGAGCATCTGAGTCCGATAATAATTTTTTGCGACCTTTGACAAGCGGCTTGGGAGTCACATTTCGCCTCTTTTGAGCTGTTATCACTGCCGATTGGCTAATACCAAGCCTCTCGGAAATGGTACGTGATGAACAGCCCTTCTCGGTCAGGCACACAACACTATTTTCAATTTCTGCAGATATTTTTCTCATTTTTATAATAAATATCAACAATTTATTTTAAACATGATGGCATTTGACAAAATCTGCTTTGATTCGCAAGAAACGTGTTTTAAACTGTTCTACGAATATGGAGAACAAGATAAGAACAAACATAGTGGCAAATCTGCTGATCAGAGAAGTGGGAGAGCGAAAATAGGTGCAATTAATGAAACGTGCAAAATTGAGTTTATGCGGGTTATTTTCAATTTCTCTTTCAAACTCTTTGAATCCATTTAATTTGTTATTGTTGCTTTATCTTATTTGTTATAAATAAAGTAACAAAATTAAAATAAAAAATTTTTTTGGATTTTCTTGTATGGTTCTGTTTTTATGAATGACGAAAGTCAGTGTCGTGAACATGCACTCACTTTTGCTCGCCACTGTATACCAAGTTTGGTTGCTCTTGCTTCAAAATTGTGTAAAAAACCTGCGTTCATACAGACGGACGGACAGACAGACGGACATTTCACAAACCCAATATACTCTTTTTTTCCATTATGGAAAACAGAGTATAATAAAATAAATTAAATTAAAATAAATAATAAAAATAAAATTAAAGAAACAAAAAATAAAATTAAAGTACCAAAAATAAAATTAAAATTAAAAAAAATATTAAAAAAAAAATAAAAACAAAATTTTAATTAAATAAAAAAATTAAATTAAATACAAACAATTAAGAATGTTGCAGTCAGATACACCCGATTGCGATATACTCTTTTTTGCGGCTCTTTGCAAAGTCAGAAGTGAGTGGGGCCATACTATTTTTGAAAAAATCATTTAAGTTTCGCCATCATTTTAACACTTTGTCTGCCTATGGTAACATGAATACCAAGTTTTGTTGCTCTAGCTTCAAAACTGTGGAAAATTCCTGCGTTCATACGGACAGACAGACATGTCACAAACCCAATATACTCTTTTCTTTTTTTTTATATTTAAAAAAAGAGTATAAACATACATACATATTAGACAGATGACATGGGAGCAAAGTTCCAAGTGTAGAATAGACGTAGCATTAATTATAACATGAAAAAGGTTGTTATAATTCACCAAAGCTTACAAATCCATTGAAAATTGCTAGGTGCTTTAAACTATGTGGAATATACATACTATTATCGTAAATAAAAAAACATAAACATAAAAAAAAAACCTTATTTAAAAAGTAACAAATTGCAAAGCAAAATGAAACAATAAACCTTTCGCTGAAATGTGATCATTGAAATTGAATTGAATATTGAAAAAAAAAAGGTTATTTCAACATGGATTGAGACAAATAGCAATGCGGCAAAAAGCAGAGAACAAAAAAAAAAAAAACTAAGACAGAAATGGCAAATGATGTTGGCAACTTGAGCTGCTGGAAAGATTTATGTGAGAATGGGTATGGGAATAAGTAATGGGGAATGGGGAATTGGGTATTGGAAATGGGGGAACGAAGGAGCGCTCATTGATTGCGATGGCCACCCTTTTTGGCCAAAGCAAACAAAAACAGCGAAAATCGCTACAAATAAATTGAATAAGTCATAAGTTATTCTCATGTTTTATATTGTTGTTGTTGTTGTTGTGTGCTCCTATTCGCAGTGGAACCGGTTCGAGAATGCAATCACTGCAGCAGGTGGCAAGCACAACTCTAACTCCAACTCCAATTCCAACATAAACTTCAACTGGCCAATGGCCTGACTTGGACAATGGAAGTGGAGTAAGGGGAATTGGAGTGAGAACAGAGTGGCAGGGACGGGGGGCAGCCATGTGGCATGGGGGCATGACTTGATGAGTTGGCAACCGGTTATGTAAATTAGAGAACGAAAATCGTCAACAACATTGTAGCATATCATGCATTTTAAATACGTTGTGGTTGGAGGGGGGAGGAGGGGGGTTAGGGGTATTCACGCAGCTTGCTTTGCAATTCTTTAATTTTTTTTTTTTTTTTTTTTTTTTTTTGGCAAGCGGAAATGTTGCACGCAGCGTGCAACAATCAACAGCAATTAAGCTTGATTAACGAAATAATCAAAATTAAAGTGATTTCTTTAGCCTGCCACCATTATAAAAAAAGGGTCGCAGGCAGATAAAAACTGACGTTGCATAAATTATGCTGCCGCTTTTAACTTGCCACAATGAGGCATGAGTGTGGCACTTGAGTGTAGAGAGCAGAGCATAGCCTAAGTAGGTAGACAGAGCCTTGGGAACACACACACACACACACAAGGGCTCAAGTGCTTTGCTGCCTGGCCACAGACAGTTCGAAAATAACATATAATAATAATAAACTGAAGTAAGAAAAATCATAAAAATAACAACGAAAAGTTTCAAGGTTAAAATGTTGCCTGAAATCTGCTGTAGGATCTGCTGTTGATTGTTGTTGCTTCATCTTAAGCAGCTACTAATACTATCAAAACCTTGAAGAGCATATTCAGCTTCCTTGAAGCTGTTCGCTTATAAATACCATGTGAGTATTTAAGAGTTGAACATTGTAGTTCAGCTGAACGTGCATGCTTAGTAGTTCAGAGGAACGTACACGTTTAGTAGTTCAAGTGAGTGTAGTTCAATTGAGCGTAGTTCTATTGAATGTAGTTCAATTGAGCTTCGTTCAATTGAGCTTCGTTCAATTGAGCTTCGTTCAATTGAGCTTCGTTCAATTGAGCTTAGTTCAATTGAGCTTAGTTCGCTCAGCTAGTTGTTCGCTTAGCTAGTTCAATTCTTAAGTACGATTGAAATAAGCGATCATTCGTTTGATCATTTATTTGGTCATTCGTTTGATAATTTATTTGTTCATTCATTTGTTTGTTCGTTAGTCTAGATCATTTGTTAATTTCTGTAGACTATTGAACTACTGCGTTTGTTCGTTTTTAGGTTCTTCAGGTGCCTAAGTTTGTTCAAGCCTTCTCCTTATTCGATTTAATCTCATTGGAGCGGCTCTTAATCGTTTGTTAGTTTAGACTGCTTCTTTATTCCTTTAGTCTATTGAACTACTGAGTTAGTTTCTTTAGTTCGTTTTTCCAGTTCCTTAGTTGGTTCATGACTGCTTCTTATTCGATTTACTCTGATTGGAGCTGATTTGATGTTAAACGACGCAGAACTAAAATCACGATTCAAATAAGCAAATATCGAGTTCAGTTAAGTGATTAGTTCAAAATCGAACTTATTCTGAAAGATTTGAAGACATCTCCGGTGAGTAAGCAAGATTGTTTGCTACAAATTTAATGAGGCTCGGCTCTTGGCTCTACAAAAGAAAAAAAAAACACAACCTCGCTGAGTACAACTCATGGAAATACAAGAAAAATTAAAAGACATAAATGTCGCTTAAGCTGCAAACTGGTTTTCATTTTTTTCTTTTTTCTACCAATACAACTTCCAGACAGACTCTTTTGTTGTTGGTGTTGTTGTTGTTGTTGTTAAGAGCTGGCAGCTCCTACGTGTGGAGTGTTGTTTCAGAGACCGGTTTTTATTTTTATTTTTTTCAGAAGGCAACTTCTTATAACTTGAATAACATATTCATGTTGTAGTAGTTTTTTTGTGGCTATACAACGCACAACAGGTACAATTTCTTGCTATATAGGTATATATGTATATATATATATACATAGTATGATATGCATATACATATACATATACATATACATATATGTATGTGTGGGGGTCTCTTGTTATATGAGAGTCCCTCTGTCTGTCTTTCTGTCCTTGTTCGTCTGTCTGCCTTGGTCGTTTCTTGGTCTACGCTGTTGGTTTCTTTTGTGTGGCTGCCACAAGAACAACATAACAACAACACAACAACAAGAGAATATTAACAACAACAAGCATAACTCCTTCTACGTGTGTGTGTTGCTTGAAAACCAAAGAATAACTCAGGCAAACAACATTTAAGAATTTGCTTTGTCATGTGCCTTTCTGCCTGTTTGTTCTCACACATATGCACACATATATATACATATATACCTCTTATATATACATATATACCTCTTATATGTACATATATACCTCTTATATATACATATATACTATATATCTATTATATACGCTGATATATATTGTCCATAAGGCTGTTATGATGCGCATAATGCTTGTTTGTTATGCTGATTTTGTGCCTTTTATGTACAGATCACGAGCAGCTCTTTTTTCTTCAAATCAAAGCTACCTTTTGTATACTCTGTAATCCAACCTTTATAAAAAGGTATTGCTAAGCCTATGCAACTGTGCGTTACTGCCAGGGTTGCCACTGTTCGTACTAAAGAACCAAAACTGGATTCTTGGTTGCGTTTTACATAAAATGCAACGAAAATTTTTTATGGTTTATCTTCAAATTGCAAACAAATTCATTTTGTTTTTAGATTTTTAGATATATTCCTAGAACTTTCGTAGAAAAAACCCTTGGAAGTAATTTTTGACTCAATTTTTGAAAAATGCGAGAGTCAGCGAAATTGTGCTTTGTCTTTGAAAGAAAATACTCTTAAGTCATAATAAAATCATGCAGTTTTCCATTTATAGAAATTATTTTGATGGCGACATCTCGAACGTGACAAGATTTCCATTGACTTTGCAGATTGCTGTCGATTTGCTTATGGTGGTTATTGAAATGGATTGTAAATTGTTAAATTTCATAAATTTTTAACAATTTAGTTCGATCAAAGCATATAATTCAGCAATGTTTGGTGTTGATGGACGTTTTTATGGAAATGGATATATTTTAAAATATAACATTCAAGTCAAGTTTTATCAACAATTATCTCAGCTGAAAACTTATCATCTTAAATCTGTGTAATGAAAATTATTCGAGCTTAAAAATTGAACAAACGAACGCTAATTCATGCGAATTGAGAATTGATACATTATTAGAATCAGTTGGAAACACGAGCAGGCTAATAATATCTGTAGACTTTCAGCTTAATTGCAAATTTGTTTAATTAGTTTTTCTGTAGAAGTAACTTGGCAAAGAAATTCTTTGTTAAGGATCAGTTAAATATAGCTCTACCAAGAATAAAATGTTACTTTGATTAACATTTCCAAGAAAGAAAGAATTTGTAACAGAATATACATTTCAATATAATATTGTATAAGCGCCTGCTATCTCGCAAGGGGCTTTTTCCAAGAAATCAACAGAGTTCAGTATGGGTCAGTAGTAATGTGTTTTCTATGCTGATAGGGTCAACAATAAAAAACAACAACAACAACAAAAAGAATAGAACAGAGCACAGTCTGCCATTAGCAAATTAGACAACATAATATGATTAATTATAATGAATAGCAGAGCCCCAAGTTCTGTTCAATTAGATGAAATTCAACAATACAATATATACATATATAATGCTATAGATATACAGATATAGATATAGAAATAGATGTATGTACATAGTGCAAATGTATCTTCATTTCTGGTGCTTGGCACCAAGAGTTACCAGTTCTTTTTTTGTTTTTGTTCTTAAACAAAGAGCACCAAAAATAAAAAACAAAGAACTAAACGAAGCGAAAAAAAAAGACAAACGTTAAATAGAATGTATATAGAAAAAACTTAGCAAATTAATTGAGGCAGCCACATTAAAAAGTTGAAAATGAACTCGACCTCGACTTGGGCAGTAGGCGACGATGCTTTCACTTGAATGGAACAGATCGGAGAGCAAGTTAATAACTAATTAACTATGTTTAAATAAACTCTGAACACAATTGCCTTAAGCTACTTTTGCCCAGATACGCTGCCAACACATTCCAATATCCAAATATTTGACAATTTTTCGAGTTTTTGGCAACTAAATCAAAGTTTTAAATGTGATCGCAATTGGTTAAGCAGCTTTCTTTCCCATCCTTGGCTTCAATTTAAGCCTATTTTGTGAGAAATAAAACTTTTAAACTAATTCTAAAAGAATGATTTCTATTTGAATCAAAAGCAAAAGAATGATTCCTTAAGTTTCTAATTCTTAAAGAATTAATTCTATTTGAATTCATAAGAAAAATAATCTTAAATTCTTTTTGAATTCAATATAAGAATGATTCAATTTCTTTTATATAATATGAATTCATTCAAATTTTAATTCAATTCTTTTGTTCATTGTCTGATTGATATGCAGATTCATTCGCAAAAAGAATCATTTTCGTAAAGTTCATCTAGGAGCTCGAAAACACATTTCAAATAAAACAGAAAATCTTGCTTGAAATCTGAGCATTCGAATGAAGCCCACATATACTTCAAAGAAACTTATCATATCACGTATCATATTATAGGGGTCTTCTTACCCGTATACCCACCCTACAACAAACTTACATCTAATGCAATTGCTGCAGTATTTTTGTAATTGCCAGACAATAGATAAAGTGCCTCAACTTAAATGGTTGCAAAGTATCAAAGATTACACGCACTATGAGGGAACTTTACTGAAGAATGACTCAAACTGAAAGATGTACTATCTTAAGACTCATATAAAACTTTGTCCCACATTCGAAAAGCAACAATTGTTTATCTCTCTCTTTCTACTCGTGCCCTCTCCTACTACAACTACAAATCGCCCAACAACCGACTGTCAACTGACTAAATGGCTATTTGTACAACTATAGGGACCACAAAATTTCCTGATATGCAAACCGTATATGCCGCAGTTAGACCGCATTCCCGCCCGCTAGCCGTTTTTGTACTTGCCCCCCCTCAATTAAGGGGCAGTAATGACTTATCTAATCGCACAACAACACATCAAGCAGAAGAAAACGCATTTGGTAATCAAATATGTATGTATGCGACATATAGGCCATGATATTTTAACAGCGTATATGTGTAATCAAATGGGGGTAGGGTGGGTGCAGGGGGTGGCTGTTAAAAATCGGTTGAATTGTATTGGATTTGGAACGTGTACGGGACGATAAGATAGCCCGCACTACGCTTTGGCACAATCGATTCCATTTTAGGGCAATCGCTTCATAATATATGAAAAGGCAGCTGGACAACAATGACAAAGAACAAAATATAAAATATTATAAAAAAAAAAAAATTAATTGAGAATTGATAGTAAAATTGCTAAAGTAAAAGCAAAATATAGATTGCAATTGTCAAGTTGGGTTCAGTTAAGGGTTTATGTACAGTTTTGATGGATGAAAAAATTGATTTTTCATTCATTAAGTATATGCTCTCGAGAATACTATCACAAAATTTCATAACGATCGGATCGTTAGAATCGTTAAACCTGTTAAACGCGAATATCTCAGAGTTTTGTTTTTTCCAAGTTTCCTTTGCGGTGGACTCGACACGAAATCTAAAAAAAAAACTATTAATCCGATCCACACCAAATGTATAATATTTATTTATTACAGTAATAGCTAAAAACTTTTTTTGTTCGAGCTAAAATCTGAAAATGTATTTTTTTAAAAACCATATTTTTAAAAAAAAAAAAAAACCGTATTTTTTTTTTAACCAAAATTTTTACAAATTCTTTGGATTTTTTTGGAATTTTTGATTTGACATGAAGCGTTTTTAAGATTTAATATTCACGGCAAGTCACGTCGAGAAAAATGCGTTCTTGGAATTCGCCTGATGAAAAAATGGTTTTATGTCAAAAAAATCGAGAAAACTTCATCTGTTAAAACAGACATAAAACCAAAAAGGGTTTTTCCTAACAAAAAACCCCAATTATTCACCCAATTGTTGCTATGGGAGCCATAAGATTTAATTGAGCTTATAAAAAGCATAATGAAACTAAGCTAAGGGCAATTAAGTTGAGCTTCAAATTTGCACCTTATATACAGTTGGTATCGTTATGTTATATATATCTGATTTTGAAATTTTGAAAAAACTTTTTTAAGTATAAAAAAGTTAACAATTTGCAAAGATAAATCGAAAAAAAAAAAAAAAAAACAAAGTTTAGCTGAATTTGTCAAACAAAATTTTTGAAAATTGCAGAAAAACAATTGTTGGTGCGAAATTTAGGCTGTTTAGACTGCTGAATACAACAACAACAACAACAAGAACAACAGCAACAAAAGGTTATCAGGCAAGCGAGCCACAAAGCGCACTTAGCAATCGGTCCACTTAGTCATAATTCCCTCGACGTCTGCCTTATCAGACGCAACACACAAGGCTTTGTTTTTGCTTTTTGTTGTTTTATTAAATTTTTGTTTTTTTTTTGTTTTTTTTTTTCGTTTTTTGCTTTTTTCATTATATTACTTTGGTTTTATCAAAATGGCACACATGTGTGTTTGTATACGTTCTGAGCAATTTATGAGGCAGAATTCCAAAACGCAGCAGGAACACGTAACACGCCTGTTAGAAGTACCGGGTACGCAATTAGACAGCAAAATAACAATAATAGCTAAAGCACGCCGGACAGATAACATATGCAAGAGTCGAAACAAAAAAAACTGATAACCGTACGCATGGAAAGTCACTATGAAAAATCTAGGCACTCAAACAAACGAAACCACCCTCAATGAGATCTGTTTTGGGCCATATGCGAAAAAAGAAAAATATTTTGGCTACAGAAAAAATAAAAAAAAACAATTCCAATTGACGTCAAAGATCTGGCAAATACTTGCACAACAACAACAACAACAACAACAACAACAAGAATAACAATAACAACAACAAACTCAATACGGTAAACCAAAATTAACGCATATACGGCAAAATCACAAACACAAATAAACTCATACATATATGTAAGGCCCCCAAAAATCAATAAAAATATATATATATATACCTACATATATGTATATACATATAATGTATATTATACACACATGTTGTTACGACATGGAGCGGAATGGAATTGGAATAGTTAGGAGCTTGTAATGGTTGCTACTATAAAAGCGCACAAACAATTGAACGATTTGGGTTAATGAGCGTTTGAATTATTGAAATCATTTTGTATATATGTTCCATATGTGTCTATCAAAGTCTTTCTGAAACCTTATCGAGGTAGGCACATGCGAAAGCTAACAACACTTCACATACATGTATATAGTATCTCACTTTAGACAATAAACAAACAAGAGTTTTAATAGCTAATTTAAGGCAAAGAATTAACGAAAACTATTGAAAACATATAGTATATTCAAAAACGCAGTTATACTTGAGATCAATAAGTAAATAGTTATATTACTATATGCATGATTATCATTTACAAGGACAATGACCTAAGTGAACTCAGCTTAACTTTTATCAAATTATTTTCAATAAACTTTTCAACGCAAAGACAAAAGACACAGAAAACTAACAAGTACAATTTTTAATTTTGCTTTGTGCCGCATTCGTAAACGTTTAGCTAGCATCGCTAGATTAGCTCCATTTTATATAGATTTGTTGTTGTCATTGAATGCTGCTTCTTCAAAGTTAATTTTATAGTCGCTTATGTTGATTTTGGGGACCAATGTCTGTTTTAAAACGTTACAAAATAATCTCGAACATAAATGCGCGTTTTTGGCAAGCTGCAAAATCATTTTCAAGTTGCATTATTTTTGTGGCGCAAAATAAAACAAATGCAACGGATGCTAGAAGGGAGCAGGGCGGAGAATTTAGCAAAGGGGAAGCGCATATAATCATTTTTCTTTTTTTTTTCTTTTTGGCAACCAAAAATATTGTAAAATTCGTTTGGGCCATTGCAAAAGCCATGAAAAATTGCACACATGGCCAGCTTTCAATTTCAGATGATTTTCACTACAATACACACATACATATACACATACATTCATACATACATTCATACATACATACATAACATACATCTTGAACAAACAAATGAAAATTTTCTTAAGTTGGTACGTATGTATATACATACATACATACCTACATATATATACAAACTTATTAATCAGCACACAATATGAAATAGATTTTATTTCTTTGACCGCATTACGAAACATACCTGCAAGAAATAGAGAAAGAAATAGTTAGTTAATATATAATGATTCGAATATTGTTATGATAAGTTCAGATACATAATATATTATTACATAATATAAGTTGCTCAACAAAGTTTTAGAATTTTGTCTGGATAGGCACTCGCGTTATAAAGTTTATGGAAATATTTCCTAACATTTCTCCAAAGATTATTATTTAATTGTTGCCTATTTTACAGACTTACAAAAATAAAAAAAACAAGAAACTACAAATATCGTTATAGTAGCAGCTCTATTATTATGTAAAGTGTTCTAAGCTCATTAAGGAAGAGACATAACTTTGGGTCAACAACAAAGAACTTTGCTTGTTTCAAGTCAGCCCGACCCGAAACGCTTTATCTTTACGCAACATTTGACAACAGTTGCCAGCTCCCTAAGAACCTTACTCCTCCCTTCCATTCCCTGTTCTTAGAGAACAGTCTGAACAGCAAAAATTAAAAAAGCAGCGACTGAATGGCTGTGCATTGTCTTTGCGTTATTTATTTTTCCATGTTATATAATGTATATATTGTATATAGTACTATATAGTATATAGTATACAATATATAGTAGCTGTATTCATAGTTAGGGGCAAGCCTTTCAAGCGTCTCGTTTGTGGTTAAAGATAGCAAAGGCAAAGGCGAAGGCAAACCGCGAGGGACAAGGTTGCAAAAGTATCAAATTTCAGAGCAAAGCAGAGCAGAGAGGAGAGAAGTAGGGCCAGAATAGAGGCACAGGATGAACCTAATAAATGTTTTGTTTTATATATGAGCATAAAAGGGGGCAAGAAAAGTCACAGGCTCACACATAGGGGTTATAAGTATATAGTTTAGTATAGTATTGCATATACACAGATACAGATACATATACAGATAGAGACGTTGCGCATACGCCACGTAGCACGGCAAACAATTAAGCGACCTCATTTGCAGAGTGCAACCATATGAAACTACAACAACAGCTTGGGAGACATTTAGACGCTTTGAGTGACAGCTGCACTTAAAGAACAACAAAAAAAATAAGCGAAAAATATAAAAAAAAAAACAAAATTAAGAAAAAAGCAGAAAAACAAGCTAAGGCAGCTATCTTCAGCTCAACGAAGTTTTAATACCCTTGTAGAATTTAACAGTTAACAAAAGGTATCCAAGCAAAAAGAAATGTAGTTGATCGATTGAAAAAGAAATTTATCTAACATACTTTTCGACTTTTGGTTGAAATTGAAACATATCGGTGAATTGTGTTTTTAATCAGAACTTGACATGCAGACATGCAGAAATATATACTTAAAATCAAGCTTATATGTTGTGTTTAAGGCAGTTAAAAAGGAAGGTGTAATTATTTTCCTTAGCCTATTCATTTATATTATTGTGATTAATTTTTGATTGAATCTAAGGAACATTCAGGCATTTGAATTCATTCATTTGTTGAAAATATGATTTGAATTAAAACATGATTTAATTAAAATTAAAAAAAGATACTTGAACTGAAATTTGATTTCAAACAAAAAACTTTTTAATTTTTGACTTCATTTTATAAGTTAAGTTTTAGTTTTTGTTATCGAAATTCGTTTACAATGCGTAACTTAAGTCAATTTAAATATAAATATAATATTATTATAAAATATCGTTAAAAAAAAAAATAATTGTTCTTACTTCAACAGAGGAGTATTCGAACATAAACACATTCTAATTTCTACAATCGGCTGCTTGCAAAATGTGTGTTACATATTTGTTGACAAATTTCAAATAGCCACTGGAAGGGTATCGCAAAATGCAATGAAGATGGAGGCGAACGACGTTGACAGTTCACGAACTCGAACGTTTGTTGAGCTCATTCTTTAGATACAGATACTGCAACAAAGATACGCGATACGTTGGCCAGCTGCAGTCAGCAAACAGCAAACAGGCAAACAACAATGAAAACTAGTTGCAACTAGTGCAGCAGCAGCAACAAACCAAAACCAAAGCAAACGTTGCAAAGCGAACTCGTTTGCGAGATGCAACACGATGGGGCAGGCAGCAGCGGCAACAGTCAGCAGCCTGAGAAGGCGTTGCCCAAGCTCAAGAAAATTCTGCCTCAGCTCAGTGGGTGTTTTGTTATACTCGTACCGTGCACAACATACACATACACACACAAACACACAAACAAAAGCTGTGTTGTGTGGGTGAGAGATCTGTGAGAAAGAATGCCACAAAGCGGCCTTTAAGCTACAACAGCTGCAGCAGCAGAGCCTCCTATCTGTCTCTGTATATCTAGAAGAAGAAAAAATACTTTTCGGTCGCTCTTAAACCCGCATAAGCCGCCTAACTAAGCACAAAGCTCATTAAATTGATTGAAAACTTAATGCCAATGGGCTGCTTTATGGTGCACCGCTCTGATTTCAGATTAAACGCGTAAATGTAATACACCCAGCTAAACATAGAACGAACGAAAATAAATAAAAAATAATCAAGAAAACTGTATTGCATTTTCACAGAAATTCAGATTTCTATGTAGGTTGTTTTGAACACAAAAGGCGAATTGAATGACAAAGATCGATTTCAACAACAACTTTTTTCCTTTGATTGTCATTCAAAACACATAATTCCATTATAATATAATATATCTTCAGCTGTTCAAATCAAATGCTTATTGATTTCAGGAAAATAATATTTATTATATTTTTTCCACATCATTTCTCATTAAAACAAGAATGAAATGTTATATTCGGCGTGCCGAAGATATATACCCTTGCAGAAAAGATTTGCATAAGAAAACTTATTTTTCAACCGATCGTTTCTATGGCAACTATAATATATAGTGGTCCAATCTGGCCGATTCTGAAAACTGAGGGACAAGTTCGCATATAAACAGACGGACAGACAGACGGACAGACAGACAGACAGACGGACATGACTTGGCTGTTGATGCTGATCACAAATATACAAATTCTGAGACCTCTCCTTCAATGCGTAACACATTTCGTAAAAAAAATTATAATATAAGGGTATAAAAATACATGCCTTTTTACGAATTAATGTAACTAACTTAAGATATTTTGCTTAAAAACTTTCAGCTTATGCTTGAAATATATATTTTTGGATTTTTATTTATTTATTTTTTATCATTTATTTTTTACTTATTTTTTTTTATTTTATTTATGTATTTTTTTTATATATACATATACATTTTTTGTTTATATAGATATATTTTCTTTAATTTACTTTTCTATTTATTTGTTTTAATTTTTTTTTTATTTGTTTCTTTTTTTTGTTTTTCTTTATTTTTAATTTATTTATTTTTCCTTATTTTTAATTTATTTATTTTTAATTATCTTTATTTAGTTTTTTATTTTATTTTTTTTTTTAAGTTTTATTTAAATTTTTATTTATTTTTTACTTATTTTTTTACTTTTTTTTTTTATTTTTATTTAATATTGCAGTCCACAAATAGAAAATTTGCAAAAATTAATATTACAGAATACAAATTTAAATTAATTTTTCATTAAAAATAAAATTTAAAGTTAAACTTTAAAAAAAGAAAAAAAAATGTAATCCCAGAAAAACATAATCATTGCTGTTCTCCTTTCCAATTTCGGTATTCTCTGGCGAAAGTGAATTTTCCTTAAATGTTCCCATTATCACTTGCATTTCAAAGAAAGCATTAAAATTTACAAAATAAACAACAATATAGAAGTTTTAAACATTGAAAGGAATTTCATTTCCGCAAAATGTTGCCGAAAGTAGAAACCGCAAAAGGGGTGAGTGTCATCCAATAAATTCGAAAAACATTGTTTTTTGGGTTTTACACAACCAGTGGGTTAACGGGTTAACTGCTTAAAAATTTATATACTAACCCACGCAACCGGGTTAACACCCAGGTTGATTAGTTTTCATTAAACTTTGATCAAATATTTTATTGTTAAAAGATTACATTTTGTTTTCAAATAAATTTGCAATAATATAGTGAGAAAACAAACATTATTAAAATTTTAGAACGCATCTAGCTTTGTTTCCACAAAAAGTAAAAGCTTACTTAAGAAGATAATAGTTTATTCAAAAAAATCTATAATTATATAGCATCAATTATCACTTTAGACTTTCGGTTAATTCCGTGAACCCAGCATTTTCATGTGTTTTGAGGATTGTTTCCAATATTATAAATCCAATATAAATAATTAAAAGCACTATTCAAGTGTAAAAAGTATTCACTCGTTTATGTCAGTTTCAATTAAACTTCAAACTGAAATCATTAAGCCGAATGAATCCAATTATTAACATTAATTATAGAAAACAATTTCTGGTTTATTTTCAGAGCTCCCACAACTTTTACCTATAGCCGTTAATTTGAAGCAATTACTCATACCAATTTTTTTCTTCTTTATTTTATTTATATTTTTTATTTTTTTTTTTTTGGCGACTAACAAACATTAATCACATGGAAATGCAAAGTGCATGCAAATTGTAGCCAAAGCCATGGCCAACTTGGCTATATAACACTCCCAATCCCGCCTGTAAAGAGAGAGTCTAGACAGGCAGTAATAACAATATCGAATTGGATTCCCAATGTGCATAACAAAAAATGAAAAAAAAAAATAAAATAAAAAATACAAACAAATTTTGCTTTTTGAGTTTATGAAATTACGAGTGTGTATGTGTTTATTTTTTTTTATGATGGGGTCTACAGTTCTACGAGTCGCCATGGAGACAATTTCCGGGTGTCTAAATCGGTCGTCGCGCCAGTTGTCGGCTGTCAAATGACGTATAACGGCGTCGCAGCTAGCGTCGCTGTCGTCTTCATCGTCGGCGCAGCTAACGCCTAAGCCCACCCACAGTTAATAACACCCACAGTTGTACAAGTATCAGGGCAGAATAGATTGTAAAACCCGGCAAAAACTTAAGAAACAAGTAAAAAGAACGGACTGTCTATATACTCTGTTTCTAGTCGCAAAAGGAAAGATTTTTTAAGAAGACTTCACTCTACAGATATTCTATATATTAAAGAAAAAAAACCTCTAAAATGACTAAGCCACAAAAGTTTTGACCAAGTATATTCAATATTGAAAAAGCTTCACCTACTTTGTCAAAATGTGCTTAACAACATAATAAAGTTGTCAAGCCTATTCTAACAGCTCTTAAAACCACCTTTCCAACGAAATGTAGCAAGTGTATGCAGCTTCTTTGCTATGGAATCTGTAGGGTTGTCAATTTTAGCAGTTTTTTTTTCTAGCGTTTTCCGCTAAACTAGCGGTATTTCAGTAAACTAGCGGTATTTCAGTAAACGAATTATTTAAAATTTTTATAATTTTTTTGAGAGTTGTCAGATAAGGATGAACGAGTTAAAATTCGACGCGCATGCTTTCAAAAATTTTAGGTACCAAAAGGTTCCATTAGCTGCAATCATTTTCATCACTTTTCTTGAGTTAGCAACAGTGATGACGGTCTTATTAATTTGGGTAACTGAGTATAAGCAAAAGGAGTTGATGAATGTAAATGAATCAGTTGCACATTTGACGGCAATTAGTGCAAGTCAAAAGGCAATTTTAACGGTAGCCAAAGGTTTCACAACAACAACAATCAAGCCAAATCAAACCTCAAAGCTACAGAGTCAAAGAAGAGTTGAACTCCATTTGCATAACTTAACCTACGGTATACTTAATATTCCAAGAATACACACACACACGCACATATATATCAATACATATATATATATATATATATATATATATATATATATATATATATATATGTGCACACATAGTGCATATAGAGATCAACAAACAGTCAAAGAAGGGTTGCAAACCAAGCGAGAATTATGGCAGGAAAAAAAAAGTTTCATTCATTGAATGCAAATGCAAAATATACATATGGAAATGGTATATAGGATACCCTAGCTTTGTATATATGTATATTTATATATGAGTATGTATGTATAATGCACACAGCTGCCGCCTTGTCAAGAGTCTGGCCACGTTGTTCCATTCCCAATTCCATGCCCCACCTTCTGCTTAGCATTGAGTTTTGTGTTTTCTTCTCGCGGATTTCCGTTGGCATGTAAAAAATGTTGCGAAGCAGACACAAAATAGTAGGAAGGCAACAAAAAACAAAAACAACAAAAAAGTCATATTTGAATGTCAAGTTTTGTATGCAACCGCAGCAGCATTTCGCACAGTTAAAGATACAAAGATACAGCGCTTTAAGGCGAGTCAACAATATGCTTGCCCCACAGGACACACAGTTAGAAGGCAGGCTCAAGGTCCAATGTCCACAAGCCGCACGCTAAATGCAACGCTTTTGTCTCTTTTAAACACACACACATACACACATATCATTATCATTATCATTATCCTCATTCTCAACATCATTATTGTGATATTGTGATTCATGCCGCCACAGAGTGCAATGCCATTGTGCATGTGCAGATATTGTATCTTTTTTGTTGTTTTGTGTTTTTTGTTTCTTCTTTTATTTTTTTTGGTTTTTTTTTTTTGCGCTGGACAGTTTTATTATCATCATAAGTTGCTGCGCGTAGCCCTGGCATTGTTGTTCTGGCCATTTGCCCCATGAAAGCGAAAGCTCGTTAAAAACTCTGTTTAATGTAAACTCGCTTTGGACTATAGACTATGTGAGATAGACGATGTAAGACCAACCAGGCAAGCATGGATCAAGTGGGCAATTGTTACTCTATTGAAATTTTGCTGAATCAGCTGTCAACGGAGCGAGGAACGCGCAAAAGACATGATAATAAAACTATCAGGGCCTTTTCCCATTTCCGAAAGTTCTTGGAAATGAAACCGCGCCCTTATAACTTTCGGCAACATTTTGCGGAATTAAAAAATTTGCTTAAAAAGCTTCAACATTTCATTGTTGCTGTTCATCTGGGGAAATTGAATATTATCAAATGCAAGTGAATTCAATCCGTAAAATATTTCTTAAACTGAATTTGGACACCTTTACGTAATAATTACTTTCGAAATTTTTTTACCGAAAATGGAAACCGGAAAAAGGAATTTAATGCAACTGATTTCTTACTTCATTTAACTTTTAGTTGTATTTGATTTTTAAATAATATGTTGATAAACAAAATTTCTTTTTTTTTAACCAATTCAAACTTTGTTTTGTGGACAACTGTAGCCTAGTGGGAAGACATTCTGCTCTTACATACAAAACCTCGGGTTCGATTTACAAATTTCCGTTGTCTTTTAATTCCAACTTTAAAATTGGTTCAAAAATTAATTTGCAAAACGGATTCTAAACGCATCTCGCTTGTTTTTCTCCCATCTCCCACTCCCAGTTCTAGGAGACCATGAATTTGAGTTTCTCCCTCAATTTGTCGCCTTGTCCAGACAGTGAGCATCCTGTCCAGAAGCCGAGCCGATAAGCAGCACTGCCTGCTAGTCCGTAACACAATATTGCCCAACAAGTGCACCGTTCACGAGTTATTTTTTGTTTAGTTTGCCTTGCCACATTTGGCATTTTGTGGACCTCATGGTCGAAGCTTTTGGCCCCAAAGGCTTGCACAATGTACAACAAGACGAGAGAGTGTATGGATGTGTGTGTGTGTGCATGTGTGTGTGCACATAAAAACTACGTTGAGTGCATTGAACTCCAATTGGTAGTTTTTTGAAAAGCAAACGAAATGATGTCTGGCTAGAGACATACGGGTCGGATTCGTACGCCCTCAACTAATCAAAACCAATTAGCAATAGGGCGCGAAGAGAGACTCTACACGTTATGTTTGCCTTAACCAGCCGATATATGTATGTATATATACAATATATATAGATTATATGTATGGTATGATATGATGACAAACCATGTTCACGTACAAAGTTGCAAAGGGCACGTGATGAGCATTTCAATTGCCAAGAGACACTGTCATCGAAAATTGCGTGCGTATTAAAAAAAAAAAAGAGAAATAAAACAATAATTGCAATTTTTATTATTATTTTTACATTTATGTTATTACTTTATTTGATGCGGGACACACACAAACATATCTATAAATAATTGCAACCTGATTGTATATCGAAAGTGACCACAACGGAAGTCCGAAGGGTGCTCAGAGACGATTGATGGGGCCTGGCAACAAAAAAAAAAAAAAAATCAAAGTAAATTTTACACAATAATTACTCAAATTATTGTCAATTATTGCAATTGCAGTTACGGGGGCGTCACATGAGGCATATGCGTGTTATTGTTACTAGTTTATTCTATATACTACATACTACATACTATACTATCTATGTACCCAAGGGAATAAGGTATATACTAGAAATACAAATGTATTTACTGCTTAATGCACTTTGATAAAGTTAAGAAAAGCTGTTTGAGTTGCATTTATTACTGTAAGTTTCAACAGATTTATTTCTAAATTTTATTATTGTTCATATAATAGTTTCTTACACTCGACTTTTCTAATAGTTTTATTTAAGTTGTAATACATTGTAATACATTTTTACGTTCTAAATTTAATATATATTTAACAAGTTAAAACGACTGAGTTCCGAACCGAGTTCGAACCCGAGGTTTGATAGTCTATTCATATGCTGCATCGAGAAAAGTCACGTTTTCGTTTCTGTTTTACATACAGTTTTTGAATACATAATATTTTAAATGTTATTTGACTTTATTTCGTTTCATTTCTAAATAGTATGAAAAATATATGTAAATTGAGTTTAAGAATTGCTTCTACAAGTTTCGATATTATGAGGAATTCACAACAGCAATCATTTTCGTTTTCGCAAATTTCAAACACAATCGGAATTCAGAACACGCCTGTTTATGTGAGTTACATTTAAACCTGTTCTATTGCAATTATGAGCCAATCTTGTGCAGATTTTTAGCAAGTCTACATAATATCATTTTGTTGGATATTCCAGCACAGCATTTTCCAAAAAGTTGTTGTATCGAAGCTGAAAAGACTTTAGTCATTTAGTGGGTATTTCACAGTCATGTACTCTTTGAAAGCACTTTTTATTGGCGTTGATTGTTGCAATTTCGTTGCTCATCGCATATTGTATAATTGAACAAAAATATAATAATAACAATATAAGCGAGGCGTGTGTTTTTATACGCTTTACGTAACATTTGTTATTGTTGTTGTTGTTCTCACTTCTCAGTTCTGTTGTGCACACTTGTCAGCTGTTTTTGGCATCTCTGCCCATTTCCCTAAAACGTTGTGTTTCAGCGGGGGGAGTAGTAGCATTTAAAATTAATTTTTAATTATTATTTTTAATTGCACGCTTAATTGCAAATGGGGGAAAACGAAATTGCGTTGAATATAAAACGAGTAAATGCAATGAAACATGCAAATTGGTTGTACGCATCGCAAAGTACAATAACAACAAAAATACAAACAAAACAAAAACACATACAACACCCAGGAAAGTAAAAAGAGAGTCAGAAATAAAAACACACACACATGTGGAAGGCACATGTGAACAGATAGATAAATATAGGTATGGATATAGATAGGTTGAGAAGACTGCTGGTAAATATTCATAAACAAATGAGTCAAATGTTAAACAAAACTTGAATTACAGATCATTTCGTAGAAAACATGAAACAAAGTGCTGGGTAAAAACGTGTCATCTTTCTAATAAATACTTAGATATATGTACATATATATCATAGAAAATGTATTAAAGAATCTATTAAGTTTGCAACTATGCGACTACTGTGAAAACGGTTTTTTATTTTTGGTAAAAGAGTTTTTTGAAAAAAATCAACTTTTCAGACTTCAAAGATATTCTATAGCTGTATAGTTTCCATTTTTAAGGTAAGTTCTTACTTGCGGATGTTCTGTTTTCTTTGGAAAACAAAAAAAAACACTCAGCTTCGATTCCTGGGTCTGATTTGACACAAAATGAAATATGCATTCTTTAAATAATAATAATATGCATGATTTTGCAGATTCTGCAAAGATAGTGTTATTTATGAATTTTCCTATACGCTGCCATGTTTGTCTAAAATGTTCCCTCTAGATTTTCTCTTTTTTGTTTTTGTTTTTATTGATGTTGTTGTTGTTGTTGTTGTTGTTGCTCTTGAGTTATCTATGCCACAACTTGACATTTTGCGAATACTTGGCCCCGAAACAAATTCTGCCTGGCTTTGATCTCTCCACTCGAGCGGCTTTTGTTTCGCATGGGTCAAAAACAAAACAACAACAAAAAGTAGAATGAAAACAACAACAACAAAATATTTTGGGTCTGGGACTAATCTGGCTAAAAGCAGCAGACGCCATTGACGAGATTTACTTGTTTCAAGCTATTTATTTATTTATAATCACGAGGAGCCGCCATTAAGCGACTGCTTCCTGCACGAACCGCGGCACATCCGTGCTGTAGATGGGGAGGGAGGGGGTAAGTTGGGAATATGGTGTCCGGGGCTGTTTTGTAGTGCTCATAAAGCAAAAGTCCAATTGATTAAAGTAACAACAGAAGCGACAGAGGCACAAATTGCTGATCAGCCTGCTGCCAGAGGCTAGTGATGGCACAATTAATCTACAAAAACAATCGAAAAATAATCGGTTATTTGTTTTCAGTAAACGCTATAATTGTATCGAAAATTTCTTTTTGACTTATCGAAGTTGTATCGAAAATTGAAAAATTTGTTTTTTTTTAATTTCTAATTTTTCTAATCTCTGAAACTCTTCTTTGAGTATGCAGAGTCATTCAAAAGGTTTTGAAAAAGTCATCATTCGTTAAAATCTATGGCAGACAAGATTTTTCAATTTTTTTCAACAGTTGTAGAGCCAGAGTCCAATTAGTTTTTGGTTGGAAAACTTAACAAACAAAACTTAGTTGGGAAATTATGAATTATAATTGATTTTCTCAATTAATCAATATGATCTATTAAACGATTAAAATTCTATTCTTGCCATCACTAGGGCCAGGCGGACTTTGAATTGTGAATATAAGAGAGTGTGTGTGTGTGTATGTTTCTGTGTGTGGTTGTGCGTGCGTGCGTGCGTGCGTATGTATGTTTACGTGTTTGTATGCATGACTCATTTGCAATCAAGCGACAAAGGCAGCCAGCGTACCGCACACAAACACATACAAACACACATACACACAGAAACACACACATACAAAACATATGCACGTATACATCTGCAGAATTCAAGTGCCGCAAAAATGCCAGCATAAAAATAAAGTAAACGCTACGCCAAAAGAAGAAAACCTACAAAAGCAGCCGCAGTCGCAGCAGCAGCGACCACAAAGCCAAGGCAGCGACAGCGACGTCAGCGCAGCACACAGAGAGAAAGAGCGAGAGAACAAACGCGAATAAAGTATGTGTGCATGTGTGTGTGTGTGGCTGCAAATTCAAATTGGCTCAGACGAGCGACGAATGTCGACGTCGGCGTCAACAGCGACGGCGACGGCGACGGCGACTGATGTTTACACAACGTGCGGCGTATTTGCAAGTTGCTCGCAACAACAACAATGAGTACAACGACAACGGCCGCTGCTTGTTTTTTTGCTTTTGCCGCTGATATTTTCTTCTTCTTTGTGTTTTCTGCTTCTTCTTTTTTTTTTTGCTGTAGTCGACTCTAATTGAAAACAAGCAAAGACGGCCAAGTCGCCAGTGTGTGTGTGCATGTGTGTTTGTGTTTGTGCAAAAAAAAATTTGAAATAAAGAGAAGAAAAAAAAAACAAGAAAAACAAGAAGCGAGCGTTTACAGCTGGCGCTGCTGCTGCTGCGGTTAGATGCGAAATTGTAAAGCGACGTTTGCAGCGTTGCCAAATTTCAACAGCACATTTGTCGCTGTAGCTTTACAGCAGCAGTCGCAGTAGCAGTCTTAGCCGCAGCGCAGCAACTATAGTTGTTGGTAGTTGTATTTCTTGCTATGTATGTATGTATGTATGTATGTATGTATGTATGTATGTATGTATGTATGTATGTATGTATGTATGTATGTATGTATGTACATATGCATATGTATATGTGTGTATTTTGTCTGTCTGGCTGTGCATTAATGTTTGTACGCCTCGTATATCTTGAATCTTTCAGCTTCTTGTCTTTGTGTGTGTGTGTGTGTGTGTGTGTGTGTGTGTGTGTGTGTGTGTGTGTGTGTGTGTGTGTGTGTGTGTGTGTGTATGTGTATGTGTGTGTGTGTGAAGCCATACATTGTGCGTTAATTTGCAGGACAAAAACAATGTCTTAGCTTAACTAATTTATGCCTCGTTTAAGGCGTTCTCTTATGTATAAATATACATGTACTTACATGCATACATGTGTGTGTATAAATATGTATGTATATGTATGTGTTTTTATAACTTTAAACTACAATTTATAATTAAAAATTGTATTTTTCTTTTTTTAATTTGAACTGCTTTATTTAAAAATAAAAGAAAAAGGGACATTTTGTATAAAACGAGAGCACGGGGGAAAACACCGATGAAAAATGCATGTTTTGGTCCTTTTTTGTGTTTAGTAGGTTTGTTAAAGTTGAAAAAGTGGAAACCATGTGTATAACATAATCAAATTTTGTTTATTCATTTTACGTTTTTATTTAAAAAAAAAATTGATTTCTTTCGAATCGAAGGATCATGGATTGTCATTTTATCTAGTCAATAACCGAACATTCATTCAGCACTTGTTTATAAAGTTTTCAAAATGAAATGAAAACTTGTCTTGCCGAGCAAAGGAAACAATTAAAACAAATGTTTGTAGGGTATGCACCTGATCGATGCCTAATGATAGGGTCCAATAAATAGTATGTATAACCGGTTATCTCCAATACAAAACGTCACAATACATAATCCCCAAGCTGGCCAACACACAACACACAACAATACAATGGCAACAGAGCAACTGGTTTCATTGGTAACAGGTAATAACACATCAAGAGACCTCTTGGTATAATAATCGATTTGATGTTGTTGTTGTTGCTTCTGCTGCTGCTGCTGCTTGCTTTGGTCTTCATGATAATCTTTTGTCTCTGTGTTTCCCGCTGCTTCTTAGCACCTTTTGTCAACGTGTTTCTCTTCTCATGTGTGCGTGTGAAGTGCGGCAACGTTGCGACTGCAAAACACTGTTCCTGTCCCTGTCGTCAGCGCTGCGGCCATACAGTGGGCGAGAACTGACAATCTAGCTTCTTCTAATTCAAATTTTATTTAAATAACCATAAAAACCATATAACCATTTATTATTTTTGATTTTTTTTGTACACTAGTAGAAGTGTCATGTTTTTTCATTCCAAAATTCGAGCTTATACTTAAAAAGTCAGCACGATTTATATTTCATTCGTGAACAAAACACATAAATTCGAAATCGATTCGGAATTTAAAACGTTCTCGGTAATGGAAAAGCTCTGCTAGTTTTGTATTAACTAAGCTGTCCTAGAAATTTCATATTATTATGAGGCTACTTCTGGGGTTCGAGACCTCACCCATTATTGAAATTTGTTGAATTAAGTTTTTAATGTGTGTAGGGGGCTTCTATTTTATATAACTTTCAAAATTATAATTAAAATAAGTAAGATTTCTTAACTTTCGCCCACTGTACCGCCTCCCTTTGCTTTGAACAGACGACACAACAGCTTAACTCGAGTGTGAAATTATTTGGGAATTTTCTAATTTCCCATACAAAATTGAGTTATCGCATCGCTGGCAAACAACGTTGTCGGGCGACGTGTTGTCATGTTCCCCTACCCAGCTAGTCAGCTAGTATATCTCAAAAGCTATATGGCTATATGGCAATATGAAGTTACGAAACAACAACAACACAGACAACAATAACAATGGGCTATGGAAAATGTGCAATGCAAGGCACAAAAATGTTAAAACAATAACAATGCAAATAATAATCAAATAATTGCACGACTTGCAAAACAAAAAGCTGTACTACAACAAAATATAGCAAACAATAAAAACAAAAAATAGCCGCTATATGAGCTGTTTTGAGGCGTTCCTGAACGTACTCATAGATACATTTGTATATGTAGCCATTAAATATAATACAACAACAACAAAACAAGGCAAACAAAATTCAATTTTAAAAGTCGCAAATATTTTTATCAGCTGTGCGAAACAACAACAAAAAACAAGACCAAATTGTTGAAAATTGTTGTATGAGTAAACTCAGTATAGCTCTACCTAGAAGAGAAAAAATAACAAAAAATTAAAAAAGGAAGATTTTTAATCAAATTTGGGGTGTTATTTCCTTTTTTGGGGACTTATTTCATGAAATGATAACAAATGAAATAAGTCCCCAAACATTGCTTTATATAAAATGTTTATTATTTCTTAATGAAGATAGTTAATAGTAGATAGTTAATAATAGATAATTAATTTTACTAAAAATCCAAATTTCAAAACAAGAAGACAATAAATTGGATAAAAAAAAACAATGAAATGTACAAAAAATAAGCAACAAAAAATATTGGCCTGTTATTTCCTTTTTTTTTTTTAAATTGAGTTGTTTTTTCATTATGAAATAACAACCCAAATTTGGGGCCTTATGTCATCACAGTGGAGCCTTATTTCATATTTGAGATTGGGGTATTATTTTATTATGAAAAAAACACCCCAATATTTGGGTCTTTATTTCATATTCTCTTTTGGGACCTTATTTCATTGTGGCTTTATTTTCTATAGCCGACTACTTTTCTCAGATCGGAGGCATAAATCAATTTATGAACATAACCTATGTTTATATATATGCAATAATTCTTATAAATATTGGGTTTACTTTCGCTGAGAATATATACATATATATAAGCCCCATTGTACACAAAACTAAATAACCGAAGAAAATACATATTTTTTATTAATTTTATTTTTTTTTGTATAACTAAACTAAGAGCGCCTAGAAGATAACAAAAGTGTTATAATTTCTAAGCTGTCTGGCAATTTTATACTCAAAAGTATTATACTCAAAAGTATTACATATATATCATAATAAAAATGGAATCTGGCTGTATGCGAGCATTTACAATTACATATAATTTTCGTGGGGCGCATTGCTCTCCATTCTGTTCTGTTCTGTTCTGTTCAGTTCTGTTCTATTCTATTTTACTCTATCTAATCTACTTTTTTTGGCTTGCCCCACAGAAAACGCGACGGCGACGCTGTCAATGCCAAAAGAACATTGAAAACAACAACAACTATGAGTATATACTATATATGTATATGTATATATATGCATTAACAATAACAACAAACAAACAAAATAAATGTAACATGACATTGAAACAAGTCAAATGCTTTGAACAAAATCTGATACCTCGTTGCTCTTGTTGTTGTTCAATTTATAACTATTTTAAAGTATTTTTTTTGTTGTTTTGCCAAACATGAAATTTAAAAAACAAAAATTAACTTACAAAAAATGGGAAGCACATGAAATGTAAGTGGAAAAAAGATTCGTTTAGGCCTAAAAGCTAAAGAATTCGATTCAAATTGAGCAAATGTGTTTAAAGAATGTCCATGACATTTTATTAGATAACAAAAATGAATTTTCAAATGCAGTTAAGTTAGAAACCAACCAAGAAAGTTGAATATTTTTTAACGAAATTTTTTGATTTGATGTTTTTATACTTTTATTTATTTATTTTTTTTTTTTTAAAAGAAAAAAGAGTATATTGGGTTTGTGAAATGTCCGTCTGTCCCTCCGTCTGTATGAACGCAGTATTTTTCCACAGTTTTGAAGCTAGAGCAACCAAACTTGGTATCCATGTGGATATATACCATAGGCAGCCAAAGTGTCAAGATCCCCTAACTTGTTTTTTTTTTTTTGTGAATTGGCAAAAACATTTTTTCGAATGATTTGGTTTTTGGCTTCAAATTATTTTTTCTTGCGATTTCGAGCATGGAAATCTCATATTATGCAGGTCTGTTCCCATTTCCAAGAACTTTGATTTTGAAAGAAATATCAGTTCTTAATCCTTTCTAAAGATAAGTTTGAATACCTTTCATTGCACTTTTCCAAAAGCACAACTTTTTGAATCGAATTTTCCATCGATATTCAGAGCTCAGAGCCGTTAATAATTCCGATGCCGAATGTTGTAATCGGAATTGGACATGGCAACAAGCCTGATTGTGTATTTGGTTAGGCTGAGTCCATTTATTTGATTTATGTTAAATAACTAGAGGATTATATTTCGCTAAACAAAACTTTCTGAAATTCTATTTAACGAATTTGATACAAAAACTAAACATTATTGAGCCTTCGCCTGCGCAGCACAATTTAAACATCATTTGGATATTGTAAATATTATTCAGAAGATTATACCTCGATCTAAGCAATAAACATTGCATTTCGAGACGTACAAACAATAAGTAAAGAAAATACAGTTACGTTCGAAATAATAATAATATTCAAAAGTAAACTTTGGTTTATGCGTCAGCAGCACAACAACGGGCTTTAGATTGTATGGAATGTATCCCGCAGATACAGATACAGATACAGATACAAATACAAATACAGATACAGATATTAATAAAGATATTATCAAAATAAAAATTGTGCGTAATTTATTTATGCACATTTGGCCTAAAACTATTTGTTGCTATTGTTGTTGTAGTTGTTGCTGTTCGACTCTTTCGTTCATTTCGGTTCATTGTCAATGTCAAAAAGCTGTTGACTGGTTTTTTGTTAAAAACATATTTTTTGTTTTTTTTTTGTTTTTTTTTTTGACGATTGTCTTGTAATTAAGCAACAACTTAACAACAACAAAACTACTAAAAGCCAGTTGTTGCAATTGTTATTGTTGTTTGCGGTTGTTTCTGCTGACATTGATGCGGGTTTAATGCACAGCAAACCTCGCCTCGCCTCATGTTTTGGGTCTAGTCTTGGGGTCGCTTTAATGACTTGGCCAGTGAAACATTTGGCTACAATGTGTGTAGACCCGGCTAATGAAGCAATTAGGCTTCAACTTTACCACCGCACAACAACAACAACAACAACAAATAGAAAACCAACAAAAATCACCAAAAATATATACAATAGAAAGAAAAAAAAACAAACTTGTTTGGCCAAGAGAACAACAAATGAAAGGCAGACAGAGGCGTCTAAAATACACACACGAAACGCGATTCTTGGGCCCAAAAAGCAAAAACAACAACAGCCAATAAACAACTACAACAAATTGTACGAAATTACGTAATAACGCAAAATAGACGTCGACAGCGAACGTCGACTGTGGCGATGATAGTGCCACATGTCCGTCTGTGTCCGTCCACTGTCAACGTCGTCGTCGTTGTCTCTTGGGCTGATTTTCTGTACACGTCGCCAGTTGGCACACACAGGTAAAATCAGCAGAAGACGCAGCTCAAGATACAAGATACAAAACACACAAACGCACACACACACACACACTTACACACAATCAAAGACAAGACGACAAGTCAAGGTAAAAACGTTACGCTTTACGTTTTTAGGCATGGCCACTTACGAATCTACAAAACAAATACTATATATATATATGTGAATGTATCTCACAGATACATACATATGCTAAGCTGCATCTGCATCTACTTAAGATACTTTTTTTTTTTTTGGAAATATACGACGTGTCACCGAGATGCATGACGGATAACAACGACTGAGACTGAGACTGGACAGTGGGCGCGTATTCCAGCAACAACAAACCACAAGTAGTCTAAAGTCTAGATCCACGCAGCTTCTTTGAGATACACACACACACATTTGTGGAGTTTGGAGTTTTGTAGTCTCGGTTAGCTTTGTGTCGCGTCAACCGTTAGTTCAATTTAGGGCCTACGCAGCTGCAAGCCTGCACATTCTTTATTCCACGCATAGAATAGAATTCCACTTAAATATGATAATATCAAATTCCGTAGATACACCGGGACTCTTAGAATATCATATATTTTAGATACATGATACAAATGGTTGCATTTTCTCACTTCCATTTGTATTATTGAACCTCATTGATATCAACTTTAGGTTTTACCACATGGCAAACTGTTCAAAAATGATTAAAAATATATTCGTATATAGCCAGTGGCTGGTTCAGGCCGGAAACAATACATTGCAAAGTAATGCCTAAGCGTTTACAATACGGCTTGCTTTTCTTTTTGTTTGGAATGTCTTACTTACAGAATGCCTTATTTTGTAAGGTCTAAAAAAGCACCAATTATCAACCCGGGGGGACAACTGTGATTCGAACCCTAGGTCTTCTGGCCCTGTGTTACACAGCCTGAGCTAACGACTACATCAAATCAAAACCAACAATTACACACACATGTATTATCACAATTATTTCCCAATCGTACATTTTCGTGAAAGTTCGTTTACGCTCGTAGGCATTACCTTCTCGCTTCTAACGTAATGGCTATCTTTCGGTTTCGCTTCTATATTCAGCAATTTCTCAGTCCTGGAAATATTCTAGGCAATTCTGAGAAATCAGGTATGGACTCCTGGCTGATTTTGGCATTCTAATTTCCACCGCTGTGTAAATGATTCGAGTTTCCAGTTATATTTTGTTCGTTATAGACACAATATGCTTAGTTTGTCAATCTTTCTTCAAATGGGTTCAGCAGTTATTTGAATTAGGTTTCTCTTCAACAGTTTCATCTTAATCCCCATCTTCTTAATTATAAGCTTCTTAATCATAATCTTCTTAAACATAATCTTCATTTCTTCAAGATTTATCAGTTCCTTCTCTCAGCTTCAAGTAACTTGAAAGTTCTACAGTTGAATGTTATTTCATTTTATGTTAGATAATTTATAGTATCTAATTAATGATTTATAGTAGTGTATAAGTATATATTATAGTGTTTTTGTTCGTGAATTTGTGTAGTATAGTGTACTTGTGTCTTAAAGCTAGTTGGGTGTGTGTTTTTATATAAATTTTTGTGCTTATAAGGTCTATGGAGTCTTTTGCCACAATCTTCTTAATCATAATTCATTCTTCATCAAATTATCTGAAAATATCGCTGAAAATTATTATATTAAAGTAACTCTCAAAATAATTCTTTTTACGTCACGTCAAACTATCCAGCACAAAAAAAAAGCAACTTACCTTTTTAATGTATCGCGTAGTTTCTGGTTATTGTTATTGTTATTGTTGTTGCTGCTGCTACTATCCACGGCTATTTGTTGTTGTTGCTGCGTAGTTTCGGCTAATTTTCCAAAACAAATGTTACGGCTGCTGTCGCGTACCATGTTTCGACAACTCACGATCTATTGAGCATTTCTCGTATGCCGTTGTGGAGGCGCATAATTTTAAATGGGCGCGCTCCTCCCATTGAATGAATATCCCGTCGAGTTAAGATTTATATTTGCTCTCCTTCACTCGCACATTATTAATTTTTTTTTATTTTTCAAGATACTTTTATTTTGCACTAGATCTCTTAATTTTTTTCTTTTCTCAATATAACGCTTGCATTGATTGCTGCATTTTTTTTTCTTTTTTTTTTTCTTTATTTATTTATCTTTTGCCTCGGGCTCTCTTACACATTCGAGGCGATCGGATCGATCGATTGAATTATTTGATTTCTTTTTTATTTACTTTTTTTCTATGCTTTGTAGTATGGGGGCTGTAAATAGATTTGGGGAAACGTAGAGGACATGTAGGGGATGATTAGCATATTATTATTTTTAGCTTTAAGGGAGACGACACTTGACGGCTTGACTTTTTGCACTTTTCAACTTTCAATTTAGCCGCATATAATAAAATAAATACTCGTATATTTTTATTTTTTTTTTTTGATTATTTGAATGCACGCTGGTTGATGGCGGCAACAAAGCTTATGCCAATTTATGTTAATTTAGCACTAAAAATACACAAAATGTTTTAATTTAATTCAACTAGAGAGCAATTTAAATTTATTGAAATTGAAATTTCAATGGGGCGGTTCAACAATACAAAATCTTATATAGCTATAGCTACATATATATATAATGTACATATATAGCTACATATGTATCTATGAGATACGCAAGATCTTTGCGCTTAATTTAAAAGGCAAGGCGCTTGCTGCTGGACAGGGGCTGAATACTATCGCGTTTATATGTATATACATATATGTATATTATATAAGTATGTATGTATGTAAGTATCATGATGTAGTGAGGCCTGGGTCTGGGTTTATATGTTCTGCAGCGCATTTCCTCTGCGGCAACAACAACAACAACAACAACAGAAGGTGGAAATGCGAGGCAGCGACGTCGACAGCACGCTATTATAATCCAGTCAACGTTACAAAGCAGGCAAACCAGGCAGCCTGACCGGGGCCGGGTCCAAGAACCACATCGCCATCAATCCACAAACCGGCCAAAAAAAAAAAATAAAACAAAAACAAAAAAAAGAAACAACAGAAAAGAAACCAAGCAGCCAGCCAGCCATCCAAGCCAAGCCAAGCCAAGCGGGGCGCATGTTAAAATTCCAAAAAAGCAGCAACATGGAAATACAAGAACAACATTCATGCTTTCTGCCTGGTCCGCTGGCTGCGCTGCTGCCTTTTGTTGATGGCATGAAGTTTGGCAACGTTGCAGCTGTTGCTGCTCTCGCTCACTCTAGCGCGCTAACACTGCCTCCCTCCTGGTCTCTCTATCTCTCTCTCTCTCTCTAACTAGCGCTGTCTCGGTCACACTGCGTAGCGTGAGTGAAGTTTGGCAACGTTGCCCTTCTGTGTGTGTTTGCTTATAATTGACGTTTGCACTGAACAGCGCTGCTGCTGCTGCTGCCGCTGTCTGACGTGGTTGTTATAGCTACTCACACACACACACACACACATGCACACATACACATAGCGCAAAGTGGGGTGCTGCTTGCAAGAGCGAGATAGAGCGACAGGTTTTAATGGCTCTCGTTGTTGCTGCTTCAGCGAGCACAGCACACGCGTATATATATATATTTATGTATGTGTGTGTTTGTGTTATGTACTTTTATGTACATAAAGAATTTATAGCTGGTACTTTTTTTTTGCTGCTCTGCTGCTGCTGCTTCTGCCTCTGCCTGGGCATGGCATGGAAAAACGAGTATCTTCTGTGAGTTTGTTTTTGCCCCGTTCGTCATTGTTGTTGTTGTTGGTGCTGCCGCTGCTGTATATTTATAAATGGTTATGTAGTCATGTGCATGTGTACATATATATACATATATATATATATATATATATGAGTCGCGAGGGGTGCTTTGGGAACGCGTGTTGTTATTTCACGTTTTTCAGCCATTTCGTTCCTTTTGCTGCCCGCTTCTCTGCTCCGACACTGTCTTTGCCATTGCCCGAGAGCGATGATGATGATAATGATGATGATGATGACGACGTTGTGATATGGCCATGCATGAAATGTAGTTTTGCAGCTAGCATTGCTGTTGTTGCCTCTGCCATTTGGTACGTTTTTTTATTGGGGCCCTTTTGTGTCTTTGGGCGCAGCAGGAAATCACAACTACACGCAAAATGGAGCCCATAAAAGTACTACATACACACATATATACATGTGCAAGTGTGTGTGTGTGTGTGCGCAGACGCTAGCGGGCGTTTAATGCGGTTTCTTGCTTGCACATATACAAAAAGCCGCACAGCTGTCTCTTTCACTCGCACACACAGGCAGAGAGGCCCCAGTTGGAGAGCGCGCTGCTAATGCGGCAGCCATTGCTGTGACTGTTTCGCTGCCGCTCTGCCAACGTCACTGCTGCTTTTGTTGGGGCTGCCAATCGATCGTGAAAGTTTGTTGGTGCTGCCTGCCTGGCTGTACTAAATCGTCGCTGCTGCGCATCAGTCGCTTTGTATGCCTGGTGGGGTGCGGTTCAAATCGCTTTATTATTTTTGTTGTTGTTTGCTGCCTCTTTTTTTTCCTGCCTCTGTCGACGTGTGCAAAAATCTACACACATATATGCATACATATATATATATATATATATACCATGGCAAAGCTATTTGAAAATGAAGAAAAAATTTACAAAAAAAAAAAAAAAATACACCAAATGCATATTCTGTTTTAATTTGTGCGTTTCTCGTTGCGTCTGTTTCTCAGTCGGCCATTTTGTTTTTATTGTTGTTGTGGCGATTGGAAACGTATTTGGCTCAAATATTACAACAACTCTCGACGCATTTATGGCTAAAACGCTGTGACCATTTATAGACAGCATTTTGCAAAATGCCATTAGAAGACGCTGGCTGCCTTTGCTAGAATTCGAATTCATTAATATATAACAACAACAACAACAGCTGCTGCTCAAGTTGAAAAAGTAAAAGAAGAAGCAACAACCAAACCCGTTTTGTGCTGCTTCTTCTTATACGTCTTTGTAGTCGAACAGCTATGCAGTCATATTTGTAGCGCTGCTACGTGACCACACACATACACACACACACACATACGCTGTTGTATATTCGTGCGACGACCGCATTTGCAATTGTAGTCACAGCGAGTTGTTGGTGGGGGAGGGGGGTTGGCGAATGCCACCACACGCCGCGACAGCAGCAACAACAACACAGCATATCAACTTTGTAGTTTTTTTTGTCGTACAACGTAGTTTCTAGCAGCTCTCACAAACACACACACACACACATGCAGGCGCAAGCGCACGCATACGAAACGGGTTAAAAAAAAGGCAAAAAAAAAAAAACAAAAATACATTTTTACTGCATTTGGCAGCTCGCTCGCACTCACGGGCGCACATAATATTTTAGTGCTTGCCTTCTCGCTTGCACGCGCGCGTTCTCGTTTCGTGCACACAGCTGAATCGATTTTTCAACGACGACGAAGACGACGACGAGCGACAAACGAACGAACGAACGCTGCGCTGCTCTGCCACAAAAACGCGACACGACAATTTCTCTCCATGTTTCAAGCACCATCTCGCTTGCACACACGCGACTGCGCGTATTTGCGCGCCTGCTCTTGTATTAGCTGCTGCGTTATATTTGCGTTGTTCGTTTTTTTTTTCTCTTCTTTTTTGTTGTGTGCGTCTGCTGCTGCTGTTGGAGCTTAAGCACACACACACATGCACCTACACACACAAACAAGTACAGGCAGCGCCATGTTACTTTTCGTTGTTGTTGTTTTTGCTGCTGCTGCTGCCAACTCGTTGAGGGGGAGCTGTCAGCCTGGATTTTTGCTACAAAAAAAAAGAAAAAAATATACCGAACGTCGTTGCTGCTGTAGCCGCTGCTAGCGTCGCTGTTTGCCTCGTTATTTTTTTTTCAGCCCGCTGCTGCGCTGCTGCTGCTGCTGCACGTCATCCGTTTTGCCTTATGTGCTTTGAATTTCTGATGAAATTCTTTGCTTTCGAGTTAATTGCTGTTGCTGTCGCTGCGTCGCAGCAGCAGAGAATCTCCCCCCGCCCTCCCACAGACCCCAAAAACTGGAGCTGCCTCTGTCTCAATCGTTGTGCCATTTTTCTTTGTGCTGCGCAGCTTTGTAGATCGGCTCTGAGAAGCCAGCGAATCGAGTCCTGGGCGTATGCACACACACACACACACATATGCACATATATGTATGTTTGTCTATATTTGTAAAACTTTGTTAAGTTGAGAAAAAATTGACACAAGCTTTGTTTTCAGGCCGCCTTTAAATTTAGTTTTCGCCTCTTTTTCTTTTTTTGTTGCCTTTTTATATTACACGTTATTATTTTATATATATTTTGTTTTTCTTTTTTGTTTATTTTTGAAACACTTTCTATTTGACCATGCCAATTCACTATATTTTTTGTTGTATTTTTTTTTTAACACTAAATATTATTTTTATATTTTTCATTGCATTTGTTGTTTTATTTCCTTACCAATTGCGTTGAAAGCTATAAAGAAAATAAGAGCAAACATTAGCAAATATTTTAGAATTTTGGAGCATGCATAATTTGAAATAAATTTCATTTTTTTATTATTTTTTTTTTAATTGAAACTGAATCAAGTTGATATTTTTGAATTGCTTAGTTTTTGTTTTTTTCTTGAATACTTACAGTTGCGATCGTAGCCTTAATTCCAAACCGTTATGGACTGTATTCGAAAACTTAGCATATATATTTTGATTTTCGAAAAACCTCCAAGCGCTGGTTTGCAAAATACGATGCCGAAGTTCGATTTCTGTTTTACATTCACCGATCCGAAGTCAAAAATCAGATTTCTTGGCTTGTTTTCACTATCGATTTTGAATTTGATTCAAACAAAACGACAAAAAATCATCACAAAATCCAATTTTTTGCACAAAAAAATATATAAAAAAAACGTTACATTTGTATATTATCAAATTTGTATGGATAATATATATATATATATATACATATATGTAATTAATTTGTATTAGATTGCATTTGAAATACTTTTTGGCTTTTCAATTTGCTTATATGCTGCTTTTTACGTATTGTTTTTGTTTGTATTTGATTGTATTTGTTATTTGTATTTACATTTGTTGTTGTTGTATTTGCATTTGTATTTGTGTAATTAATGCGTTTTCCACATAAACACACAATCGCCCACAAACACACACACTCTCTCGCTCACACACACACACAGCACGCACACACACGGGCGCGTACGCTCTGCACACCGCACACTCTCTCACATATACATTTACACAATTTTGCATAAATAGAAGAGCCAGAGCCGTTTGTATGGTATAACGGCGGGTTTCAAAAGGGGGGCTGCTGGGGTGTTGTGAATTCCGTTATTAAATATTTGAAATTATAAATATTTGTTTTGTTTTGTAAAATTTAGTTGCGTGTGTTCGGCGTCTTCAATATTATCAATTATACTTGTAATTTAATTCAGCTTTAATTACATATTTGCCGCGCGCGCAGCGACAACGAACCGACCACGACAAAAATTCAACTGAAACTGAAAGAATCAGCGAGTTGCCAGATTCGAGTCGTGACGGTTTGGCATTTTTCGAAAAGTGTGGCAGCACCGCGCACAAAAAGTATTTTTCATTTGAAAACAGTTGGCAGCTCCGCCATAGTGCTGTGCAACTTATTCATGATACTGTTTCATGTAACGTCCGGATTAAGTATTTATAACAAAACTAATTAAAAATTAAATTATAGAAAAGTCTCGATCTCAATCTTAATTTAATGAATTACTGTTGTCATTTTGCTTCCTGTTCATGGCTTTTTAATATTGCCAGATTAATTGTAAGCATGCTAGATAAACAACAAATGTTATTGTTGAAAATTTTCATTGAAATTGTATTAAGCATTTTGCCTACTCATTTTTTTTTTTAATATATTGGTCCAATTGGGTTTTTCTGGATTTTCCCCAATTATTGCAACAAACGTTTGACCAATATTTTTTATTAACATTTTTTTTTATCAATTTTGAACGTCCCCAGTTGATTTCTTATTGTTAACCTTTAATTTACATAACATTCATTTTAAATCGTAAAATTTTTAAATCTTTTGACGTGCTGACTGTATAATTAATTAAATAAATAAATAAATGTAACTTAACTTAGATTCAATTACATAATAAATATTTTGAAACAAAGCCATACCTAAACATTTGATTTTTTATTCAAATGAACATTCAAATTCACATTCGAAGCGAAGCGAACGTTTGGCAACACTTAAACAACACACACTGTGCAACACCAGCCGCCCTGCCAACTTATTGCACTCCCGAACATTTGTCGGGTTGGCAGTAATCAAAAAACAATTACGATTATTAAAAAATATTAATGCGGTGGCATTAATCAACTACGAAACCCACTCGCATAGAGCATGAGCAATCTAAAGCAGGACCTGGACGAGTATTTGCTGCTGCAGAGCGATCAGAAAAAGAATTTCAATGTAAAGCTGCCACAGATTAAGGTGCCAGGCCGCCTGGCTCAAATCTTTTCGCGCACATCCGAACCAGCTGAGGCAAACAGTTGGCTGAAGGACACACAGGACTCCTGCTGTCCCAAATTGGTGCGTATATACAATACACAATTCTTTCAAAACTTCTCTTTTAATACCCTTGCAGAGTGTATTCGAATTTTGTGACGAAATGTGCAACGCTCTGACGGAGACGTCTCCGACTCACATCAAATATACATATATATATATTCTTGATCGACATCAAAATCCGAGTCGATATAGCCATGTCCGTCTGTCTGTTTCTATGCGAACTAGCCTTTCAGGCAGTATTGGCCTGATTGGAACGCTATAGCCTATAGAATTATGGGTCAAAAAATGTTGTTCAAGATAACTTGTTCAAATTGAACAATCCGTTTTTGCATTATCTATCCACACAGATCTCATTCCTTGAACTACAATGTAAAATAGAGCAGGGCATTCCATTTCCTTTTGCGTATATAGTTCATTAGTTCCTTTTCTGCTAGAAGAACGTCTTTTTCTTTTGATTTCTGTTCCTTTCCGGATAAAGGAAATTCCTTTAGTTCCTCCAGACAAAAGAACTATTCCTTTTTCTAGCTGTTCGTTCCTTTAGTTCCTTGCCGTACAAAGTAACTAATCGTTTCTTTCGTTCCTCTGGACAAAAGAAGTACTTTTGTCTAGTTCCTTTTAAAAAACTAGACCAAGCTCACTTTTTCTGAATTTAAGGACAGTTTATGCATGCTGACAAAATTTAATCAAAATTGAACTTCTATATCGGCTAAAAAAAAGATTTTTGTATGGAAAATAAGAGTTTTGTATGAAAAAACATTTTTGTTTCTGAAGTTATATTAACCAATCTCAACTATTCTGTGTTTTAGGATGTTATTTACATGTTGACCAAAATTTATTAAAATCCAAAGACTATATCTTATAGCTGATATAGAAATAAATTATTTAAAATTAAGTTTTCTTATGAAAAACTTTTCGGCACGCCGAAGATAACTTTTCTGTTTTCATGTTTTTTGCTTAATACAATTTTCCCATTTCTCCATTTGCAGTCTCGACTGCAACGCATTGTGGGCTTTGTTGCATGCCTCGGCATGGGCTGCCTCTGCATGACGCTCTCCACGTTGTACATTCCGGTGCTGATGCTGAAGCCAAAGTTTGCGCTGCTCTTTACGCTGGGCAGCCTGTTCTTCATACTCAGCTTTTGTTTTCTCATCGGCTTTCAGGCGTTCTTCAAACAAATGTTCACCAAATCACGTCTGATTACATCCATCTCATATAGTGTATGCCTCACGTTGACGTTGTACTTTGCACTGGTTGCAAAGAGTACGGCATTTACGGTGCTGTTTGCGGTGGGGCAGATAATAACATTGCTGTTTATGCTGTTGGGCATGGTGCCCGGTGGCGCCACAGGACTCAAATTCTTCGGCCAGTTGTTTAAGAGCAGCGTTTCGAGCTCGAGTGCGTTGCCCGTTTGAGAAATGGGATTGAGAGAAATGCAAATTATACAAATTATTTATTAATCGTTATCGATAGTGCAGAAATAAAACTTATTTGTGATACAATGTTCTAAGTTTGTTGTTGTTCTTGTTAATCCTCTATTTCGCCCAGGTACAAGGTCTTATCGCTAGAGCCGGAGAGTATCAGCGGTTCGCGTGGACTAAAATCGACATCGTTGACGCTGCCATTGTGTCCAGGCAGCTTATACAGAATGCGTCTGGTGTTCACATCCCAAATATAAACATGACGATCGGCTGAGCCGGCGCTAATCTTATCGCCTCCGGGCGACCAGGCACAGCGCAATAGATTCTTCTCAAAATTATGCTGATGCCCTTGGAAGATTTTGACGCAACGCTCGCCCGGGGCATACGGACGCACATCCCAAACGCGCAGCGTATTATCCATCGCATTGGTCAGCACAAAGTCACCCTCCGGCGATAGCGACAATGCCGTTATGGTGTCCGTATGTCCACGCAAATGATGTAGCACCTGCTGCTTGCGTATATCCCAAATCTTGAGCTCGTTGTCAATGCCGCCGGTGATGATCTGTTCGCTCGTATCGCCAAAACAAACGGCCGTCAGCTGATAGGGTGATTCCAGTATGTGTGCCGCCTGCTTCTTGCGTGCATCCCAAATGCGTATTGTGCGATCATCGCTGCCGGAGCACAACAGCTGTTGACCACGTCGCGATCCCTGCACACTATTCACAAAGTTTGTATGACCTTTCAGACGACGCACACGCTGCCCGGTGACAATGTCCCAAATCGCGAGCGTTTTGTCAGTGGAGCAGGTGAATATGTGCGAACCATCGGGCGTAAAATGTGCCTCCATGACGGCACCAGTGTGTCCAGACATGGCCATTATGTTCTCACACTCTCCATATACCTGCCAGATATCTACAAATCAAAACATTTTCATCAGTTAATGCTTCTCAATGCTGCTTATTCGCCACTTACACAGCTGCCTATCGAAGCCGGAGGAGAGCAACATTTCGCCATCCGGATGAAATTCTGTGGTGAATATTTCGCCTTCGTGACCCTCCAGTTGCATAATGGGCGCTTGCAGGTTGGATGTACGCCGCACGCCCTACAAAAAAATATCAAAAAAAAAATATATTTATCAAAAGATATATTTGGAAAAGTTGCAGAAAAGTTATTCATATGATTATGATCATTTTCGACCAATTGTTTTTTAAGATAAAGTCGCTCGATTTCGATCAAAGCTGGTTAGCATTCAGTAATTGTGAGTTTGGCTGAGTTTCTATATAAACGATAAAGTGGTTTATCCAACTACTCAAATTTTAACTGATTGTTCCTATGACGCTATAAGATATAGCGCACCAATTTTTATAAAATTTTGTAAACATGGATAAATAATGCTCATTGGAGTAGATAAAAACAAAAATGATTGCCGCTTTGCATTGAAGCATTTTTCCCCATTCTTGATGGAATTTAAAAGTTTTGATCAATTTATTGGATTTTTTAACAATCTCCGCTAAATCGATCTTAAAGAGAGCCAAGGATCCACTCAGAATAAAAGCATGATCGGTAAACCGCTCAAAAGATCCCAAAAAAGACGTTAAAAAATTAATTATAAATCGTGCATAACAGTCAACTTTTTACGGATATATCGATAAGGATACCAAATATTAAGGTCCTACGAACTTAATTTTAAGCGAAAAAACAAGTTTTCAAAATATATTTATTTATTTAATAAACATCCCAGCGGATATCGATTTTTTTCATAAGCTCAATGGGGGCGATGGTTGATCCATATCCCTCTAAACTACGCCACTGTTTTATCTTATAGTAGTTCTATCCGGCTGATCCGATAAACATATATATTGACCTGCAGTAATATGAAACATCTGTGTCCAGTTTCATCAGGATAAAACTGAGAGATTAGTTTGCATAGAAACAAGCGGAAGGAGAGACAGACGAACGGACGGACATGGCTTGTTCAACTAGGCTGTTGATGATAATCCAGCATTTATATAATTAGTGGATTTTGGAGACGTCTGCTTCAATGCGTTACACAAAATGCGTCACAAAATAAGAATACACTTTCTGCAAGGGTATAAAAATCGCTGAAATATTGAGTTCTTCTTCTTCTTGAACCGGGGCAGCAGCACGACGCTCGCTTACCGATTCCAGCAGCGCCTTGTCCCGATTTGTGTGTGCCACAATATCCTGCTTGCTGCGCTTGGATTCCTGTGCCAGCACCACGCTGTTGTTGGGACGCTTTGTGCCCATTTTTTGTTTCTATTTTCTAATTAATGAACTTCAATTGAATTATAAACGTAGCGAGCAGATTTTGCAGCCGTAAATACGAAATGTCGGGTGCTGCCAACTTGCTTGCAGTTTATAAGTGTTGTTAAACTGTGCGACAAAGGCACCATTGCACAGCACTGGCAAAATATATTTACGTATATCGCAATGCATAAACAAGAAACCAATTTGTAATTGTACATAATTTTTATTTAAAACATATTTCGGCTATACATATGCTATAATGCCCCGATTTCTGAACAACTTAATATGCATCCACACGTGGCGGCTCTGCAAACAGCTCCTCTTTCTTGCGCTCACCCGCCAGCCATTGCCTATAACGCTCATTTCGCATGGCCTGCAAAAATGTAAAAAAGTATTTGTGAAACATTCGATTAACAATTAATAAAATTGAAACGAACATGAAAACGGCGAATCTGTTTCTGCATGCCCACGCACTCCTGAAAGTCAGAAATTTGATCAGCGCACTGCTTCTTGCCGCGCTCCAGACCGTAGGCTTCGAGGCAGTCCATCATTTTCATTTCAAACTTGCCGCATTTGTCGTAGGTTTGATGATTGATCAGGCAACCGGTCAAATCGGTGAGGGGCAGGCGCAGGAATGGCGTCAGCGACATCTCGATTGCAGCTGCAATAATAAATATATGTATATTATTATTATTGTTTTAAAAGAGCTTTCCAATTGGCAGGCTGGGACGGACGAATCGTTGCAATGTGACGTAACAATAACAATGCCTTTTTTCTGGCTTTTATGCCCAAGGAGCGTTAGCTGCAGTTAATTGGGACTAAGTTTAAGACTTATTACGCTTAATAAGTGTTTTTAAACATGTTAAACGCACCTTAAATTTCAATCAAGCAAAAAATATGAATATTTGACAATAAAAGACCGATAGACTGATAACTGGCAGTCTGGCCACACTGACTACTTTATATTATCGGTTTGTGCATATTAGTTACAGTGTTGCCAAACGTCGATAGCCAAAAGTAGCTAAATTGACTATTGAAAATAGCTATAAATGGCTAACAACACAAAAACATGGCTAAGCTTATCAAAAATAGCCAATTAAAATGGCCGATACATTTTTACAAATTTTTGAATGAAAGTGAACTTGATTGGTATAAATAAATTTAACTAGTGTATTATCCAATAATGTATATTCCCTAATAATTCAATTTGTTTGAAAGAAGATACAAAAAAGTAACGTATCGTCTTTAATGGTCTTAAAACACTATCCTCAGAAAATACATGTAGACATTTCCCAACAAAAAAAACATACACCAAAATATTATTTTATTTTCACAAAAGGAGAAATTTATAGCTCTTGATTAGCACTATAATTGATGTTAGGGTTAATTTGAAGCCATTGTTCGGTTTTATTATAATTACAAAAAACAGAAGTAGCATTCATTTCGAACAGTTGAACAGTTTAGTTTCAGCGAAAAAATGTTATGCATTGATGTATCTTAAAAATGTTGTTTAATTTGTTTCAAAAATATTTAGTAGTTTATTTTTTATTTAATTTTAATCACTGTCGCATGCGACGTACTGCAATTTTGTAAAATAACTTTTATTAAGTATCAGCTTATTTGACGTAAGTAAATAATATAGAGAAAAAGGCCGTTTTCTGTTATTCAATTCTAAAATACAAAGAGAAAAAGCCCTTTTTACAGTTTTCAGTCGATTTACTCAAAATGGTTATTGAACTGGGTTATAAATTGTTAGATTTAATAAATTGCAAGCAAATAACTTTGATAAAAGCATATATATAACCAACAGTGACTTTGAAATTTTCGGATTGTTTGAAATTCTGGTGGAAATGCCCATATACTTATTCCAAAACATTTAGAATTAAATGGGAGTAAAGCAAATTCTATAACTCGCTAAAAAAAAATAGATGACTTATTGACAGAAATAGTTAGCTATTTAGAAAAATAGTTAAATTTGCCGTTTAAATGGATAAATTGACAACACTAATTGGTTGCGCTGTCAAAATAATCGAATCGAAAGCAGTGTTGACAAACGTTGAAAAGCTTGCACGTTTTGTTTGCATCGCCAGACTTGACTTGTAGCGCAATTTATTTTGTTTTGTTGAATGTTGAATGAATAAAACCGTTAAGGACATGAAAAAGCAGGAATTGATTGATTATTTACAGTCCTGCGGCGTTTGCCGGGTGTGCCAATTGCGTTATTTAAAAGCGCGCGGCAACGAATACCGCGACATAAAGAAAACCTTTCATCGCGTGAGCAATAATTATTTTATGCTTACTCTAAGCCGGCTGAATAACAATTCTAGCGTTGCATTTAATTCTAGCTGGATGTTAAGTTGTCTGAAGAAGCAACTGATAGCGATGAGGACACAGCCGACGGCGAGCAGCAGCAGCCGCCGAAGAAGCCACGTTTGAGCAATTGCTGCATCTGTTTGGGTCTGTTTTCGAAAGATTTTCAAAAACAGCTTATTGAAGGCATACTCAAGTCCAACTTTGCCAAATACGATAGCGAGGGCATTGTGCTGGCCCTTAGCCTGCCTATGACGCTGCAACTGCGTCAGCTGTCTATGTGGTTTGCGCTGCAACGTCAATTTGGACGTGCAGCTTTCGACGACAACAGTGCACCAGATGTGCCCATTAAAGAGGCTGTCAAACTGATACTGCATCCGATTGTATGTGCTCAGTTGGACAGGGTATATGATGCCCTTGGACTGACGATCAATATCGATGTGCGGCACAGCACAGAGGCGAACGATGTGGACAAATTGTTTGAACTTAATAAGGCGGCTTTTCCAACGAAAGCGGCGCATCAGAAACGCGTGGAAATCTCACGCGGTTTGCTCGAAAAACAGTATCAACCGTCGCGCATTAAGGCCGAAGTCTTTGAGAAATATTTGCCCATACCGCCACCCGTTGTCACAGAGTCATTGCAGCTGCATTCCATCGAGCTGAGTGGTCCCTTTGTCTGTGTAGCTGGACGATATCGCAAGGTGAGCCGTCAACTCTCACATACGCCGTGGGTGCTCAATGGCAAGCGTATTATGGAGGATAGCATTGAGGAGATTATCGTACGCAATGTGGCATTGCATTTTAGCGATACGCCGGAGAAGATTACGTTCATGTCGAGCGGCCGAGAAGATGTTGATGTACGTTGTCTGGGCAAGGGGCGTCCCTTTGTGCTGGAAATTTCGAATGCCTGGCGCACAAATATGACACGCCGACAGGCCTTTGACATGGAGCAAGCGGTGGAACGTTCCGGCAGCGTATCCATACACAATCTACAGGTGGTGCCACGCGATCAACTCACCTACATCAAGTCGGGTGAGGAACAGAAGCGAAAATATTATCGCGCTCTGTGCGTGCTGCCGGAACCGGTTACACTGGACATACTGCAAAAATTGCAAATCTCGGAGAGCTTTGATGTACAACAAAAGACACCCATTCGGGTGCTACATCGCCGTCCATTGCACACACGTCCCCGCACCATATTCAGTGTTAAGACGCGCGTTCAACGCGATAATCCTCGAGCCCTAATCATCGATTTGGTCAGCCAGGCGGGCACATATATTAAGGAGCTGGTGCATGGTGAATTTGGACGCACCACGCCTTCCTTCACTTCCATAATTGGCAAACGCATTGATATAATTGCATTGGATGTGGTTGGCATTGATTTGGATTGGCCTGCCGATATAAATAATGCTGAAAATGATCTTGCAATCGAATAAACGCTTTTTGTTGATTTCAAAAATAAAAATGGCTGTTCGAAGAGTTGCCTTGAAGGTCGTTTAGATTACGTCGTTTGAGACATAAATTTATATTAAATTGTTAACAGAAATATATATATATTGCAAATATGTTGTTTTCATAACTTACTAGTAAATCTTATCTCTCTTTCTAAATCATGCTAACCTTCTCTCTTTCTTACACAAACGATTTTTAACGGGAATATCTCTTCCGATTGGAAGTACTAGAAAATTTCTCCCTCTAATTCATCAAGTCTATGCTATACGCGAACCTCTTCAGATACCATGTTTTAATTATTACAACTTTTTACAAATGATCAGAAATTGTACTTTAGTTCTGTGTAATTTGTCTAATTAATAAGCTTTTTTATGTTTGTTCTAGAACTTATATTATGATTTGTGGAGCTACCGTATTTGAATTGAAAACTGCAAATGAAAGATTGAACTAAAATAATTATTGCCACGCAATTGAAAATCCAATCAAATTCAAATCGAAATTCTGAAACTTTAAAAACAAAGTGAACCTGGTATTATATCTAAGTGAGCTTTGAACCTAATCAACTTAAAATACATAAATTAATGTTTTATATTTTTCGTTCAGCCAAAATTGATTTAATAATAAAATAATAATGGAACATGTAATGATCGTCAAGAGGAACACTAATACCCATTTTTGCAAAAAGGGTACTAAAATTATGAACCCAGATATCGCATGGATCAGCCATATTGTTCCAAGGACAAGGAGTTAATTCGGAATAATGGTAATAATCGTACAGAGGACAGGAGAGGATAATCGGTGAATCCGTATAAGACCATTTGCAGCAGTAAATAAAATTCCATGGCAGGGGCTTCGCACACCACTCATGCATATCAAATTCAACGCAGAACTTCAAATTTTAAATAAAATAAATCTTAAATTTGATTAAAAAGTGCTTATGAATTTGGATAAATTTAGGGTAATTTTTCGATTTCGATACTCCACATAAAGAGTAATACAAAAAATCTGGTTTTTAGCTCAAAAATTGCGGTAAAATTTTGGGACCGGAGGCTTACTTTTATGACGCTAAATATAATAAAAACCCAATTAAATTTGTCCCGATACTGACGCGAAGCGATTACTGTTATCTTTAACAGTGCGGTATACGTTAACAGTGAGTAAATTTGAGTTAGCGAAAAATTTTAACATGAAATCGGTAAAAGTGTTAAAATAAGAAAAAGAAAAAAAACAGATGTTTTGGAGCGCTTTTTCGATTTTATGTGGGGTAGCTAGAGCGAAACATTAGCCGAAAAATAACATAAATACCAGTAGCAAGGAAGTTTTAGTTTTAACAGTTTTAGCGTTGCCAATAATCTCAATATCGATAGGCAATTGGCAGCCCAGCGATATGCAATGGCCGCCGATAAGTTTTATTGAAAGGAATCAGATTCGCAGATCACAGAAATCGTTTAATTGTTGCTTAATTGAAGTTATACAATAAAAAATGGGAGAATTTAGCGATAATGCGAACAAATCGGGTATGGAATTGGTAACATCTGAGACTGATGATGATTGCAGTGCAAAGGACGTGAAACCAGAAACGGCGTTTAAAAAATTTGTCCAGCTAATTTTAAATGCAACGGTATGTATTTGCATGTGTGTGTGTGTGTGTGTGTGAACGTACTCAACTATTTTTTGTTTGAATTCACACACAGAAGGATTGTAATCGACGCGAGCATTCGGACGTCTTATTTTACAGAGACCAATTCGCACAGATCCATGATGAAAAACTCAAGCTGCTAAACAGCATGTTTGTACCAATTGAAGATAATTTGTCAACTGTTTTTGGAATTGAAGAGCTAAATAAGCAATTATTGGTGAAATACAAAAACAAACTTGAAGTAGAGAAGCAAGGTCATGCTGCATACGACGCCTACTGTAATAATATATTGGTAGAAGTTTCGGATAAGGAAAAACCAGAGTATGATGAGACTTCCGAGTGGGTAAGTGAGATACTTAATAATAAAAGTTTCTTATACATTTATTTATTATTTTGTTAATTTTCTATTAGTCCCACTCAACTCTGTTGGAAAACATAGCAAAATTGAAAGATCAAGAAAGTCGTTTAAAAGAGGCTTGTAAGGATGCCATTTTAAATCAGAAGGTTAAAAGAGAGGAATACGAAACTAAATACAAATCGTTGATGAAGGATGTACAATTCTTTGAAAAATACGAGCTGGAGGCTATGTAAGTAACGGTATTTATTCAAAATATTAGATTCATAGTATGTGTCATTGCAGCGAGACCCACGAGAAGCTCGAGTTAGCCTTATTCGCAATGGAAAAGCGTTTTTCTCTGCAGACGCAGGAGATAATATTTTCATAATTTATTTCTAATCAACATGTGTAACAAACATTTTCAATACATTTCGACGTTTCTATAAATTAAAACTCAAGAGTTACGTTTATTGTGTGGTTATGAGAAATTCTACGTGAAGCAAGTAAGAACGTAGCAGTCGGATCTTAACACTTTGCCTATGGTATACATCAACATGTATACCAAGTTTGGTTGCTCTATCTTCAAAACTGTGGAAAAAGAAAGGAAAAAATCAAAAAAGAAGTTATTATCTCTGACGTGCCAAATATATATACATACACTTGCAGTACAGTTTTGCATATAACAACTTCATTTTACACCGACTGTTGCCATGACAGCAATAAGATATATAAGCCCGATATTATTAATACACCACGAAATGTTATCTTCGGCGTGCCGATATTAACGCTTGCAGAAAAGAATTGCATAAGAAAACTTATTTTTCAACTGATTGTTTCTATGGCAGACTATATCTTAAGTCGTCCGATTTCGATGAAATTTTGTCATCAAGTATGTATCCTTAAACTTAGGTGAGTTTCGTTATCTTAAAAAAAAAATAATGTAACACAAAAATTAATTTTTCAACCGATAGTTTCTAAGGCAGCTATAAGACTTGGTCCGATTTGGTTGAAATTTTGTTGTTATGTATAAACTGTCGTTAAACATAGGTAAAGTGAGTTCGGTTGAGTTATCTTTCCGATCCATGCTTCGTGTTATCTTCATGCACAATTTAATAAACGCAGAAGTTAATTCTTTCAAATTAATCAATCATTTTAGTCTTCCAATCAGAAGTACTAGAAACCTCCGCCCCTTTCTCCGAGTCAATAATGCTAACTACGCTATCCATAACCCTTTTCCGATAATATGTTCTAATTATTATTACATTACAGAGAAATGCTACTTCTATCCTTACACTTGGAAGTTAGTCCTCTGCCTAGTTTATAGATATTTTTATGGTCAATCTTTGTATTTAGAACTATATAATATAATATTTTAAAGATCGTATCTTGCAGGTCACTGACACAGAGCGCTCATCATGCAGCGTGCGAACTAATATGGAGACAAGTAAATATTAATATATAAACATGTACATATTTAATATAAGTTAATATTTACCGATTTTTGCCTGCGGACAGCCAAGATCAGGAAAACACTTGCAAAACTGCATCAATTATAGATTTTTCACAATACTCCAACTAATTGTCGTCCTCAGTTTCCGAGCTGTCAAGGCTTTTCTCATCACCAGTTAATGAAATCAGGCTACCAAGCGCTGCAATGAAGTCGTGGAAGTAAACATCATCCTGTTCCTTCGATGTGTTGACTATTGATTGACTACTGCTCGGATCATCGCCCAATAAAGGTAATATATCCTCGACATGGGTGGATGCAATGTAGTGATTGTTAAATTTAATAGCCAGACCACGATCCACAGCAGTGTCCAGTAGCTCTATCAGCTTCTCTTTTAGGTCTTTCGAAGCCATAGAGGCAACGCCGCAGATATTTACCATTGATTCGATGGTAACAGGCTGGTTAATTATTTTCAAGCATTGCACCAATCGACTGATGGCAGTATAAACAGCTAAATAGTCCATATTTACGCTAAATTTTTTTGAAAAGTGTTTCTAAAATTTGTAAATAGTTCAGCACGAATGATTTTATATAATTGAATGTTTGCAGTAGCATATCAAGCGGCTCACACAATCAGAGTGACATCAAACGCTTAGGCTCCTAGGTTCCTACATATTTTATAGAAGTATAGTCGTAACTTTAAGAAAGCAAATTGAAATCGTATTGCTTGCTTTGATTTAAGACTTCAATATAAACAGAGTGCTACTTTACTTTGTAAATAAATGCATTATTAAAAACAACCTGAGGAGCTGGTTTTTAAACAAGTAAACAGATACTATTATCAATAAGAAATTTTGAAAAAAGTAGTAATTGTTTTCCAATTATTTACGTGGTTCTGCAAACCACTTCTATAATATCTGCAAGATTTCACGACATTTAATAAATAAATCAAATGTTTAATATGAAATGTTTATTTTCAAACAGCACGCGCGCATTAAACGTTAAATTTGTGACGTCATGCGCAGAGAGCAAGATTAAGAGACAGCTGAGCTGTTTGCATAAGCGGTGGGAACGACTATAAAACAAGTTGGCAGCACCTAGCTCTTATCAGCTGAGAGCGCTTGGAAGTCGCACACTGATTTTTGTTTAGTTGCGTTATTTCAACATTTCAATACAGTTATTTATGTTTATTTCGAAGCACAAACAATTGGCGTATTTCTAACGTGTTTCTAACGTATTTGGAACTCTATGAGCAGCATTAAAAAGTGATTCAAGCGCTAATTAGCAAAGCTGAAGCAAAAAAAGCGTATATATACATACATGTATTTATATACCCCGCTAAAATTGATAAATTATGAATTGAAACGTGCACAAAAGTGAAAGTGAGTGTGTTGCAGCACATTTGTGTAATGTACAAATAGTCACCCACAATGATAAAACACCCACACTGAATGCAAACAATATTGTAGAACGGCACTTGAAATATGTTGTTGTTGTTGCTGTTGTAGTGTGAGCACAACAACTCTGCGAAGGGGGCGGTCGTGTGTGAGGTGCGCCCCGCCGACCTTCAGGCAACCTTCAGTTGCTGCTAAATGCTGCGCTGCGCTGACTGTGTGTGCAACATGTTGGGGCCAACGACGACATCAACAGCGCCTTCGCCTCACGTGTGTAATCAATAGAATCAGCAATAGCAGCAGCAGCAGCAGCAGCAGCAAGCAGCAGCCGAAATAAACAAACCCAATGCAAGACCCGCCAACCTATAATCAATCTCTCTCTCTCTCACTCACTCTTGCGCCTTGGCCCCCCCGTCCACACCATACTCCCCTCACAACCGCTAACTCTGGCCCGGCTGCTAAGTAACAACAATCAACAAATTCTCCTAGAAAACAAATTTTTTTTTTACACCCTGCATTTGAGATGAGCTCGTGACACGATACGAGCACGAATTACAAGCTACACACACACAGACACACACATATGATCAAAATCGATACAAATTGATCAGACCTGTTCCCAATTCCGATTCCATTCAAAGCATTCCAAATTGAAGTTATTCAGGAGTGTTTTCAATTCCGAATCTACATGACTCGAATGTGAATTAAAAAGTAAATCGATATTTGGATAGAAAATAAAACTGACTTAAATTGTTTTTGAAAATGATTTAGACATTAGACACAAAATAAAAAATTAATAATAATAATAAAAATAGAAATAAAATCAAATATAGCTATAATAATAATATACTTAAGCCAAAGTTAAATTTTTGAAATACAGTAGACGCTCGCAAATTAGAACCACTTTGTTTTTAAGGTAATTCTAATATCTGAAGAATTCAAATTTCGTTAAGGGGAGCATGCCTGATTAGCTAAATTTCGCATATTAATAAATATTCGGTTTGAAACGATTTGCGTTTGAGACTAGTGGTATTCAAAGTACTCAAACTTATCTTTAAAAAGAATGAAGGATTGATATTTCATTCGAAAACAGCAACACAAAGTCAACAGAAAGTGTAAAAAGTAAACTTAGTTATATTTATAAAATGCAAATAATGCAATGAAACGGGTTCGTTAAAAGCGACAAGTAATGTATTTTTAAAATCTTTTTTTTTTTAATTGAAAAATTGAGCATCTCAGACCTGTTCCAGTTTTCACTTACGGCAACATTTTGTGGAATTGAAGTTTCTTTAAATGTTCAAAATGTTCTCCATGCTGTTAAGCTAGCAAACGTGTCTTTATACTGTGTTTGTGAATTGTCCGTGTGTTTGTCTTTCCGTCCGTCTGTCCATGCGTCTGTCTGTCTGTCCGTCCGTCCGTATAAATTGGCAGACAAAGTGTTAAGATCTAATGCGCTATCATTTGAATTATTTGTGTTGACAACTGCAAAAATGTTGTCGGTTTCCAAAACACCAATTAGCTAATTGAGAACCATTTTGAGCAAGCAATCCTATCACGACACGCTCTCATCTCTAATCAAGCATCCAAGAACGCACAGTGTGCGCGGCGCTCTCTTTTTATGCCTCTTGTCACTTTTTTTGTGGCACAATACAAAACTTAACTCGCTCGCCGCAGTTCGATTCAGTTGAGCTTGAAACGCTTTGCCGAAAAGTTTTGTTTGCGCTTTTGTTGCGCGATATAATCAAGAATTAATCAAATCCAAAATATATAAAATATATAGACAAGTATATACTATAATAAGTCACTTGTTTGTTGTCGACTGTTCGAAATGCGCCAAGTCCAAAGCCGCTTTCAACAGTTATCAATGCTTTACTGACCCACTGTGCCACTGTTGTCCGCCAAAAAGTGATAAACTGATAAGACGCAAGCGTATGCAAATTTTGTTGTTGTTATAAACTTTTCAGTTGTTTCTTGATATTTGTTTATGTTGCTTTAGCAATGTAAAGCTTAGTTAATTATTTCAACACTGCGTGTGTATGTGTGTGTGTGTATCTTATTTTGTAATATACACCCTGCTTACGTCATCTCAGTTCGAAAACAGCAACAAAAATTGCAATAATTAACTCAACTTGATTTTTTTTTTTAAATTTTTTTGTACAGATACTAAGACGAAAGTTCAACGGCTTTTGCGATATACTTTTAATTGCAAGTATTTTAATTCAAATTTATTATTTTGGCACGTTCCGTGTGTGAACGACCCACAATCGTGTCAACAACAACAATAATAACCACAACAACAACAATTTGATCATGAATGACCGTGAAATGAGCTGCAATGCGGGCGGCCAATTTATGGATCGTGGACGTATGAATCAGAATGGCGTTGTCCAGCCTTTGCTCACTGGTAAATATTCAAATATCAAAATCCAAAATCGAATCACTCTTATCAAAGTCCATTCATATATAAGCTTGATCGCCTCATAGAGTATACAAAAAAAAAAACAAATAAACTACTATTTAACATTATTAATAGTTGATAAGATCTCTCTCTCTCTATTTCTGAACTTTATTTGTTTACGCTGTGAGCGCATTTTCATAGCATATTGATTTTCTATTTCAAATGTTGATATTTTGTACCTGGCTAACTGATAAACTCATCTTATCTTTAAGTAACTATATAGCAAAGAATTTTCAGAGTTAGAGAAGTTAGCACTTTCCAGAAATAAGAATATGTGTTTTCAATTCTTTGGTCGCTCTAAAATTAGAATCAAAAAATTCTAATTTGAGAGCGTTTTTAATTTGCTGCGCTGTGTTGTACATTTTATTTACCTAACAAAAATGAAACATGAAAAGTTTTACAAAATTTTGATCATATTCAATCTCTAGTTTTTTAAGTATCAACGAGAATATCTTCAAATCAAATCTAAAGAAAATTTATCTTCTAGCAGAAAATTTGTTCATACGAAAACTTAATTTACAACCGATTGGTTCTATGACAGCTATTAGATATAGTCACCCGTTTTTAATCAAATTTGTTCAGCAAGACAAGCACACACTAAAGCGTAGAATAGTTAAATTTAGGTAAATAAGTTTTTTTTTATTAGCTGAATAGCTCGGTTGAAAAACCGATTATTCCTATTTCAGCTACAAGATATAGGGATCAAATTTTAAAGAGGTTTTGTGAAAATGTTAAGATAATGATAATATTTGGTATGTTTGATCGTTTTATCTTAAATTATCTTGCTGATCAAGAATATATATTTATACTTTAGAGATGTCTCCACTTCAATGCGTTACACATTTCGTTACAAATTTATAATACTCTTTGCAAGGGTAAAAAAAAAACCAAAAAAAAACAAGTAAGAACGTTGCAGTCAGGCTCACCCGACTGAGATATACTCTGTTTTCTGTTTACTGGAGCGGGGGTGGGCGTGTCAAAATTTTTTTTCTACAAACTATCGATGAGATCAAAAGTATTAATACTGCAAAATTTGGGGTTTCTAGCTATAAGGGTGTAGGAGATACAGATTTTGCTCATTTGCAGGGGCGGTAGTGGGCGTGGCATTTTTTTTTTACAGATTGGTCGAGGATGTCATCAGTAGTCTTCATGCCAAATTTGGTGACTCTAGCTGCAAAACTGCAGAAGATATAGATTTTTGCGGTTTGTGGGGGAAGTGGTGGGGGTGGGGGGGAAATCTTGACACTTTGTCTGCCCATGGTATATACCAACATGTATACCAAGTTTGGTTGCTCTAGCTTCAAAACTGTGGAAAAAAACTGCGTTCATACGGACAGACGGACGGACAGACGGACATTTCACAAACCCAATATACTCTTTTTTTCCATTTTGGAAAACAGAGTATAAAAAACTGATTTCATATTCAAAATTAATTTTTTTAAAACACACATGCATATTTATTTTGATCTGGCAATGAAATTATCTCATTAAATCATTCAATTTAAGCTATATTTAATTTAATAATTAATTTTGCTTGAAAATTAAGATTTTTCGAAAATTATAACTGCTCTGGAGTCGAAGCGTTTTAATTAGCGGGCGTCTACTGTATATGCATAATACTTATTTGTGATCAGCTAAATTTAATGATAAATCAGCAGTCAATAAAACTGTTGACTTTGTTTACAATCAATATATCGTGTTATATACATATATATATATATATATATATATTTTTTATAAATTAGAAGTTAATATATAAACTATTTTTATATAACTTGCGTTTAGCTTTTGAAATTAGTATACATATCTTCCAGAAAGTCCAGCGAACTTTATCGAATCCACAAAGGAAACTTTTATCGTCTTCATAACTAGAAATAGTTTTATAAGAGTCCCTTATGAAAATTGTACTATAATTTATCACTCAAATACATACATCACTTATAAGTTATAACATTATCGTATTTCATTTCTAAATGCATTTATTATAGTCTTGTTAAAGGCAACTAAAAAAGTGCAACTCGTTTCCATACGGAAACACAAACAATTTGAAATAGTCGAGACTCCTATTTGACATTTACATTTTTAGTTTTATTCTATTTTCGTATACTACTTGCAAATATGCAAATAGACGATCTTTGAGTCGTTTCAACTTACAAATTTAGATAAGAATTTGCACGGTTTTTGTTGCGCTCGTTTCTGAGTGCCTTTAATTATGCACACGAACAAGAAAACAAAAAAAAAGAAATAAAACTTTGACCGTATCTTATCGCATACAATCATATCATACATATATGATTAAATACACAATTACTTAGTTGCCATCATATAAAATGTTATATACATTCTGCTAATAATCATCGCATCTGTCTATCGCTTATCGTGTTATCTAATTAATTGTTTGTTTACTTACCGCAGATTTATATCAAATAACAATGGCCTATGCCTACTGGAAATCGGGCAAAATAGACGATCAGGCGGTATTTGATTTATTCTTTCGCAATAATCCATTCCATGGCGAGTTCACCATCTTTGCCGGCCTGGAGGAATGTCTCAAATTTTTGGACAGCTTTCATTACTCGCAGAGCGGTAAGTTTACTTGTTTTAATATATGTTTCAAATATATCATTATTATAATCTGTTTCTTTGCAGACATTGAATACCTGAGGCAAACATTGCCCGAGGGTATTGAGAACGAATTCTTTGAGTATTTAGGCAATTTGACCGCTCATGATGTTACGCTCTATGCTATTGATGAGGGTACTGTAGCATTTCCCCGGTAAGTTGCTCAATTAGATTCAAGACAATGTTAAAGTGATGTGCATATGTATGACTGTTAATAAAGTAATAAAAGTATCCAATTTCGGTAGTGCTTTGATAAAACTATCCCAAATAACGAGCGTTCTAAAAAACTCACTTTTTTGAAGATAACATTCAAAGCTTATTCCCATATTTACTGTATGGCTTTTAAGGAACTGTTAGGTTAAAATAGAACGATTTTTATAATTTCCTAGATTTATTGCGATTTTTCAACAGATTTTTTTAAGCTCTTCAATGTGTGATATCTATATTGTAAGATTACTTTTTTTTTAGTAACGAAATTGTAACCAAAAATGTCTTTAAAGAAATCTCAGAAATTATTAAATCGTGCAATTCCTGCATGAAGCAAACTTTCCTGCAAGATCTATGTTTAAAATACGTCATCGTTTCAACAGGCAACAGTACAGCTTATCTTGCATGGTTTCATGCATCGATTCTATTGCTGTGCAAGATGCACGAAACGAACGTGCAAGATAAGACGAGTGTTTAGACGATGTAAGATGAAAATACATGAAAAAGCGTCCGAAAATTGCACCGTCTAAGCAAACCTTTAAACAAAGCTATGAATTCTAGTAAATTTTGTAATATATCTCTCTATTTGACAGTGTGCCTATTATAAAGATTGAAGGACCTTTAATAATAGTACAGCTGTTGGAGACAACATTGCTGACGCTCGTTAACTATGCCAGGTGAGTAATAAACATAATAAATTGCAAATCTTTAAGTATTGCTATATTAAATAACTAACAAATTGCCCATCTTTTCGTTTTTCTGTTGTCGTTATTTAGCTTAATGGCCACGAATGCAGCACGGTATCGCATGGTGGCTGGCAAACATGTCAAGCTATTAGAGTTTGGGTTGCGTCGAGCGCAGGGACCGGATGGAGGTTTATCCGCATCAAAGTATTCATATACAGGTATGAAAATTCACACGATTTTTGCGCAGGGAAGGAAGGTGGCAACTGTGACAACTAAGGTCAAATATGTGTGCGATATATATCTTTAAGCATTGCCAAATTGCATGCAGCTGGCTCATAATCAATTAAAAAAGAACATACAAAAAAAAAAAGGCAAAAAAATACGCCGTGAAATTCGCGCCTAGATATGGACTAACTTAATGCCTGGTTTGGCTTGGCTTGGATTTCAGTTCACAATTGATCGATGCAGCGGGAGTTTGGGCCTAGGGTTTGGGTAGTCGTCAATTTCATATTGTTTGTCTGGTCTTTTATGATGTGCTTGCATGCAAAGCACGTGTCACTGTCACTCGATGTGGCTCCGAGTCTTGTTATAGCCAGCTCTTTTCCACTCTCTCTCTCTCTCGTTCGCTCTCTCCCTCTCTCTTTCTACTCTGCGCTGTAAAGTTCAAGAACTTTGTGTTTATGTGTTAAAAGTGGGTGGCACACGCAACGCCTTGTTCCTTTCAGTTCATGTGTGGGTCGGTATCGGTACCAGCCATTGACTGGTACCTGTTTTATTTTCAATTGGCGCTCACACATCGTAACTTTTGTTACCTTACCTTACCTTGCCTTAACTTTTGCCAAAATATCCGCATACAAACAATAAAACAATCGCGCTCAACTTTGTAATGCGTTTAATTATACGTAGGATCAGGGTTTTTCTACTCAATTCTACTCCCAAATCGATAGAATCGCGTGCGACGTGACTCACGCGTCCACCTGGCACCCAAGGTCTCTCAAGGCTTCAATTTTGATGGGCAGCCATGACACAGTGGGGCCTCGCTTGTGCTTCAAATTTTAACTGTTGGTAACAGCCCATCATCTGTGGTTTACATAACATATAACTTAACATGTTAATGCTACAGCACCTTAACATTTTATGCTGGAGAGTTCAATTTACATTTTTCACTTGACTTTCAAGAAAATATGATCCTTTTTCAGCTTGTTCTGAAAAATAAAACTCGTCACAGCTGCATCATTTTGCTGTGTACAGAACATATGTCGAATGCCAGACGAATAGGTTTGTTATAACATATAGTTGCCATTGGAACAATCGGTCGAAAATGTTTGTTTCTAAAAATAGCTCCACCATGGTCATAATTTCATAGTTCTTGCAAGTTTTTTTGTTTTAGCAGATATTTGAAACAAACTCGGCAATCGAAACGTTTATTATACCTTGTATAGAATGCTAGAATAATATTAAAATCGGTCATAGGAACAACCGGTCGAAAATTAAGTTTTTGTATGAAAAACTTTAGTGTTTTCTTCTGGAAATTGATTTGACTTCTTAAATCCTTGACGTGAGCTTCACTAGTCACATTTTTTGTACGAGCTACTGTACCTTTTTTCTCAGCGAAACCTGAATGATGCTTGCAATCAAGATTAAAACCAGATACATCTTGCGTCTAGAATATTCAGAACTGATAAGTGATACAAAGAGCAATACCTGAAAGACATAGCGAGATAGTCGTTGTCCAGCGTGATTTCTTAGAATTATGTTTAAAATCTTAACTCCACACTAAATGATTGAACCAATTAATTAGTTGACAATATACTTCTTTCTCCTAAAGGCGGCTTTGATGGCACTTCCAATGTGCTGGCTGGCAAACTCTTTAATATACCCGTCAAGGGTACGCATGCTCATGCCTATATCACAAGTTTCAGCAGCATTGGCGAACTGAAGACGCGTCTGCTGAAGCACAAGCAAACGGGTAAGTATTAACTATTTTCCAAATATAGAAATCAAACAAAGGTATTAATGAGTTCAAACTGTGTACAGGTGTTATGGAGGATCTGCTGGAGCATGCCATACGACATCGTCATCAGCTTTCCCATGTGCTCGATGTATCCACGGAGGAGTCGAGTGAGGGTGAATTAGCCGCCATGGTCTCATATGCGATTGCCTTTCCGGATGGTTTTATGGCGCTTGTCGATACGTACGATGTTAAGAGGTATTTCGCTTTTAGGCTGATTCTCTCGGAACGGTTTTGGTTATACAGTATTCAGTTTTAAGTTTTGAGTTTTGTTTTCCTTTTAACATATTTTGTTCGTTTTTTGTATTTTTTGTTTGTATAACTTTTACATCTTTCGAGTACTATTTGACAGCGTTGCACCCTTCTAACTCAACAGTTAAACGCATAACTACAAAAAAAACAAAACAAAAAAAAAAAATCAACTACTTATATTATAATCTAGTCGTATATGGTGTCTCGTCTCGCTACGCCCCGCCTCCCCTTCGTTCGATTTATGAGTTGTTCATTTTGTGCGCTTCGTTTTGTTTGTCGAAAGTATGTAATAATTCAAAGAGTATTCCCCCCAACAGCCGAGAAACAGAACAAGTCACACAAGTCTCATACGTACAAACTGATACCAAATCAAGATCTAGTCAGCTAACGAATGGCATTATCAATGCTCCTCCAACGCCGCCCACAACGCCAGGCACAAATGGTCATTCGATCAATGGACATAAGATCAATAACGGCCAATCTGAGCATGTTGTACACACAAATGGTGTATCCAACACAGAGCCAACAGCAATCACTGAAACAACAATAACAACAACAACAGCTCCAGCTTCAACAATCAGCAGTTCAGCGTCCAATGGGACGGCGTACCTACCAAAATATGTCGAGAAGTCATTCAGGTAAATCTCACGTACCCGAAACACTCAACTTTTTGTTGTTGGAATAAACGCAACTTTTTTCAACTTCAAAAACTCTAAACATAATTCATTTGCCATATTCTTGGTTATTTTTATGTTTTTTTTTTGGTTCGTCTATTTTTTGTTTCTTTTAAAAACAAACTAATCTATATCCTAAACTCCTAAACTACACATGTTTTGTTTCCTTTTTGGGTCTAGCATGAGCGCCCCTCCATATACCACAACACATTCTGGCTACCTTATCTAAATATATACTACTTTCCATTATCATGTTCAATCATGTGCTTTATCCAAATACTATTTGCTGCTAAATTCAAAATTATGCATTTACATGCATATATGTACTTATATGTTACACCCATTTATGTATACTATATATATATATATGTATATGTGTGTATGTGCTTTATGTATTGGTCTAAGTCCAGGCTAAAGGTATCGCTAACTCATTAGGACTGCTCAAAATGCTCAAAACAGGTGATGTGCCGTCTAAAAAAACACAATTTTTTCCAACTTTCCTTTCTATTATCTTAACTTTTTTTTTTAATTCTTTAGCTTTTACGCTTAGTATTTACTTTGAAAGAAGTTATGTCAGGCCTTTGCTGTTCTAAAATCTGATAACGATTCAATGAATATTCGAATTGAAAACTATCAAAACTTTAAATAAAAAAAAAAACAACTTAAAAAAAATTTATGTTTTTTTTATTTGTGGCTTAAATAAAAACTAAATTCATCTGCTCAAGTGCTATACAGTCAATCAAATTGCATTACTGCTGCATAAAGAAAAATTTTCCTAAACTTAAAAATTTTCGCTTTCTTTCCTTTGAAGTAAAAATGCTGTGCTACTTTTTTAACTGTCTTCTTTTTGGACTAAAATACTGCTCTTAAGATTACTAACCCAGCTGGCTCATTTACATTTCAATATCTTAACTTATTTCTCACTCGTGTATGTTCCTTAACAATTTCATTTATTTCTTATTATACATTTTTATTTATGTCGTCGTCAATTGTGGCATAAGAAAAAAAAGAAAAACATTAAACGTTTAAACCGTCTAACGTATAATCAGAATATCGAAAAAGCCCCCCAAAAAAGAAAAAATTATTCCATCTAACATAGTAAAAATGACTTCCCGGCACTATTTTGGCAGAGGTATGTAAAACACGTCTTGACAAAACAACAACAACAACAACAACAAGAAACAAACATAAATAAAATACGCCCAACACACAAACAAACAAATATACAACAAACATATTCATAACACTCACAAAAAATAAACTACATTCAAACAAAACGATCTAATAATGTTAAAAATAAAAGAAAAGTGAATACGATTATTCCATGCGAAAACACACTGAATCACCCTAATGTTACATAAATACTACATACAAATGTCTCGTTATTTTATTTTTATTCTAATTTTGAAAATTTTGAACGCCTTGTTTACTTGTCTAACTAAAATGTCATTTGACAAAGTTTTTTAAAAAACAGCACTTTGGTTGATTTTGTAATTGTTTATTGTTTATTGTTTTTTTTTTTTCTTTGTTCGTGTGTTTTTGTATTAATACGTACATTTAAATTTTATAAAGTATACTTATCTACTTGGTTTTAAATTGAAACAAAGCGTCCGAGAGAGCACACTGCATGGCTTTCAGTAATTGAAGCTTGAATTGTGTCTCCCGAAAAAACAAAAACTGAGCTCTGAAATTTTTGAAACAAGTCTTAGTACACCTCGCAACATAGATTTAGAGACTACTGTTTGTGGCACAATAAAGCACATTGCGTAGACCTGGCCACGCCCATTCAAGTATACAAAAAACAAAAACAAGCACCGCCCATTTGTTGTCGCTTTGAACTTAGTAGCAAAGTTAATCTATTGAAGTTGAATGGAATGAAAACCAAATCCAAGCAGCACACTTAGCATATATGCTACACTTTTGTTGTAAAGCACGCTCACTTAGCTATCTCCTTTCTCTTTCTCTCTCTCTCTCTCTCTCTCTCTCGTCTCTTTCTATTTCGCTTACTTTGTGCAGGAGCGGGCTGCTTAACTTTAGCGCCGTTGCATTGGCACTCAACGATCTAGGCTATCATGCGCTGGGCATACGCATCGACTCCGGCGACTTGGCCTATTTGTCCTGTTTGGCTCGGGAGGCATTTGAGAAGGTGGCGGAACGCTTTAAGGTGCCTTGGTTCAATAAGCTGACCATTGTCGCATCCAATGACATCAATGAAGATACCATACTCAGCTTGAATGAGCAGGGCCACAAGATTGACTGCTTTGGCATTGGCACGCATTTGGGTGAGTCTCATTAAACAATTATATAAATTCAAAATAATAACTATATAACTAAAATGATTAGTTACTTGCCAGCGTCAGCCGGCCTTGGGCTGTGTTTACAAGCTGGTGGAGATCAATGGCCAAGCGCGCATTAAGCTTAGTCAGGATGTGGAGAAGGTCACCATGCCGGGCAATAAGAATGCATATCGTTTATATAGCGCCGATGGACATGCTTTGATTGATCTGCTGCAAAAGGATTCCGAGCATCCGCCAATTGTGGGCCAAAAGGTGCTCTGTCGTCATCCCTTCCAGGAGTCCAAGCGCGCCTATGTCATTCCCTCGCATGTTGAATCGCTCTACAAGATCTACTGGAAATCGGGCAAAATATGTCAAATGCTGCCCACGCTGGAACAGGTGCGCGAGAAGGTGCAAATATCGTTAAAGACGCTGAGAAATGATCACAAGCGCACGCTTAACCCAACACCATACAAAGTAATTATCGTATGAGTTCTGAATTCCACTTTTGCATCAATTGCATTGAAATAAGTAAAGAAAACTTCAAGGTCCGTAGGTTGTTTAAATGTAAACTGGATCTAAGTTCGCATTTAGACGATGATTTAACGTCATGACGTTTTTTCGTCAAGTTCCCGCTTGTAGGAAAGAGGCAACATCTCTACACCTCTTCAGAAGAACTCAACGAAGAAACGTCATGCGTTAAGTGTCATCGTCTATATGCGATTGATTCGAAAGTGGCATTCGAAAAAGATCAAGCTTATTCTTACCTATTTTAATTACTTTATTATTTTTATAGGTTGCCGTCAGCGATAATCTGTACAATTTCATACACGATCTGTGGCTGCAGAATGCACCAATTGGTGAACTATCATGATCTATATAAGCAGCCAGAGTCGGCCGCCGTTTGAAAATAACAAAGAAAATTCCGCAGAAAATTTCAAAACGCCCATAAAAATTTGATCAAATCGCAATATGCGATTTGTGTTTTTTTAGTCATTTGCTGGTCATATGCATTAAATAATTAGAACAGGAGCAGCTATGTTAAACTTCTTAGCGTGACATTAAACCTAAGTTGATTTAATATAAATGGTAGCATGTTGGATGGAGCACAATTCAACTTATACAAAATATATATCTATATATATAAATATATATCAATAAAACCAATATGTAGCTTATACATAGTAGTAATGTTCTATACATACGCACATCATTTTAAGAAATGTGTCTTGTGCCTTACACAAAATATATATATATATATCGTAAACTGTAACCAAATACTTAAGTGGAAAGATGAAAGAGAATAGATGATGTATTTAATATTTATAGTACTTAAGTGTTGTATGTTGCTAACAATAACAAAAACAATATAACTAAAATCCCCCCCCAAAAAAAAAAAAATACAAAACAAAACTATTCAGTTTGAAGTACAAATGTTTGCTAATTAGTACAGTTGCATATATAGGCTACACCAATAAATGCACATTAAAATATTTAACAAATTATAAATGCTTTATACATATATATGTTATTATATGTATATTAATAATCAAGTGTAAATATGTTCAATCTTATAATTGTAAGGTAGAAAGCTATACACAAACACACACATACACACACACGTTTATTAAATGAGCGCTTCAAGAAATATCAATATTGGTTTTTATTTAAATTGGTTTTAGATAGGAATGTTAATTAAATACATTTTTCAAGTCAAAGATTACACAGTTTTGCAGTAATAAACGTCAATCGGTGCTGAATCTGAATCGGAATTATTAGTTTTTCTGAATTTCGAACATCAATGGAAAATTCGGCTTGAAGAGTTGTGTTTTTGAATGTGGAATGAGAAGCATTCGAACTTATCTTAAAAAGGGAATAACTGTTGTTATTTTTTTTGAACAGGGTCACAAAATCGAAAATGATTCGAAATGAAAAGTTCTCTGGAATTGAAACAGGACTGAACTTGTTTCTATGAAAATTTACATTTTTATTAAAGTTGAAAAACAGATAGGAAGGCCGAAAAATTCTTCGAGGAGGCAGATTTGGTTAATTTTGGGTCAGTATACAGTAATTTTTTCGGCGAGCGTGATCGAGTCTTTTATACTGATCTCACCTCTGATATGTACCAAGACTTAACAACTTCATATAGAAAACGACAGTTAGATGCTACTGATTGGACTCTCAACTAAAAATGAGCCTAATTGTAGAAGATTACACAGTGCTATTAAAAAACACTTATTTTTTATCGGTTTGACAGTGGACTGCGGTAAAGAAGCTTTCTTTATGCTGAACAATGTAATAAAGCTAAGAATATAAAACAAAACTAATTAAATTTATAGCTCTACCGAAATCAACTGGCAGCAAAAACACAATCCAACTGAGCTAACATTGTTGATTTTCAGAATAAACTACAAATATGTTTATAAAATGAAATTTGGGTAATTCTTTACTTAAGGTCCTCCACGCTAAAAACAATCCAAAAATTGTGGTTTTGGTCTAAAAACATCAGTTTTCCTACTCTGTTAACGTTTACAGCACTGTTAAGTACATTTTTATCGTTTTATTATATATTCCTGCAAAAAAAAGGCAACATCCGCCACCGGAAATCGAATTTTTAAATTATTCCACATTTTTTGAGACCTACACCAGCATTTTTGGAATGTTTCTTGCGTTGAGAACTTTAAGTAAACAATTACCGAAATTAACAGGCAAAATGCACATAATCATTTTTGAATTACGCGCGCAATTGGCAGCGGCTTCTTCTTCTTACACCGCGAATGGCCTTTCATTCAGTCGAGTTGGCAGCCCACAAATCAGCTGTCGCTGAGCGTGGAGTGTTTACATTTGTAACAAATTGTAAAATTGGCATTTAATTGTCAAAAAAAGTGAGCATTGCTACAAAAGTTACTACAATCTCAAACATGAGCGTTGTAATGGACTTGAGTTGCGTGAAACAAGAGCAGCTGGATGAAGATGAAGAGGAGGCGGAAGCGAAGGCGAAGGAGGGCACGCTGTTCCGGGAAACATATTTGAAGAACGCTACAATCAAACGCGAAGAAAGCTTGGCTGAGATGGACATAGGGCCTATAAAGATTGAGGCGAATATGAGCAGCAATCAGAGGCAGTCCCAAGAGTTGGCCGATGTGGTCATAGATCAGCTTCCAGCTCCTGCTGCAACTGTTGCAACAAAGTAAGTAATGTTTTTATACATGTTTATGTTTATGTTTGCAGAGCGTATTCTAATTTTGATCAGCAACAACATCCCTAGGTCTGTCTGTCTGTCCGCCTCTTTATATGCTTTTTACAGGTTTAAGTTCTAGAGCTATCTTGATGAAACTTGGCACAGATGCGTCTTTTTCTTACAGGTAGTACCCATGTTTGAATCGGCCAGATCGGGCCACTATAATCGGTTGAAAAATAAGTTTTTGTATGAAAGATATAAAGATAACTCAACCAAACTCACTCTGCCCAAGATTAAGCACATTTTATACATGCTGACCAAATTTCATCAAAATCGGACCACTATATCTTATGGCTGCCATAGGAACAATCGGTATAAAATGAAGTTTCTATATGCTTTTCGGAAAGGATTTATATCTTCGGCACGCCGAAGATAACTTTTCTTTCTTGACTTTTTGTTTTAAATGATTTTCATTTTATCTTGTACAGAGCCATAAAAGTTGCCCCGAATGGACAGTTTCATGAGTTGGTCGGAAAGCTGGTACCACAGCCGACGAAGCGTAAGAGAAAGACACCAGCTTATACTGTTGCTGTTACAAAAAAGTAAGTAATGGATACCATATATACTTTGCAATAAAGTTTCTAATTTAATATTAGGCCACACAGAGACGCCAATGTTACCAATAACTATTCGAATCAGTGTCCCCACTGCCCGCGTCACTTTGAGCAACGCGATGAACTTGAGATACACAAACAGATTCACACCCATATGCTGCCCTACAAGTGTTCCTTTTGCCCGAACAGTTTCTCACATAAATCGATTTACACACAACACATGTTCGCACATACTGGCAAATATCCATTAATTTGCACCGAATGTCCAAAAGGCTTTTTCAAAACGTTCGATTTGAGGAAACATATGCAAACGCATATGGACAGAACACCATACATATGTCCCACATGCCCCAAAGACTGCATACATATCGGCAATTATCCGCTGCAGTGCACACATTGTTCTCGTGGCTTTATGAAGAAATTCGAGCTTGAAATACACCTGCAGATACATAGCGATAAACTACCTTACAAGTGTCCGCAATGCCCGATCAGCTTTGCGCACATATCAAATTTTAGAGCGCACTTTGTCAAATGTAAAATGATGTCTAAAAAATCGCTGATCTTAAGCAAAGGTACTCAGAACTTGTTGGCCACGACGAATGGTCATAAAAATGCCACAGCGAACATTCCTGCAAGAGAACGCCTTGACCCAAAAGCGGCAGAAAAAATCATTATAGATATAAAAGAAGAACAGGAGCAGGATATAAGCAAAATCATTAAAAATATTAAAAAAGAACAGGAGCAGAATATGCGCGAATCCTGCATGGAGCCTAAAGTAGTAGACAATTCGGCGAATGGCATCAACATCGAAAAGCCTGCCAAAATAAGCATGGATGCAGATTGCATCAAAGTCGAGCAGGACAAGCAAGAGTTCATGGAGACGATTGATTTAGCTGCGAAAAACGGCACTAAGGTCATAAGCTCCATAAAAATAGAATCAGAAGACAGCTCGGAGACTAGCTACAATTGCAAGATATGCAATAAGAAATACACGGACATAAATGAACTGCGTCTGCACGAGAGGTGAGTAATATGGGTTTAAGCTGTATGTATAATCCAATTTGAATTTAGATTTTCATTGACAACAACAGGTGCTATACACACACGAGCAAACATACAGGCCTAAGACCATATAAATGTCATCACTGCTCAAAGACTTTTACCAAAATATACAGTCTAACGGTGCACAAGCGCTTACATACTGGAGAACGGCCATACAATTGTCCACACTGTCAACGGGGTTTTATGCAGAACTCGGCTCTCAAGGTACACATGCGCCAGCATTCCGGTGAACGACCCTACAAATGCTCCCGTTGTCCACGCACATTTGTCAACATGTCCAATTGCAAGAAACATCTTAGAGTTCATGGCATCAAAGATCCTATCGATCATCCATACAAGTGTCCAATTTGCTCCAAAACCTTTCCCCAAAACTCACATTTCATTGCCCATGTCCGTGGACACACAGGCGAACGTCCCTACCAATGCACATATTGCTCGAAGGCTTTTAAAGTCAGTCATGATCTTAAAAAACACATTCGTAGCCATACAGGCGAACGTCCATTTCAATGTCCACATTGTCCAAAAACCTTTGCTCAAAACTCTCATTACAATAATCACTTACGTTTACACTCCACTGATCGTCCATTTCAGTGTCCCCACTGTCCTCTTGACTTTCTAAAATCCTACAATCTCAAGGTACATCTCTCGAACTCGTATTGCCAAGCTCACCAGCTAAAACATTCAAAGTAAAATACTTTAATTGTTAAAAAAAAGATATATGTTTTAAGATAACTTTCCTTTTTTTTTTTTAATATTTTTACTCCCTGTTCCCATTAAAAATGGGAAAAAGGGAGCTATAAAGTACTGTAAATGTATATAACTGGCAGAGGGAGGTATTTCCGAATATATAAACTATGTATATTCTTGATCAGCATCAACAGCCGAGTCGATATAGCCATGTACGTCCGTCTGTCTGTCCGTCTGTCCATATGAACGCGTCGATCTCAGAGACTAAAAGAGCTAGAGACACCAAACTTGGCATGTAGGTTCCTGTATACCATAGGCAGATCAAGTTTATTTCAAAGTTTGGACTAGAGTATTCTTATTTGTTTTAGAATACGTATTAGTATAAGTCGGCAGAACTTGTTCTTTTTCTTACCTAATAAGTCGTTTAAGCTTAAACTAATTTATTATAATTTGTATTCGTAATAATTTATATATATTTTAACTCAAGGCTGTAAACCGGTTTTGAGCAGAACTGTTCTAACCCAGAGTTCGATTGTTTTCTGATTTGTGTACTATGGAGCAGAATTTCAAATTAAGTGTTGAGATATACGGAAACAACAAAAATTGATTTCCACAACTTAATAAAGTAAAAATATAATAAATATAAGATCAAAAGAAATGCAGAAAATTTTTTTTTTAATTTGTACAACTAAATAAAATTGAAATGCTAAATAAATTTGTAGTACAAACGTAAGTTCAAAGACACATGTTGCATGGATATATAGATTCAATACACCTAATAAAATGTAAAACAGCTGTTCAAAAAACGTATATATAAAGCTAAAAACGCAAACACAGTATATATATCATTATCCATCGCACATATATTGGAATGCATGTGAATGTTTCCGAGTTGACAGGCCAGAAACAGCTGTTTCTGTGTAAGGATCCATCATGTCCTGTTGAGTTATACATAAGTATTTGTGCACTAGTTGTTTTAGCTTCGAATTACGCGAAAATTTAGCAAAAACTGGAACAGGAAATTAACACTCGAGTTGATATTGGAGAACATTGCTGGGATTAAGATGAACAGAAAAGGATATGGAACCTAACAAGTTAGAGCTGGGTATGCATTTACTATTACAATGTTATAACCCAATTGACAAAAGCTTAATTTCAGATAACGCTGCTGGGATAAAACTACAAACCAAGTTAGCGCTGACAACAGTCAACAGCTCAAGCTCAACCAGTGTCCGCATTGCTCTAGGCAATTTGAGGAGTAAGACGATCTCAAAATACATCTTCAGATACATACCGAACAACTAATCTACAGGTGTCCTTTCTGTCCGACCAGCTTTGCGCATATTTGATGCCACTCGATTGAGCGAGGATTTAAGTTCGAACAGCATTCAATTGGAATTCAGTCAGAGAGAGGTATCCAGAATCAAATGTCTCTACAAGTGTCCCGAATGTCCAACCGTTTTAGTAGGATGCTGTCACTAAATAGGCATATTAAAAAACACACTAAGAAAATTCAACGCTTCCCTTGATAAGTCAGTGAAGAAAGAACCTGATTGGAGATTGCAGCTAATCCAAAAAGAAAAGCAGCAATTGCTAAGTGTGCTATCTGGCCATTAGTTTTTAGCCAAGGTACCTTAACGATCACATTTGCCTATATCCCTGCCCCTATTGTCCACTCGCCTTTGCTGCCACTTGGCATAGAGCGAGGCATGTTCGTGTTCATACGGGCACATGGGTCCACCAATGCCACCTATACACAAAGCTGTACACGTTCAGGTGTGTTCTCACAAAGCACATCCTACTGCATCACAAGTTGCGAGAATAGTGCCCCTATTGCCGGTGTAGATTTAATAATTACTCTGATCTCAAAAACCTTATCGGCGAGTGTCACACAAATCGTCTATCTAGAAGGAAACAAAGATTTTTACATGCAGGACCACCCATTTTCCACTCAAAGGGCACATTTTCCGTAAAACTATATGCAATCATTGTTGAACTTTCACATTTTTCAGTTCTTCGCAAGTTTTACACATTTTCCGACCGAGTTTTCCAAAATCCAATCGTAGTAGTCAGGATAATAAAATGATATGCAAATAATTCTCAACATGTTAAAAATATAATTTAATTTTCCGGATAAATTTATTGTCCTCTATTATTTTAATTTAATAAATCTCCTGTACCTGCCAAGTTTTTTGTTTATAGCTTCTATTTCTTCTGCGGGGGTATCATCTGACCAAGTTTTTAACTATATACTGGGTGTGTAAACAAAATATATATTTAAAAGTATTAGCTCAATAAAAATTAAATGATGGTTACCAAGTAAATTTTTTCGTTAACATTTATTTAATATCGTTTAAAAGCGGTCGGCATAGAAAAAAATTGAAAATATAATAATACAAAATTTATAAATATTTTGAAAGTGATTTTTACATTAAAAGTCATACAAATTTGTTCAACATTTATTGAATTGGCGAAATTCTAGAAAAACTAAATCAGACCAAACAACATTCTTCTGCATATTTTGAAAATGTTGTACAAGCGCAATGTAAGCGTTTTTAAAACGCTTATTTATTCGTTTTAAGAAAACGCTTATTTATAAGTTTAAAAAAAGCGCTTATTTATAAGTTTAAAGAAAGCGCTTATTTATAAGTTTGATGAAAAGCGCTTGTTTGCAGCTTCTTTTAAGGCGTCAGCGCTTTTATAGCCTGTTTTAAGCGCTTATTATATTTGATAAGCGCTTTTTAAGCCACAGAGTGAATTTTTGCTGCTGCTTCTTCTTTGATGTTTTGCCATTCACACATAATTTAGGTAACAGCTGTGTGGCATATTTGCAGCAAGTTGGCAGCACCCAAAGATAGAGTCATCCCAGTGAGTTTTGTTGATTATTGATATTTTCAAAGCTGTTGGTAAGCTGTTAAAATTGATTAACAAATAAAACAGCTTAATTTAATGCAAATTGGATAGTTTTTCATCAAGCACACCTTGCACAATTGGTAAGCTGCACATTTGTTGCAAGTGCTGCGACGTTAGCAACAAATTTAGTTACAGCTGCAAGCAGAGCAGTTTCGCTTTTGTGCCGCAGACAACAACAACAAATACAATTGCGGGTAAGCGAAGACAGACACACACACCCACACACTCACATATATACACACACACACACACACACACACACACACACACACACACACACACACACACACACACACACACACACACACACACACCTGTTTAGCATGCATTGATTTTTAACACTTTCTCAATACAGTTTATCGAATTTGAAGTCACAAAACCGAAAAATGGAGCAAACAACAAATAAACAAAACGAGCAAACAATAGACACAATGGACACTGTTGATGCTGCTGCACGCAAGGATTATCTGTTGGATCGTTTAAACAAACGCAACAAGGATCGTCAAAACTATTTGGATGTCAAAATGGAGCAGCGCAGCAAGGAGTTGCAACAAAACGAAGGCGTCGACTTCTTTGCCCAATCCTTTAACCAGCGCGCCCTCGATATTGAGGAGCGCATTAACACACTGGATACAGTTGGCGATGCACCGTTGCCCGATGTCACCAAACAATTCGCAGAACTAACGCTACAAATACAGGAACTGCAACGTTATCTAACCGATTCGACCATGTTTCTGTCCGATTATAAAATTAAGTCATGTCAAAATATGCTTAATGGCCTAACCAGCGCCAGCGATGAAGTCCGTCAACGTTTGATACCCAAGAAGAAGTTCGGCTTCAGTGGCAAGAAAGTCGCTGCCAAACAGAAGCTAACCCCAACGCTCAGCAAGGTGGATGGTTCTCAGCATGCCACAAGCATCACGGACTCCTTTATCTGGACAATTGCCAATAAGCAGTCGGCGCATATTGTGCTGCGTGCTGAGCAGGTCAATGGCCTGGATATAACCATTTCGAATGTCCACAAATGCTTAATTGAGCTGCAGGGTCATCCGGGCTCCGTGCAGGTCTTCAATGCAAGCCAATGTACGCTGCTTTCCGGCCCCGTTGCACGTTCCTTCTTTGCCGAACAATTGGATCGCTGCAGCGTGGCAATTGCCTGTCAGCAGCTGCGTTTGCATTCCTCTCAATCCAATCGCATCTTTATGCATGTCACCTGCCGCGCCATCATTGAGGATTGTCAGCAAATTAATATAGGTGCGTATTTACACCTTTTGTCACGATATGTGTAATGCCTTGAGCAAGATGTCTCCGACCCCATGCAGTATATATATATTCTTGATTAACATCAACAGCCATGTCCGTTTGTGGGTTCTTCTGTTTTAAAGCTAGCTTGATGAAACTTAACAACACAGCTCAATGTTTTCAAGATGACTTGACAAAACTTACCAATTCTGAGTTTTAGCTTTATTACAAGATTTGGTCGAAACCGGGCAACTTTATCTTATAGCTGTCATTGGAACAACCGGTTTAAAAATTAAATACATGAACAGTTTTTTTTTCTTTTTTAAGATAACTCAACCAAACTCACTTTTTTTTAGTATAAGTAGGTTCTATATAAGTTGATCAAATTTCATCAAAATCGGGCTAATATATCTTATAGCTGCTATAGAAATAACCGGTTGAAAAAATTAATTTTTTTATCAAGAACTTTTTATTTCTCAAACTATTTTAGTAATAGTTGCCTATTCTGCGTTTTATTAAGTGCTTGACAAACTTTTGCTCAAATTATCTTAACCAAAGTCACCAAATGTTTAGTTTGTTCTTGTTATGCTGATTAAATTTTGATAATAAATCGGACCACTAGCTGTAAGATAAGCTTTCATAGGAACAATCGGTTTGAAAGTGAGATGTATAAAAAACTTGTTTGTGTTTTTAAGACAACTCAACCAACTCGTTTTTCAATAATATATGGTTTATCAAATTTCATCATATTGTTGACATTGGAACAATCGCATGAAAAATTTGTTTTTGTATGAAAAACTTTTTAGTTTTTTAATTTTAATCAAAGTAACCTCTTCTTCGTTTTAGTATGTTTTTGTCATGATGACCAACTTTTATTAAAATCGGTTGACTATATCTTATAGCTGTAAGCATAGGAACAGTCGGTTGAAAATTAATTTTTATACTCTTTTTTTAACTTTTTTGAAAAAAAAAGGAAAAAAGAGTATATTGGGTTTGTGAAATATCCGTCCGTGCGTCTGTCCGTTTGTCCGTTTGTCCGTCTGTCTGTCCGTCTGTATGAACGCAGGTTTTTTCCATAGTTTTGAAGCTAGAGCAACCAAACTTGGTATACATGTTGGTATATACCATAGGCAGACAAAGTGTCAAGATTTCCCTCCCACCCCCACCCCTTCCCCCACAAACCGCAAAAAGCTATATCTTCCACAGTTTTATAGCTAGAGTAACCAAATTTGGCACAAGGGCTACTTATCACATTCTTGATTGATCTGACAAAAAAAATTCGGCCACGCCCACCCCCGCCCCCACAAATAAGCAAAGTCTGTATCTCCCCCACCCCTTTAACTAGAGTCCCCAAATTTTGCAGGTTGAATTCTATTGTCCTATTAAATAGATTGGATAAAAATAATTTTGCCACGCCCACCCCCGCCCTTGCAATCGACCAAAATTTGTTTCTCCCAAACTTGTAGAACGGGCCCAGCCAAACTTAAATAGATGGCAAAACTTGAAAGATTTGAGCAAAAATATAATTGCCACGCCCACTTCTGGCTCCGCAAAGAGGAGAAAAAAAGAGTATATCGCAGTCGGGTCCATCCGACTGCAACGTTCTTACTTGTTTCATATGAATAACTTTTCTGCTAGGGCATATAACTTCGACGAGCCGAATATAGCTTATCTCGCTTGTTTTTAAGCCGAAAACGCCGATAAATCATGTCATTTATTTGCAATTTATAAGCTCTTGGTTCAATTAAACAAATATTCTTTTAATCGGTTAATAATATATATTTTTCCCATCATTAGGTGAATACAATTATGACTATGCTGAGCTAGAGGCAGACTATGCGCAGTCGGGCTTAAATAAAGCCCAAAATAACTATACGGATGTGGCCGACTTTAATTGGCTGTCACCGGACGCACCCTCGCCCAATTGGAAGCTGCTCAAGGATCATCCGGTGCCCAATTGGAACACATTTCGTCAAAAGTTTATAGCCACCATCGTCGCCGATGGCAAGGCCAAGGAAAATGAAATTAAATAGCGCCGGCAAGAACACAGAGATATGATCTTTTTTTTTTTCTCGGTGATTCTACACGCAGTTCCTCTGGTCTTGATAATCAATCAGACACTGCTGCCATCATAAGCCGGCAATATAACGTATACTGTATAAATAACTGTAAGCTCAATAAATAACCCAAGTTGCTAGTATTATTGCATGTATGTATATATATATATATATAGAGATATGTTTATTCCAAATCCCACTGCCTGCACTGCGGGTGGGTACTTTATGAGCATTGGCTATTCGGCTTCCGTCATCTTCGCCCCCGGACAGCCAAAAAGTTATCTGTCGCAATTTGACATGTCCATTTGGATGGCATAATCAGTGGCTTGCCAAAATGGATCTGTGGCAACTGACACACAAATTACAGTTACAACAAGCAGTCGGAGACGCTCCAACTCATACAACATTCATATGGCAACTGTCCTTCTTAAATTGCACTTCCCATCTTTGTCTGTACGGGCCTAACAACATTGTCACTAAGTTTGTAACAGGCAGGAAACAGTTGGAGTGGTATTTAAACTAAGTTCTGTTGAAGGACTCTTTTTATTTATATTAATCAAAAAAGATATTACACAATTTTTTTTAACAAATATATATATAATATGATTATACCTAAAAATCAAAGTCATTAATAAAAATTAACTTTTAATCTTACAAATATGTTATCTAATATTGTCCTTGCTTAAATTCGCATTAGACCCTGCGTTAAAAAAAATATTAAAATTATTGGAAATGTGAAATCATTATTATGATAGTTAAAATATGAGTTCTGCATGTTCCAAAATATTTGGATGGCATATTTATCGATACAAAGAATATATATATATACATATATATAAAAATATATATTTACTCTTACAAATATTGTCCCTGCATAAACTTAGCATTAGTTACTGCTATAAGCAACATTTAAAATCATTCTAAAATATGAATGTTAATAACAAATAAGAAGGAAACAATATATATAGGAAAGATGGTTAGAAACCTTTTGTGGTTGCTTTAGGGGTATGTCATTTTTTTTTTAAATGTGTTGAATGATATTTAGATATACATGATATAAGACAAAAATCTTATAAATAAATTAAAATAAATATAAATATAAATATTATGCAAAATAAATATAAATATAACCAATTAAATGGAAGAGATAATTAAAAGAGATGGCTAAAGACCTTTTGCGGTTATCAGGATACGTATTTTTTTTTTTAAATGTTGCTGGTAAGTTAATTTTTAAGAAAATCATTAATCAAAATATATTATCACAATAAAAAACTAATATAAATTATTTTCCTGAAACTTCTATGCTACTCTAAGAAATATTCACTTTAAGTTAATGTTTATAACCAATAAAAAAGTAATATCTTAATTATGTTGCGATGTTCATCAATACCAAATTGCCAACTATTTAGATCTATATCAAACTATTTAATACAATACGAAATATTGAAATGACATGAAAAGTTGTTAGTTGATAAACAACAAAATGGATATACAGGTTAAAAGGATATACAGGTCAAACCATTTATGATTTATTTAGGGGTACGTAATTTTCGAAAAATGTTGCTGGAATGTTATTTGATAACACATATATATATAATACAATATATATATATATATATTTATAATTTTTAACTCTCACAAATATGTTATTAATTGTCTTTGCTTAAACTTAACAATGTCATCTGCTTTAAGTAATATTGGAATTTTAAAAAATGTTAAAAGTTGATAACCAATAAAAAAAAATGCCGAAAAACTTATTTTTTTACTATGTAAGGTAAGTATTTGCCGAAAATTTGTTTCTGGTATTCAATATTTATAGATCTGATTTTCTTGATTATCACAGAAGCTTCTTTTGTGTTATTGTTTGCTTCAAGCATATCGGCAGTTCTTTACTTGAACCTGTACTCTAAAATGCTCCAAAAATTCTGGTTTTGGTCTTAAAAATGCGAAAACATTTAAAAACGCGAAATAATGAAGAAAACTTGGTTTAAACCGAGTCCTGTTATCGTTAACAGTGCTGTACACATTAACAGAGCAGTAGGACTGTTAAGTTTTGGTGCCGCGGTCGAATAGTTTTATCTTCTGTTTTATGTTATTGTATCCTTAAAGCATATGCTGAATGCTACTACGAGTATGTTTCACTTATGTGCTCTAAAGAAACAGATCGGTTTTGGCAAAATATATAAGATTGGAAAGGGTATTAAACTGTCGGCATGTTAACTTTAAATTAGCTATATATGAAATCAAGAATGTGTGTCTGTACATATGTTAACTGTGCTTGTTTGCTGTCGCTGTCAACGTAGTCGACTGTCAAAATAATTAAGGAATTCAAGTAACATGTCAATTTGGTGAGGGAGCCCCGTTGAGCCACAGAGGGCTCTCGTATTAGCGAGGTAATTGAACTGAAAATTATATGTGTGGGTGTGTATGTATGTGTGTGTGTGTGTGTGTGTGTGTGTGTGGCAATTGAGGTTATGTAATGAGCTGTCAGTGTTGCAACAGTTGTCAACATTAGATATATACACATATGTTACATTTCTTTTGGATGCCAAAAACACATTCGCACTGATAAAAAGCAAGCATTTTATAGCAGAAGAAAACAAGAAAGGGTAAATGGCAAAACAGCTTAGCAGGTGTTGAAGCTCCTGTGGCTTGTGGTCGGTGCCTGCAACTGTTGCAACCCAAGACAAAAGGGCTCGATAACAGCTGAACGAAGGCAAACATTTGAAACCGTCAATTAAAGGGCATACGGGCTGGGGGTTGGGGGTATATTGGTCTTGGTCTTGAGGGTATATTGGTCTTGGTCTTGGCTTTGGGTTTGCATGCTGCTGGAAGATTGCCGGTTAGTATTACCTACTGCTGTTGTCCTCCTTGGCTTACTGCCAATTAAATGCAATGCGAGTCGAGCAGACAGCAGCAACCAAGAAGAGCAACTGCAACAACAGCAACTGCAACAGCATCAGTTGCAACAACAGCAACAGCAGCAGCAACTGCTTCGTGCCATGTGCTAATCAAAATTGTGGTTGAAACAGTTGGGGTGGCGGAGGGGATTACTACAAGACTTTCGGACGTGACTGGGACAACAGAGTTAAAACTTTAAATCTCCATAGATTAAGTCAAATTGAATGAAATTATTGTAATTTTTTGGTAAAGTTTCTGAAAGTAAACATGCATCTTATTTTATGTTATGAATAGCGCTTTAAGTATATACATTTCTAAGGCGCTTATAAAGAGTTAAAATTACTGACACAATTTGAAGGCTAGTTCCCATATTTTCGAGTAGGTTATTTTCGAATTGTTTTCGATTCTATGCAAATATAGCAACCATTTTTCCAATTTTTTCTATTTTTTCCGTTTTTAGTTTTGAAAATTTATAAAAAGTAGTTGTCCGATTACACCGGAAATTCAAGAAACAAATTCTTAAACTCATTTTTATTATATTTTTCAACTTATTTAGAATTGAATTATGTCATTTACTAGAAAACAGAAGCAGAAAAGAAAATGTGCAAGCAGAGGTGACTGTTCTCGACTCAGCATATGCCTTCTAGATAACAACTATTTATTGCTATCAAAACTCGGGTTGGAAGTCGGTTTCGAAAAGGAGCATACGTTTGGAACTCGTTCGTTTTTATACCCTTGCAGAGAGTACTATAATTTTGTCACGAAATGTGTAACGCGTTGAAGAAGACTTCTCAGAAAAACAAAATTTGCATATTCAAGATCACCAACAACAGCCGAGTCACATCCGTCTGTCTGTCAGTCTGTTTGTATGCGCTTTTCAAGGCTTTGTTCTTGGGCTATCTTGATGAAACTTGGCACAGATGCTTCTTCTTATTGCAGGTAGTACCTATAGTTGAATTGGCCAGATTGGACCACTATAACATATAGCTGCGATAGGAATGAGCGATTGAAAATAAATTTCTGTATGAAAAACTTTTGTGTTTTTTAAAATATCTCGACCAAACTCACAAAGTCTAAATTAAAGCACGTTCTACACATGTTGACTAAATTGTATCAAAATCGGAACACTATAACTTATAACTGCCATAGGAACAATCAGATGAAAAATAAGTTTTCTTATGGAAATCTTTTCCGCAGGAGTATATATATCAACAACATACTTTCGGCACGCCGAAGATAACATTACTTTTTTGTTACCTTTTAAAAACGTACGGAATACGGAACAGACCTGACTTACTTTTTTGATGAAGAACTTTTGCCACTCACTGTTATGTTAACTGCACATACAGACATACATATGTATGCTAAGCTGCTGTTATTATTAAAAAGTTTAAAATCTTGCGGAACGAAATTTTAAACAATTATTAAATACACATAGCTTAGCTGTAGAGCGAGCAGCTAAATATAAAACACGGATGTATGTTGAATCTATCTACATCTTACTTTAAGCATAATTCTTTATAATTTTGATATTGCAACTATAAGCTATCTTAGTCGAACAGATTTCGCATGTGGTTGGCAACGCGTGTGCAATTTGCGGTCTCGTGCTGACAAGCCTTAATTAAGTTGCCTTTCGCCTTGGCCAGCACAGCGGCAACATGTCATTTGGGACAACAACGACAGAAGGAGCGATAAGAAGCAACATGCAGACAAATTTTCCATATTCCACTCGTTTTCGCAATCGCCATTTCATTAAGGTTGTTAATCAGGCGTCGCGTTGCCAACTGTCCTGTGGAGGCAAAAAAGGCAAAGCATAACAGACAGGGGACTGCCAACTTGCTGAGTATCCGTCTAATTTCCGTTTATTCAAATTAGCCTCGATAAACTATCAAATTTAATTGTTTAAACACTTAGCCAGCTTACACACACACACACACACACACACACACACACACACACACATGCACACACCTGTTATGTTCGCACATTTGCATAGCTCACAATTACGTTTCTCATTATCGTAGATAATATTCGCAACATTTGCGATAAGGATACAACTGCTGTGTGTGTGTGTGTGTGTGTTTGTGTGTGTGTGTGTGTGTGTTTGTGTGTGTGTGTGTGTGTGTGTGTGTGTGTGTTTGTAATTGCCATTCATCTATCTACTTACACACGTGCACAAATTGCAATAAGCTTAGCTTTAACGGTTTCAATTACTGACCAACGAAATAGATTTGTTACCCCCTCCCCGATCTGACAAAAATGTCATGGGTCAAAATGGGCAACATTTGATATATTTGTTTGTATATAACTACTAATTATATACATTATCTTTGTCATTTCGATATTAGTTTGTCATTTAAAGAAATTGAACATTTTAAACTTTTAATATACCTAGCAGAGTTCAGGGCAGTTAAAATGAAAGTTAAAAACATTTAAGCAGGCCTGAATCGATTAAAACCAACTTAAATGAATCCATCTTAAAATTTAAAGTATTTATATATTTCATATGCCAATTAGCATTTTAAATCCATACTGCACATTACATGACAATCAGATACATCAGTACATGTGTGTATATATTTACAAAAGCATTTAAATGTTAATTAAGATATAATTATAAATAAATACAGTGTATATTGTACAGTTTGTCAAGAATGAATTTTCTCACTGAAAATAAATGGCAAAAGTTTTCATCAATTTTTCTTACTTAAAAACTCGCTTTACCATTTTGGATTTTCAATATTTCAGTCGATAGTATTGAATCATATCTTAATCACAAGTGATTTCAATCCGCAACTTCTTGTCAAAAGTACATATAACTGAAAACATTTGAGGGAGACTGTGGAAACCGAAAAAGGTCTGATAGTATTTATAAAAACTTTTCGATAAATGTTGATAATTGGCCCTTTTCTGAATTCCACTTTCGTATCAACGCCACAGAAATACGTAAAGCATACTTTCAGTAGAAAATACGAATGATATGAACGTAGAAGAAAGCTTAGCTTTTTACTCCCTGTTCCCATCAAAAATGGGAAAAAGGGAGTTAGAAAGTACTGTAAATGTATATAACTGGCAGAGGGAGGCATTTCCGGATATATAAACTGTATATATTCTTGATCAGGATCAACAGCCTAGTCGATATAGCCATGTCCGTCTGTCTGTATGAACACACAGATCTCGGAGACTACAAGAGCTAGAGACACCAAACTTGGCATGCTGGTTCCTGTATACCATACACAGATCAAGTTTATTTCAAATTTCGGATACAAACCACCGCACCTTCGCAAATCGAAAGAAAACTCCCACAGCCACAATTTTAAAGAAAAAATCTTTGATTTTTGGTACACATATATGTTTAATCAATGCTTATCAGCTGCATAAATTTCATTAAGATCGGATGACAAACACATAAGTTATGAAAGAATCCATTACCCCCGTCTCAGCAGGCAGACACAACAGTTTGACATGCACTGGACAAGTTAAGTGCACTGCTTGCTTGTGTTGCCGCTGAACTGCTTGAAATGCAAGTTGCGAGCACTAGAGCATTCTTACTTGTTAAATTTATACCGCTCCAAAAAGTATGCTATGCAGTTTTCAGAGAAAATTAGATGATAGTGGAATTCGGAACAGATCTGAATAGTGCTTTAGTATATGCAATCAGGCCTGTTTCCATTTATGAGATTAGTTATCTCCATTACTTATCATTTCACTGTCTCAAAAGCAGAACTTTTCAAACCGAATTTTCCATCGATTCCGATTCTAAATGTTTTGATAGGAATCGGATATGGAAACAGACCTTAATGTTTACACATATAGTTTAAATCGTAACGTTTATATAGTGCTATACAATAAACTTTGTAATGTTATGATATTGATATTTAAAATGCCTTCAAAACGTTTTCACATATTGATAAGCAACAAAAACAGGAGATAAAAAACAACGGAAAGTGTTGATTAATTAAGCACATTACACAATCATGCATTGCAATTAAAATGTCAGCGCTGCCAGCGCAGCTGGAGATGGCCGCTCCATAAAATTGTTGTATTTATTTATTTTTATATACATATATTTTTTGTTGGTCCTATAACACGCCTTTTGGTGCCGCCTGATATTGTTGCTCCCAAAATGTAAGTGGAGGCATGCAGAGGTGGCGTGGCAACGTGTGTGCAGCTCAAATTGTAATTAATGATGCAAGACAGACGTCGCGTCGGTTGATAAGGGGGCTGTGGGGAGGGGGGGTTTCAACCGCAGCCGGATCCGGATCCGCCCCGCAGCTGTTGGAAAATCTCAGTGCTGAGCTCCGGGAGCTTTGGCCAGGCGCCATGACATGCATAGCCATGATCAGAAGGGAACGAGGAGGGGAAGGTCATAGGGCACTAGTGTTGTTTTCGCGTAGTTGTTGTTGTTTCGGCTGGTTGTGCTGTGTTTGTTTGCTTTAATCATCGACGCGTCGCGCGTTTAAAAAGCAAAAGCAAAAAGCGTTACTTTTCGGCTCGTGCGTTTCGCGTAAATAAATGAAAAGTTCGTTTAATTCTCGGCAATTCTTTATGTTGTTGCGTTCGAGATGCTGGCGTTGGTGAAGCAGGGGTACGGGTTTCATATCGTTTACTTTGGAAATGAAAAATTATGATTACATCAACAATAATCGAAATGCGCTTGTAAGCTACGCGTTCTGCTTTGCCCGTTCTTGAATATTCCGTTATACTTTTTTTTTTGTTTTTTTTTTTGCTTACTTTCCTTTATTTTATTTATTTACTTTTTTGTTTTTTTTTTTTGCTTGCTCGCTTCCTGCTGCTATCTTTTTGCATGAACGCTTTGTTGTTGTTGCTGCTGCTGCTGCTTGCTTTGCTGTTGTTGTTGTTGTTGTTGCTGCTGCTTCTGCTCGCTTTGTTGTTGTTGTTGCTGCGGCTGCTGCTCGCTATACGTTTTGTTTTGGTTTTTTTTTTTGGCAATTTTTCTTCGTTGCTTTCGTTTGGTTCGCGCTGCTGACTTGCAATGCTTCTCATGCGTGCAATGAAGTTGGCTGGCTAGAGAGAGACTGAGGCAGAGGCAGAGAGTGCAGATTGTAGCAAGGAGTGAGAGCAGAGAGTGGGAGATAGGGAGCGAGAGAAATGAATACGTTCAATATTTGTGTTCGTCGCAAAAGGCAGCGTCCCAAGAAGCGTTCAGCCAAAAATATTGCAAATGCAAAATCGAAAATACTCGAGACAGAGAACACGCCTCTCTCTTAGTCTCTGCCCCCTAGCGCCCTCCTCAATCTTCCACTCTTCCACACTTATCTACTGCTCTGCTGCCTTGCCATGCATAAATCAGCGTCGTCTGGAACGACAATGGCCCAGGCAGACACGACACAAAACACAACAATTTTTGTTGTTCCTCTGCATTGCGGCGCCCACCGTTCGCAGACAGACTGCAGCAGAGCCACCAACGCCCCACTGTACTATCCCCCCCCTCACCTCCTTAAAGCCAACCCTACTACCAATGTGCATTTGGCATTATGCTTTGCGTATTGTCGCTTTATGAAGTCATCTTGGCGTAACGCTCCAAATTTATGACCAACTTCATTTTATTTCTGTCACTTTTTAGCCAACTCGAAGATACGCAGCAACAACAAATGTTGTTGTTGTTCTTTTATAAACTGCAACAGCAAAATGAACAAAAAGCCAGCTAAGCTTTATATAATCTCTTTGGACAATTATGGTTCGGCTAGGATTTGTACGTGTTTCATAGATATTAATATTAGGACATGTTTCTAAATAAACAAACAAATTAAATGCCATAGAAATGGTATTTTCATTTGCTTATTGGATTCGAGCTGCTGCAAATTAACTGTATATTTTTTTTTTGTAAATTCAGATACTTTAATGTGCATTGAACATACAAATGTTGTTACTAGTTTTGGAGTACTTCGATGTATAAAAAATACAATGCAAGCCATGTTTATTAAATATTATGAAAAGTTGAATTCATAGTACAAAGAAATATACATACATAATTGATATACCAAATTTGTATTTGAGAAAGTTACTAAAGTTGAAATCAATGAGAAGCATATTCTATAGGTTGGGCATGGTCAAATTTTTTTTGAGTCAGATTAATCAAGAAAGTGATTAGTAGCTCTTGTGTCAAATCTGGTTACTCCATCTGTAAAACTGTGGATGATATAAGTTTTTGCCGTTTGTGGTGGAAGGTGTGGGGGTGGGGGTTTGATCTTGACACTTTGTCTGCCTATGATATATACCAACATGCATACCAAGTTTGGTTGCTCTATCTTCAAAACTGTGGAAAAAAACTGCGCTCATACGGACGGACGGACATTTCAATTTATTTTCAAAAAAATTAAAAAAGAGTACAAAATGTATGAAAAACTAATTTTCTCATAATCTCTGTGTTAATAGTATTGCACATTTATAGCTCCTTTTGCGTGTACAGTTTGGTTGTTCCCTTCTTGATAAAGGAGCTAATCGTTCTTTTAGTTTTTTTCCGTATAAAACAACTAATCTTTCCTTTAGCTCGATTTCGGAAAAAATAACTAATCGTTCTCTTAGTTACTTTCAGGATTAAAGAACTTATCATTTCTGGATAAAATAACTAATATTTTTAAGTTTCTTTAGCTCGATCATTCGTAAGCGTTTGCGGATTGATGAAATAATAAAAATTAAAAGAAATTTTTGACAATTTTTCGCTTAAATGTCCCACGAATTTCAAGAAGAATTTGCCAGACAGGAATTAGTAAAACAAACTACAATCGAAAATTAAAAACATTTTAAATTTAGACTGCTTACCTAAAAACGAAAAAGAAACTAAGTTAACTAAAGAAGCTATAATCGAAAATATACACCCTTCTTCTGGATACCACTTTCGAATCAGTTCTACAAAAATATGTAAAGCATTCCTTCAGGAGCGAACACAAATTAAATTTACGAAAAAAAGCTAAGCTTCTTTATTCGATTCTACTCGAAATTGTGTAATAAATAATTTTCGGTGCATTTGATTAAAAAGTGAATTTTGGAAAGGACTGATAGTTCAATATTTCCAATCAAACCATCGATGTTTCAGAACAAAGCATCAATGTTTTTGCATTACTTTTTTAACCATTTTATGTAACATTTGTTTTAAAATTGTTGTTTGCACAAAATTCCACTGATTGGATGAATTCCATAAAAAATACTTTAAAACTTTACAAGTCAAGAGTATTGTGATTGCTTGCTAAGAGGCTTAACATAGTTTTTTCTGCGAATATGCAACAAGAAATAATAACAACAAATAATATTAAAATTGAGCTCGGAATTGATAAATCCACTATTAAATGGAATCGAAATTCCGTTCAAAAATATACAAGAGCTCGTTTTAAAGATATTTGTAACTGAAGCAGCTCAAATTGAGAGCTCTCTGTTGTTTGGCTATTGTCGTCTCAGTTCGTGGCGAGGGGAACGGCTAAGGGCTAAGGGCTAAGGATAAGGAGTTAAGGATATGTCTAGAGGTCGTGTTGCCTAACAGGAGGTCCAACAATGCGTTGCAAATGTTGCGACCATTTTCATTGCATACTTTAGCGGGCAGCGAGGCATTTTGAAGCACTTGCAGCAATTGTCAGGCCAATTACGTGCCGCAATTATGTCATATGAGCACATAAAAGAGGATAGCGAAATAGGGGATGCCTTTTATGTACAGCACAACGACCCTTTGGCCATAAAACTCTTAGCTGGGGATTTAAGGCAGTCCCTCGATGCCATCAGAAGGATTCGGTGGGCAAAAGGCGATGCGTTTGTGGCCTGACTGAGTCAGTGAGGTGAGGTGGTGTAGGTGGTGGGTGTAGTGGGTTGCTGGAAAAGAAAATGAGTACTGAGAACTGGCCCGAAAGTTATCAGCCTGTTAATTGCTTAACTTTTTCACTTCAACTTTTTTGGGGCAAGAAACAGCAGCCGAAACAGAAAACGAATTGTGGGCGGTGTGAGGCAAGAGGACAACGGGTCGGGCCGGAAGCGGCCTAAAGATAAAAACGTAAGGCAAAAAAACAAAAAAATATAAAAACGTCGAAAGAGAAACCATGCAAATATGCCCGACTGAGTTTCTGGCCGACACGGAGACGCAGATGGAGATGGAGATGGAGACTGAGACTGAGACTGAGACTGAGAAAGAGATAGAGGTTAAAAACCGAGGCCATTGGGTTGGACGGTCATAAAGCGTTTGCAGTTTTTATTTTTCTTCGTTTGCCCTTTCAAATTTAAATGACAAATGGAGGCGACAGCAGTCGGAGTCAGTAGGAGTCAGAAAGTCAGATGTCGGCGTGGGCAGAACTGCACTGCAACTTTGACCCTTGCCCTGACATTTTTGCTTATCGCGCGTACATGTCATAACAGAGCCCAGTTCACAGAACAACAACCGAAAATAGAAGAAAAAAAAATAATTTTAATATAAGGAAAGTTGCCAAAAGTTTGTCCTCTAATCTTGACAGGCACCTAAGTAGCCTGCTCAAACTGCCAGGCTCTGTAATTAAGGTCCTTGCGATGTGATTGTGATAGAGTGAGAGAGTGTGTGTGTGAGAGAAAGAACGAGAACTTAAAAATCAATGCGGCACACTAAACTCTCATTACTCATATGAAACGTTCTCCAAATTATAGTCCTGTTCCTTTTTGCGGTGCAGCACCGTCTGCTCGGTCAGGTAGACGATGGAGTCCCATAAAAACCACATTAAAAGCATTTAAAACTTGGCTAATCTGCACAACGAGCCACCGGCAAAGTTGGCTTAATGTTTTATGGCCCTAACCGTTGCTTCGCTTCGTTCTTGTTCTTGTTTTTTTTTTTTTTTTTATTGGCTCCTGCAAATTGATTAAAAGATCAATGATTATATACCTTTTAATGGTTCATTGCATTTAATTTAATTTTTAGTTGCTCTCTGCGATTTTGACAGCTCGTAATAACAATTGCTCTTTAAAGGTTTTGGCCATCTTTTATTTTATGCGATATTTGTTAGCAAATCAAATTGGAGCAAATACGAAGAAAATGAAAATCAACTTGGATTGATTTGTTTTCAATGCTTAAACTATAAAGAAATAACGATACGCAGTTGAATTTTACTTAAATAATCACGCCTGTTCCAAATTTCACTTTCGAATCCTTTTCACAGAAAAATGTATAGCATACTTTTTAGAGCAGACTAGAATTATAAAATCCTTCAAATGTACTTAAATATATGTTTTTTCGATTAACCTTAAAGTATGCAATACATATTATAATAGAATTGATTCTTCTTATTGACCTAGTGAATTGAATCCTAACTCAATGTCAAGTAAATTCAATTCTGAGTCAAACGCATGTGAGTTCAAACCTCAAAATCTATTTAAAAGTGAAATTCGGAACTTGCACAAAAGCTTAATGCAAGTGAAAACCAGAATTAAGCTTAATAATACCTTGTATTCTGCGCAAATCAAATCAAAGCCATTTCGAAGCCGATTCGTGAACTAAAATCTGTAAAAACTAAACACTTAACTGTTTCTCAGTTGTTCTTCAGAAAAAAGGGTGGCCTTCAAACCGGAATATGGCTTTGTATTATTGCTACAAACTTTAAAATCGCTTCAAGAACGGCTTAACCGTCAAGGCTCTAAATAACTGCAAGTTTTCTAAAATAAATGCATACGTGAAATATGAATTGCAATTTGTTGCCTATTAAATAAATTGCTACCCTTAATTAAAGTGGTCCTGAAATATGATTTCATGGCTCATATGCTGTCTAAGCCGCATTCAAAGTCTACTGTCAAATGTCAAGTGTAACTTCTTATAAATCAGCAGTCAATGTGGCAGTCAAGCAGACAGACAGTAAACTCAGGCAGAAACATACTCAAACCAATTTGTAAGACCAGGTTTTTGACTTTTCCTGAGAAACTTGAAAAACTTTTTTAATAGAAAGCAAGAGAAAGAGAGTTGAATTGCAATATTCCATGGTGAGCACTTGAGGCAATCTCGCTTCAAATGCGACCGCAATGGGGCATACTTCATTTATAAATTACGCAGGCATTAAATGCGCAGATAGAACCAATTCAATGCAACCTCCTGCAAACCCCTCTAGCCACCAACCCTCTACCGCCAACCCCTCGCCGCAATTGATGCGCCACATAAATCTTCAAGTATGTGAGTGGCTGCCGACCTGTTCAGGGCTGCTATTTATCATTTAAGACCACAGCAGACAGCACGTCAGAGAGTCAACCAGTCATTCAGTCAGTTATTCAGTCAATCAGTCAGTCATTCAGTCAGTCATTCAGCCAGTCATTCAGTCTGACATTTAGTCAGTTTGTCGGTGAGTCAATCATTCAGTCAGTTGAGCTATTGCAATTTTGCTACAATTTTTCTTTGAGCGCCGCTGGCCACTTGATAATTTTTTCTTTTTGCGAGAGTCGCTTCATATGTTGATATGTTACATTAGTTTTTTAATGACTATTATTGATCATCGGTATTTGGCACAAAACATCGAAAAGATGAATTCAATTTACAAAATTGCAAAAGTTTGTTAAGAAATATTAAAAAAAGTCGAAAGGAAACCATGTTTCATTTTTTAATTTAATTAAACTTGATATAAAATCAATAATTTACTACCTATTTTTTAATTGAATTGATCGTTATTTAAAACATTTCTATAATTTTAAAAAAACCAGTTTTATTCTTTGAAGTTTTTGAAGCATCGGTTATAAACGAGAACTATCGATTTTTGCTATACGTTTAATCAATATTTAAGTTAAGATAGCATTTGTAGCTTTAGCTTTAATATTTTTTGAAAATAATGTTTTTTCAAATTAAAAATGGTACATTAAAGAACAAAACATGTTTTCCATATACTAATTCGGTTTATCAATAATCAGTTTTAATTGAAATCACAAGTATTTAATGTAACTAATATTCTTTATTTACATATTTTCAATAAATTTATCAAGCTTTAAAAATTGAGATAATCATGAATATAGAAGACAATCGGAGTTATTAACTGCTTTCAGTTCCAAATATCGATGAAAAATTCGGTTAAAAAAGTTGTGCTCTTAAAGCAAGTGAAATGAGAAGTATTCAAATTGAAATCTATCAAAGAGAATAACGATTTTTATTTCTTACCAAAACACGATCACAAAATCGAAAACGATTCGGAATGAAAAGTCCTCGGATATGGGAATAGTCCTTATTTTTTTATTTAATCTACAGAAACTGAATATGGTACTTAACGTATCAAAATTACGCGTACTTAACAAACTACCCTCGCAGCGTGTTTACTTAGCGAAAGGATTGCAAGGATGACGTCAGGTGGACTTTGAGAGAGGAGTTAAGAGTGTAGAGAGCCACCTGCATGGGATGTTTTGTGATTTTAATGCCGATTGGCAGACAGGCGGCATAATGCTGAAGGAGCCCAGTTGGGTTGGGTTGGGTTGGCAATGCGAGTGTCAGCCTTATCCTGGCCAGAACTCGTAATGGACTTGGCACTTTGCAACTTGGCCATTGAAAATGTGTGTGTAAGTAGTTTAAATCGCATTCGCCAGGACTATGTTGGTACGCAGCCGGTGATGCTTACACTTGAATAAATACCAGCAGGAATGAAAAGCAGCAGTCGCAGCAGTGCCGGATGATGATGGCGTCGTTGCCGCTGCCGTTGTCGTTGTCCTGGTCGTCCTGGTCGTCATTGCAATTGCAAATAAATAAGAATAAGAAGGCGCTGCAAGCAAGAAACTGACAACGACAACGTGAGCGAGAACAAAGTTGCCAGCAGAGGATAACGGGGGTACAAAAAAAAAAAGGAAAAACTCTCACTAGGATTGGGATACGGGATGAGCTTTAAGTTTCTTGTAATAAAATTGCAGCCAGGACAACGACGACGACGAAGAGGACTTGCGAGTTGCGAGTTGCGAAAAGTGCAAAAATGAAGTGCAGATGCTTATCAACAACTATCCTAAGGGGGAATGCAAGTTGTTGGTGCGGCAAGAGGCATGTAGGATTTGGACAGAGTAATACTTGGAATAAGTTTATGTACTGTGATTGAAGTGACACCTTTTGCCACGAGGCAGGTGTCAAAAAATGACAAATGCGAGCACATTTACACACTGCACTCGTTTGCCACTCTACGAACTGAAAACGGACGGGGGGATCGGGGTGCTCATTACTTGCGATTACGATTGCAATTACGTTGCGCGTTACGTTACGTAATACAATTCGGAGCCAGGCAAAAAAAACGCTCAACTCTGGTAAAGTGTCATTATCAAGTGTTTCTAGTCTAGTCTGCAGATTGGCTGTCTTTAAGCAAAGACCCCTCCTCTGCAACGCTCCTCTCTTTATGTGTGTGTGTGTGTGTGTGTGTGATGTATGACTGTCATTTTTACGTGTGTGCGATAAGCCGCTGCTAACAAGCAACGCTTTTACCAACTGGCTTACTTACATTTGGCATAAGAGATTTTCTTAGCTCACCTTCTAACTTCTAATCCACATACCGACATGTTTTTTTCAAATTGTACTAATGCATGCTACACATATCTAGTTCGTTGTTTTCTATACCCTGTCTTTATGTGCATGCTTAAATAGGGTATTATACATAAATGTCAGAGACATGACCGAACTTAAACAGCTTTAATCTCATCTTAATTACTTTTCGTCCTTTTGCTTGAAACTCTACCACACAAGTTTTTTAATAAGTAAAAGAGAATGAATAAGACAGTGTTGGGCAACGCACATTTACTTTTATGCAAGCATTGCCATGTTTGTATACTGCGCTCTCTTCTGTTTCTCTTTTGCAAATTGAGATAGCTGAGAAAGGAAGAGAGTTCACTTTAAAAAAAATTACTTTCTGCACAGATACTGTTTCCAATAAAACGAAAACGAAGCGAATATGTTGTGTTTAACGCAGTTGAAAATAGAGTAGATATAGATTATTTATATAACCTGAAACCTCTCCGAAAATGAACATTCAGACCTGTTACATTCGGAATCGAAATTATTAGCAGTTCTGAATTCCGAATATCAACAATAAGTTTTGCTTTTGAATGGGAATTATTCGAACAAGTCTGAAATTTTACTATTTTTTTGAAAATCAATAATATTAGTAAATAAATAAATTATTATTATTATTATTATTATTATTATTATTATTATTATTATTATTATTATTATTATTATTATTATTATTATTATTATTATTATTATTATTATTATTATTATTATTATTATTATTATTATTATTATTATTATTATTATTATTATTATTATTATTATTATTATTATTATTATTATTATTATTATTATTATTATTATTATTATTATTATTATTATTATTATTATTATTATTATTATTATTATTATTATTATTATAATCATTTTTATTATTATTATTATTATTATTATTATTATTATTATTATTATTATTATTATTATTATTATTATTATTATTATTATTATTATTATTATTATTATTATTATTATTATTATTATTATTATTATTATTATTATTATTATTATTATTATTATTATTATTATTATTATTATTATTATTATTATTCAGTGAGCAGCCAAAAAGCATGCAATCGTGTTGATACTCTGTATTTTAAAAAAGAACGGGTATGCTGGTTTTATGCAATATTCGCAGGATGTAAATCCTTAACATAATACTGACATGGCCTTCAAAAAATTGCGACATCATCTGATCTGATTAAAATGCATAAATTTAATTAATTTTCACATACCAAAATATGCTTATATTGAGTTACATTCATAATTGAAGAAAATTATTATTATATGGTAAGCATTATTCCTGCTATATAGCTTGATTTGCAAAAAGTCCATCTGCACTTTATTAACAAATTAAAATAACTGAGATTTGAAACGCCAATTAACATTCGATATTTCAATATATATATCAAAAGCAATATCTAAGCGAATCAGAAAGATATTTTTCTTTAACTCTTCGATAATATAGATATATCGGTATAGTTCTTACAACCCTCGTGTAAATATAATCTTTATTAATGTTGGAGCAGTAAAATAGTCGTATACATAATATACAGAATAATAAATTACATAATATGGCACACAATATGATATTTGATATGATTAGGCCTGTTCCGAATTCCACTTATATCAGGGGTGTCACGGAAAGCTCTTCCAAATGAATACCAATTCTTAGGTGTTACAGAAATCTCTTTGGGTTGGTTTCAAAGCTCCCGTGTTTTCTCAAGAGATTTGGTTAAATTCACTCACAAAAAAGAATTTAAAAATAAAAGCAATCTTTTTAATGAAAATAAAACTATAATAATAATAATAAAACTATTATTATTATTATAATCATTTTTATTATTATTATTATTATTATTATTATTATTATTATTATTATTATTATTATTATTATTATTATTATTATTATTATTATTATTATTATTATTATTATTATTATTATTATTATTATTATTATTATTATTATTATTATTATTATTATTATTATTATTATTATTATTATTATTATTATTATTATTATTATTATTATTATTATTATTATTTTTATTATTATTATTATTATATACAATAATTACTATTATACAAAATTTAACTAATATAAAAAAAAAATAATAATTTATTTATTAAAAAAATTAAGATGCTTAATATCAAATAGTTATCAAATAAAAAATGTCATAAATTTATAAAATATCCTATTATAAACTGAAGTAAAGCTGTTAAATTGTATTACTACGTAATGACTAGTGTATTAAATGATATGTTTGTATTGTAACGCTAGGAAGATAATTAATAAAATTAAATTAATATATAAAAAAAAAAAAACAGAGCATCTTCAAGTAAAGTTATCTCAATTAAAGCATTCTTATTTATTTACAACTGTTTTTATATGAACATAATTTAATTTTGATACGATATAATACGATCTGTGTGCAGAGGCAATCAGCGTGAGTTTTTCAATGGCTTTTTGTTTAACAATTGTTTAACAATTGGTGTTTAATTAAAACAATTGTGATTTTAAAATATTATTACATATTTGAATTGTGAAAATGTGAATTGAAATTCTCAGTTAAGCATAAAGGTAGATAAATATTGAATTACATCATATTCTGTATTGTTTACAGATACTTATTAAAGTTAATTAATTCATATGATACACATTTTAAGAATATTTCAATGAAGGTAATTAAGAAATTTTGAATGGTTTCAAATTGTGAACATATTGAATTTCCAAACAAACTTGGCAGTGTCATTTAAAGTATTGTTGATAAACTGAAATGAAATATTGATTGAATATAAGGTATAAATGATTCTTGTTAATTCTAACATAATATTTTTATGATATATGTTATAATAATTTGTAATAATATTTTCATTTCCTTATGCGTATTCCCGAGTCCATCAGTAGCTATCACGCTTTGCTTTTGCTCCTCGTCAGTGTTTCAACTGTGAACAACTTTTGCTAAAGCAAAAATGTTACTAAATGGTTTATGCACACATGAAAAATTATATTAAAAATAAACAGAAAAAAAAAGAATGAAGAAAAACAGAAAAACGGATGGAAAAATGCTGAGCGTAGAGTGAAATAAATGTAACATGTAATGATTGCAAAAGTTATAAAACGTAAATTAAGTTGAACGAATGAAGAGTTACCGAGCGGCGAGTCCAGGCAGCTTGTAAATACTACAAAATGCGCATAATGTAATGAAAATGCTAGATTTTTTTTTTCTCTTCCCATGTGAAGGTAGGAAAGCAGGCAAGCACCCAACAACCCAACTTATCCACAAACCATGCTGCTGCTTCTCATGTTGTTTGTAATGTTGTTGTGCAACTTTTGTGCAGCATGGATGCCAAGGAGCAGCAAGGACGAAGACAAGGACGAGGACGCAGCAACCAGCAACTGTTTGCAAAACTATGAAATTAACTGCTTATTAAGGCAGCAAGGGAGCGTGGGTGTGTGTGTGTGTGTGTTTGTGTATGTGTGTGTGTGTGTGTGTGTGTGTCAGTGTGTGTTTGTAGCGCTGTGAGTTTCGAGGCGACTACTTCAAGTCGTCAAGTGAAAGTTTTGCCAAATGGCATGGAAAATGTTTTCACAGATATATATGAGTCCCGGCATCATTAATTATTTTCCTCATTAGCGCTTCGATATGTATGTGTGTGCATGTGTGTGTGTGCCTGGGACAAAGAATCTGCCAACAGGCAATAACAGCTGCTTTCAAAATGCTTAAAATATACCATTTGATATAAGGAAACAAATGCAAATGTGCTTGACTATCATATAACCGGAACCCCTTGTCATAATTATCATTATGTATTATGTATACGCTACAGTTACAAGCGAGCATCCCAACTTGACTTAAAATATGAAACTAGACTGTAATTTAAACCAGTTTTGCTTAGCTTAGTTGATTTAAGAACTTTGTCACTTATAAAGCTGAACTAAATATAAATTTTGAAGTGGAATTAACCATGATAAGTTGCATATATCAAGCAAACTTCAAAATTTGATGCTTAGTTGATGATACTATGCAACACTGAAAATGCAGTTGGGTAAAAAATCACCTACTTAATCATCCCTAATCACAAAAATACTTATTTTTTCCATGGCATAACTTTTTTTTTTTTAATTTTCAATGCTTTTTTCTTTTTTGATTGAATATATCCAATATTCTTCTATTATTTGCGAATTCAGCTTGAAAATTCGAAGAAGAATCGTTAACAAATCGGAGTAGCCTAAATTCTTCTTTGAGTATGCAGATTTATTCATAAGGTTTTCAAAAAGTCATAAATCATTCAAATTTATGGCAGAAATTCCAAGATATAGTCATTCGACCAATACATTATTTTTCAAATTTTTTTCGTTTTTTGTTTGTTTTGTATCATAATTTTCATTTTTAACCTTACTGCAGATAAAAAACCTCAAATGGTTGCCTAGTGTAATAGATAAGGTAAAGTTATAAGTAATCTGTTCAAAGTTGACTACATATGCAGGATAATTCCTTTACCGTTAACCTATTCAAACAGTAAGCAGCTTAAATGCCAAGTTTGAAGCAAAAGATTATGGTTATAACAAAAGGATGCAGCTGTCTGCATATGTATTTAAAAACTAACTGAAACTTAAACTACAACTGGAGCAATTGTAAAGTATGCATCTTCAAGTTTAACTTCATCATCATTTTTAGCTTCGTCGCCTTCTTCACGTCCGCGTCACGTAGCATGGGGCAAAAAAAAATAAAAAAATAAATAAGGAAAAAAATAAAGAAAATGCTGTTCAAAGTCAAATCTACACAATGGCTGGAAATGGGTTGAAATGTGTGCTTAAACATTTTATTTATCACACAAAATGCTTGCAATGCTTGCCATCTATCTTATCCATACTGCCATATGTGTGTGAGTGTGTGTGTGTGTGTGGGTGTGTGTGTGTGTGTGTGTGTGTGTGTGTGTGTGTGTGTGTGTTGTTGTTGTTGATATTGTTTTTGTTGTTGCAGTGAGCAGCCAAAAAGCATGCAATCGTGTTGATACTCTGTATTTTAAAAAAGAACGGGTATGCTGGTTTTATGCAATATTCGCAGGATGTAAATCCTTAACATAATACTGACATGGCCTTCAAAAAATTGCGACATCATCTGATCTGATTAAAATGCATAAATTTAATTAATTTTCACATACCAAAATATGCTTATATTGAGTTACATTCATAATTGAAGAAAATTATTATTATATGGTAAGCATTATTCCTGCTATATAGCTTGATTTGCAAAAAGTCCATCTGCACTTTATTAACAAATTAAAATAACTGAGATTTGAAACGCCAATTAACATTCGATATTTCAATATATATATCAAAAGCAATATCTAAGCGAATCAGAAAGATATTTTTCTTTAACTCTTCGATAATATAGATATATCGGTATAGTTCTTACAACCCTCGTGTAAATATAATCTTTATTAATGTTGGAGCAGTAAAATAGTCGTATACATAATATACAGAATAATAAATTACATAATATGGCACACAATATGATATTTGATATGATTAGGCCTGTTCCGAATTCCACTTATATCAGGGGTGTCACGGAAAGCTCTTCCAAATGAATACCAATTCTTAGGTGTTACAGAAATCTCTTTGGGTTGGTTTCAAAGCTCCCGTGTTTTCTCAAGAGATTTGGTTAAATTCACTCACAAAAAAGAATTTAAAAATAAAAGCAATCTTTTTAATGAAAATAAAACTATTTTTTTAAATTAAAAGTTATTAATTTTGCATTTTCAAAAATCTCTGGTAAAATATTCAATAGCGCAAACCAACCGGGCATAGAGTTGTCTACTTGCTTCAAAATAAGTTTAAAATGATCGGCCTTTTTGTTTCGTTGAATATTTGATTTATTTATGTTTTATGGAAAGTAAAAAATAATTAAACGACGTATTCATTTTCATATTTCCAATCCAACTCGTATTTATAGTACATTTTTATAAAATTACTAAACTATTTTTGTGAGGTGGCAGCCCTGTTTGTTATCGATAAGTGTTGGTGCAGTCAACAGAGCTGTCAAATTTAAAAAAAATTATGTTTCAACCTGTAAGCCAAGGTACCTCCAGTGAAAAATACGGTTTTTTCAACAAATTTACAAATTTAAAACCAACCAAAGCCAAAATCTCTAGAGATTTCCGTGACACCTCTGTATATGAACTGTGCATCAATAAGTAAAGCATACTTATAGGATTGCCTAAAAATGATATGAACGCACGGGAAAACTAAGAATTTTTATTGTACCCTACTCCGAAAAGTATCCTACACACTTTTCTATGGAATTGATTTGAAAGTAGTATTTGGAGTAGGTCTATATATTGGGCTTGTGAAATGTGCGTCTGTCTGTCCGTCTTTCCGTCCGTTCGACTGTCCGTGTGTATGAACTTAATTTGTTTCCACAGTTTTGAAGCTAATTCATGTTGATCTATACCATAGACTGATAAGGTCTTCTCTGTCTCTCTATCTCTCTTATAATATGCCCTGAAAACAGAGTATATGGCAGTCGATTGCTTGTCTCTTTTACTGGTTCGCAAAATATGCATGCAGACAACGCGCATTGAAAGTTTTCAATGATTTCAAGTCGCATTTATCGCAATTGTCTGCTTTTTTACACTTGTAGAGATATGCACTGAGAATTTCTTATTTTTTTATTATTGTTGTTGTTGCTGTTGTTGTTGCTGCATGTGTTGTTTGAGCACTGTAATGGAACTTACTTTAAGTACACAGCACTTTTGGTGAACGCCAAGATTTGAAACTGATTTGAATTCAACAGATATTAAATTTAAGATAGATGCTGCAAACTGTTTCAGTTAGTTTTTGATTTGTTTGTTAGAGAAGTTTAGGAATCAATCTGAAACGGGCGACTATATCTTATATAAAACTAGGTTTGTCTATGAAAACAATTTCTGCAAGCTTTTATAGAAATATATATAGAACAACAAACTATAATAATTCTACATTTTGTAACTAATATGCAACTTAATCTTTTAAGAATAAACTTTGATGTGTAAGATAAATGAAAAGTGCATTAAACGTGAAGTTTGTGCAACTTTTGTTTTTGCGTGTTTCAGTTGTGAAACGGAAGAGCTAACAGATTTTATAAAGTTGCTACACACAGATTTTTATATGTTTTCTAGCTGCTTACACATTTGATTAAGAAAGTGGAATAGTTAAGATTTAAGCGCATTAAATCAGCACGCAGGCAATTGATTTACACTCAGCTGCAATGTCAATGTAAAGTAGAAAATGGAATTAAACTGGGGCAAGCGTCGCGTTGTTGTATGCTACAAACACGAAATAAAAAAGAAAAAAAAAAGGCTAGGGCGTTAAAAACGGCTGCAGGCGATTCTCAACATTTGCAACATGTTGTGCGTGCCTTTTTAATTAACATAAAAATCTAATTTGCAGCACTTTTGACTTGAGCGCGCGCGCATGTGTGTGTGTGTGTGTGTGCGTGTGTGTGTGTGTGTGTGTGTGTGTGTGTGTGTGTGTGTGTGTGTGTGTGTGTGTGTGGCTGAGTGTTATGAAAACAGCTTAACCTTATGGCCAACGATGTGTGCCATAATGTGTTGGCACTGTGTATGTGTGTGTGTGTGTGTTTGCGCCTCTGGCATTGGCTTTGGCAAGGACAACAACAACAACAGCAACAACAAGAGCTTCAAACACCTGGCCAGGATGGCCACATACGTTGTCAAAATCGTCCTCGTCATCCTTCTCCATGGCACATTAGCGACATTTACACGTCGCAGCAATTTCAAACAGCAGACGACAACGTTTCTACTTGATTTCCACTGCCACATTCCAACACTCCCTCCTGCCCTTCCCCCCTTGCTTTCTTCCTCCAGCCACATTAGCCCCTCCTAGCACCCTTGTGTTGCAGTCAGTCATAATCATTTTCATTGTCAACATTTTGCGACACATGACAAACTTACACAAAAATGTTTGAATGCTGTTACACTGCCTCAGCCTCAGCCACTGCCCCCTGCACCCCCCTTGTAGTCTTTACACTATGCTGCTCATTAGACGCAATTAGCAGACGTGTCGCTTTAGGTAACTGGGTAAAATTAGATCCTACTTGCGGCTACTCATTTAAATTGCTTATTTACAGCAATGCAAATTTGATTGCCTTTAAATTAAAAATGTTTAAACAACACCCCAAAGCAGCAGCAGCAACAACAAACAACAACAACAACAACAACAGCTATAACATTGGCCAAATGGCAAACAATGGCTATGAGCACTTGTCGTTGGCAAACATTTGCCAAATGGCCAACACTCTGACAACAGCATGAGGCGCATAATAGAATACCATATAATAAAAATAAAAACACTAAATAGACGAATCTCAGATGCTCTCTTTAATGTGTGCGAGCGCAAAGAATTTTAAATACTCTTCAAATCGGAAACTTATTGTCGAATGTCAGAAAATATAGTAAATATAGTAATCTCCTCCTAACCAAATCGGTTAAATTGTAGAAAAGTAACTTTTTGTAATATAGAAATTTCAGAAGATAAGTTAATTAAATTAAAATATATAGTATATATGTTAAGATGCCTTTAAAATTCGGCAACATTTTGCGTTGTCGAAATTTCTTTCAATGTTCCAAAATGTTCTTGTTATTGTTCATCTCGTAAATTGAATGCTTTCACAATAGAATGTTTAATCAATCGTTGATGGTAAGAATTTCAAACGAAAGTGGAAACCAGAATAGGCCTCAAGTTGCCACAACATTACTTTATATCTGATATATATTTTGGGATAATTGGTTTTTTGTAAAGAAAACTTTAAATAGTTGTATCAGCGAAAAGTCCTAGCTGACCCTAAAGACATGTTCTCAATTCCACTTTCGAATCAATTCCATAGAAAATTGTGTAGCATGCTTATCAGAGCGCAATACAATTTATAACAATAGTTTTCTTATATATACCATTTACTTTTCAGATGCTCCTAAAAGTATGCTTTACATATTTCTGTAAACTTCGACATTGGAAGTTAGAGCTAAACGGTGTTTAAAAGCAAGAAACATTTTTGTATATTTTGTTTTTTGTAAGCCACATTTTGAAATGTATTGTACTACTCACAAAAATGTAGTACATTGTGAACGTTACATTTTATGTAACGATATGTTTATATGTTAATTACTTAATCAAATCTAAATTGAATTGAAATTAATAAAGTATGCTAATTGAAATCAACGAACCAATTAAAAGTGAATATGCTCAAACTAAAGTTAGTTTCGATTATTCGAAATCGATTGTAATTAAAGTGAACTACAATTGTATCATAATTGTAATGTGTTCATATGTTAGATAATATAATAAATAGGTATTATTATTATAATAAATACGATAGCTAACATACCTGATGCATATAAAAGAAAAGCACGATGGACATTTAGCTGGACAGGATGAGTTGCGACCGCGTTTGCCGTCGCGATGTTCAAATTTCATGCAAATTTAGTCATTTGCCACAAAATATATACACACACACACACACACACACACACACACATACATAGAGAGAGAGATAGAGACAACGCACACGCACACATATACAGAGTGTGGGTGACAGGCACGCCCACATTGCTGGCTGCCACTTCAACTTGCATTTGCATTTAAATCTCATTAGTTTTTAATGGTTTTAGGTTAAAATTGTGCTCATTTTTAGGAATTTTTGTGTGTGTTCTCGCCGCGTGGCAAGTGACAACTTTGCGCGATTTCCGCCGGAAACACTATGGCCGCTATTTCACACATACACATACACATACACACGCACGCACAATTTGGCAGCCGCAAAACGCGTTTTAAATATGCCACGCGCCCACGACCCCCGCTGCACTGCCTAACAAGCTGGGTGCTATGTTTTTGGTTGCCATTTGCCATTTGCCATTTTGTTGTGTTTATTTAATGAAATGCATATTAAACATATGTTTCAAAATAAAAAATGTGCTGCATACTTATTTGGATGTGGCACAGTTAATAGTGTTGTTGTAGTTGTTGTTGTTGTTGTTGTGGCTATTGCTGTTTGCACTTGACTTCAAATGACTTTGTTGTTTGTTTGTTCACTGAACAACTGTTGTTGTTACAGTTGTTGTTAATGTTGTTGTTGTTGTTGTTGTTGTTGTTGCTGTGCACTGCGTGTGTTGTTTGTCCTTGTTGACTGTTGTTCAAAATTATTTATTATGCCAATGTAGGCTGCTGCCAAAAAGTAGTTAACTAGACCATATGTTTATAGCAGGTATGCCAAATTGGCATCAAAATGTTATAAACTACATTTTGCGTTTATTTCGAATTGAGAAGTTTTCTACTAAAACTGTAATTTAATACTATTTGTGCTAGCTTTTTAACAGACTGTCTAAAATTTGCATTGTTTGTGTATGAAGTGTAAATAAGTGTACACTTAAATTGTTTATTTTATATTTCGTTTTAAAAAAAATAATTTATGCCGACAAATTTGTTGAGTGTGTTTTGACTTTTGCAGTTTTTGGAAAGTCACATATGTATATAAATAAAAACAAGAAAGAATTGTTTCGGCGTGCCGAAGATATATACCCTTTGCAGAAAAGATTTGCATAAGAAAACTGATTTTTTCAACGGATTGTTTCCATGGCAGCTATAAGTTATAGTGATCCGATTTTGATACAATTTGGTCAACAAATGAACGTGCTATTCTTTACTTATAGTCTAGATATTTTGTCAAACACAAAAGTTTTTCATTCAAAAACTAATTTTTCAATTGATCGTTCCTATGACAGCTATAAGATATAGTCGTCCGATTTTGATGGAATTTTGTCACCATGCATAAACTGTCCTTAAACTTAGTTTTAGTGAGTTTGGTTGAGTTATCTTGAAAAACACAAAAGTTTTTCATACAAAATCTAGTTTTTCAACCGATCGTTCCTATGGCAGCTATATGTTATAGTGGTCCGATCTGGTCAATTCAACTATAAGTACTACCTGCAGTAAGACGAAGCATCTGTGCCAAGTTTCATCAAGTTAGCTCCAGAACAAAGTCTTGAAAAACGCATATAAACAGACAGAGGCGGACAGACGGACATGACTCGGCTGTTGATTCTGATCAGAAATATACAATTTTTTTTTTCTGATACGTCTCGTTCATTGCGTTACACATTTCGTGACAAAATTATAATACTCTCTGCAAGGGTATAAAAACATCAACAGATAAAGTAATTTGATACGATAAGCTGCTTGCTGCAAAACTGCTAGAAGAAATTGAGGGAGTATTGTAGCAAACAGCTTAGAATGATCTTATCTTTTTGCTGTTTGCTGCAAAACTTCTTCAATATCTTCTAGCAGTATTGCAGCAAACAGCTTTGTATTTTGCTGCTTAGAGAGTGCCATAGCAAACAGCTTTATGTTTTTAGTTCAGTTTTAGCAATAAGAGTCTGTACTTAAAACGTTTAAAGCTTGCTAATTATTTTAAGTTAGCAAGCAGCTTCTATCAAATGACCACTGTAGATGATTTAAGAGTTCACACATTGGCTTTATTGTACCAAAAAAAGAAAAATAAAAAAACGCTTGCCATGTTTTTCACATAATTGTCATGTAGGCGAAACAAAAATTCTTTCGTTGGTTTTTAATATATATATATTTTTTCGTTTTATATTTATTTTTTTTTAGGTCAATTTATGTGACGTTTTATATGAAAATGCCGCCATTGTTTTGCATTTGCATTTGCCACTCTCTTTGTTGTGGCAGTGACTGTGCGGATTTGCCCCGTCCTCTTTTCTCCTTTGCTGGCCCTATCATTATAGCCGCCATATAGCGGACATTAATGTTACTGAGTACGCCTGTTTAAATTTTCAATTCGCATGCAATGACTTAATTGTTCATAATTTTGTTATCTGATTAACACAAATTCCGCTTAACGATAATGACTTTATGCAGTTTATGGGCGGCGCGTGCCAAAGACCCAAAAAGGACATGCAACAAACGAACAGGAGATGAGACGGGCAGGAGACGTTTGGCGGCAGCCACCTCGCCGCTTATGCATTATCAGCTGCATGTCACATTATATGTACATATATATATACATACATATACATATATGTACACGTATAAAAGTATATACATATATGTATGTGCAACCTTATTCTCAATTCCACTTACTTTAGAAAAGTAATTTCGCATCAATTTCGACACTTTTACATTTTGGTGTTCTAAGTTTCGTATGAAATCTTGTCTAATTAGAAAACAGCTGCAAATTGAAAATGTTGCAGCTTTTATATTGAGGAGTTAAGAACATGTATTTTACTTTAATTCCTTTTTTTTCAAACTTAAAGAAATTTTGATTTTTAAACTGCAACAATTTTGGGTATTACGAAATTCATATAACTAGAACTATATGCCAAATTCGAGTTAAGCATTGACTTTTTCGTTTTTCGGTTTTCAGAACATCAACCAAATTTACTTTCGATCAAATTTTGCGAAAGTGAAATTGAGAACAAGCTTGATACATATACATATATATATATATATATATATATATATATATATATATATATATTATATTATATTATATACATATATATTGTCAGTCAGCTCTTGAATGAAACTCTCCAGAGGCCATTGCATTTTATCGCTGGCCCGCGCTGATTAAATATCAACGTAATTTATTATTCAAATTAAGTTTATCGTTGAACAAAGGCGACCAACTCTGCATTCAGTATGTGGAGTGGGGTGGGGTGGGGAAAGTGGTGTGGAAGGGGTTTCCCATTTCTCTCAGTTTGTTTGTTTTATTGATGGGCGGGACGGGGCGGAGTTGGTACATTACTGCAATAAATTTTATGGCCCATATATATGTGTGTGTGCGTGACATATCACTAACACTAAAGCATAAACAAATTAGCTACATACACACTCGCACACACACATAAGGCGCATTGCGTGTTATCAAAAATGCATTTGGCATTAAGCAGAAATGCAACCTGTTTCGTGCAATATGCCAAATTTAAATGCCTCGGAATATTTTAAAATTAAATGTTTTTCATATATGCATAAGTAATAATATCATATGTTCCATTGGTTGAGAAATTGAAATTCATCTTTTATAAATAAAATTTCTGGCAAATAAATGTGTTGGAGTATACATAAACACCTGTATTTGGAGAAATTTCTTTTTTCAGTGTATTTCGTTGTTGCCATGTTATGGGGCTTAATTTTGTTGGAGTAAAATTTTCAAATATCAATAATTATACTTTTTTTTTTTTTACTTTTTTTGAAAAGAGTATATTGGATTTGTGAAGTGTCCGTCTGTCCGTCTGTCTAAACCTATACCTTCCACAGTTTAACAGGACCGTTTTTTGCGTTGATTTTTATAAGCTCCATAACTCTTATTTGCAGTCCCTGGTACAAATAGGTCTTCAATTGCAAAAAATAACATTTATTATCATAAAATCGGAATAAAAAGCCTTTGATTGAGTACAAAGTAGTTGTGAACTTTAAAAAAAAAAGTGCAATCTGAGCAAGAATTGCAACTAGAAGCGTCGTAAGGTATGTACCACCTTCATATTCAACTCACATTACGCAATTAAAAATAAATCAGAATCAAATTAGGTGCAGTAAAAGTGTGCATTCAGTTATAAAAACATGGAAGCAAGTGAATCAGTTAATTGACCAAGATGATGATATTGAAAATAAATAATATAAGAAATAAAATAAAATATGAAAAGATTATGCCCCGAAAAGGCTTTCATGCGAGCACTACTCCAAGCGTTTGCTAAAACCATTTGGGAATTATAAGTGAAAATCTAAACAAAATTGAACTTTTGTCTGATTTTGATTATGTTAAAGTGTCTTGCTTTGATGCAATCAATTTTATTGTGCATTTTCTTTCCTTTTGTTCAGCAGCTGAGTTGTGTTTTATGTTTAGAGTATTCATATCATTTTATTAATTTTTTTTTTTTTTAAAAACTTGAAAACTTTGTGCTGCACTGTGCTACAATTTCTATTGCCATAGAAAAATGCATTAAGAACTAATTTTTTGGAGAAGTTGCGCTAAAAAAGTAGAGAATGTTTAGAATTAGGTTGAAACAATTCCTGATACAAATGATGTTTTAAATTATCTTGTTCTTGAAATGTTTTTATTTCTGTTCTTAAATGAAAATTTTGTAAATAAAACAGATAAAAAATAAACGATTCACAGCCTATCAAAATATTTAAAGAATCTAAAACTTATACAAAATTATAATTTTTTGTTTTTTGAATAAAATCAATAATCGATAAACGTAGCAACTCGACTAAATAGCTTTTATAGGACACCTCGCTTCATCTTAACTTTGTAAGGAGTATCTAATATTCGATCATGTCGCAGTTAGTGTCCACCTAATTATGGCGCCAACTGCTTTTTCGCTTGGCATTCAGTTTTTAAGCACATATTTTTGAATGTTGAACCCTTGTAAATGTGTTTCGGTCCAGCATACCCTTGCAGAGGGTATTATAATTTTGTCACGAAATATGTAACGCATTCAAGGTGAAGTCTCCAAAAAATAGAGTTATATAATCTTGATAAGTATCAACAGCCGCGTCATTTCGGTCTGTCTGTCCGTCTGTTTCTATGTGTTTTTCAGAACTTTGTTCTAGAGCAATCTATAATAACTATAGCTTCTATAGTTTTTTTTCTAAGATAACTCAACCAAACTCACTTTACTAACACTTAAGCATATTTTCTATATATATATATATATATATATATATATATTTCTATAAAAATCGGATGATCAAGAATATATATGTATACTTCTTATGACGCAACTTAGCTGCTGAAGAAAGCTAAAGAAAGTTCACAGCTAAATTATTTACATCAAAGACAATCTAATGAAGTGACTTTGTCATAATCAAACGTTGTTTTTAGATTGCCAATTGTAATTCCCAAACAGTTTAAGCGCACACTTGGTGTGGTGCCTGCATGAAAACCTCTTTCGGCATAATCTTATTTAACAACTTATTTGATTTCTATAGCTGCCTATAGGGTCAACCTAGTCGTCCCACTCGACCAACATCTGCTGCGGAGGCACAATTAAACACATAATTGGCAATATATCCTATTGATCAAATGTCTTCTGTTCGTTAAGATCTGGACAATCTTGAGTAAGACCTCTTAAGTTTTGCGTATAAAAACGATGGTTTTCGTTAAATGGACAAACCAAAATTGAACAGAGCTGTCCAAATGTATTTCGAGACATTCGTGGAGCATCAAATATACCTCGTTGTACGGACAAGAGACATAGTTATTTGATAAATTCGAAGTTGTTAATGCTGATCAAGATTCTATGGGCCTACTTTATATAGACGGAGATGTTTTCTTATTCATATTACATACTCTTGTACTATTTCATTGCCCTCTTTTACTCATTTTTTGGTACAGGTTGTGCAAATGTAAACGGATATAACAACTTAAAGAACAACTCATTTAAACCAACGCTAGATATGTAACATTTGGCATGAAGTATACTAAACGAGAAAATAATTCCAACTTGAAGATATGTCTTGTATATTTCGTATCTTACTGTTGACGTATCTTATCATAGCGAACAAATGAAATGTTCTATTTAAACTATTTATCATCCGTTTATAATCTTTTTGCACGAATGTATTCGTTGCCAATGATTTTGAACTGCACTTTCAAGTTGAGAAGGTATTATAATTTTGTCGGTCTATCCGTCTGTTTACATGCGTTTTTCAGGACTTTGTTCTAGAGCTATCTTGATGAAACTTGGCACAGACGCTTCTCCTTTCTGCAGATAGTTCCTATGGTTGAATTGGCCAGATCGAACAATTATAAAATGAACTACATGAGCTTAATAATACGCTTTTAGGTTCAAGAACTCATTGTGCAACAGATTGTTTCTATGGCATGATATATATATGTGGGGTTTTTATATAATATAATGAGGTTTATTTGTATTTAAGAACAAATAGGTTATGTTTAATGTATTTAACTAAGAAATTCGTCGTCGTTGTTTTCACCGTCGCGTCTTCACCGTTGTCCTCACCGTCGTCTTCACCGTCGTCTTGTTGTTGTTCTTTCAGCCACACAGGCAGAACACACAACATGCACCTTCAACGAGCAAACACCAACTCTGCCGCCGTCGTGCAGCAATTCGCTCTCATTGATCGTCGCCTTGCGAATTCGCCATCCTTTTTATCGTCGTTATCGTCGTTTGTCATCGTTATCGTTGTCGTTGTCTAGGGATCAGCTGTTTCAAACTAGTGGGATTTGGGTAAACAGCCAAACACCAAACCCACATTCGGCCATTCTGACTAAGCATTCGGCCCGAATGCTTCTTCGTCATCGCTGTCAGCGTTGCCAACCGACCATGGCTTCATATATTCCGCGCACGTTGCAGAATTCTTCGGTCCATCGCTGTTGCCTACTTTTTGGACATCATAGGCGTTGTTGTATTTCACCTTTACAACTTTGTAGGGCCCCAAAAACTTAGGTTTCAGCTTTAGGCCACTACCAAACTTGGTGCGTTTAATGGCGATTAGGTCGCCAACATCATATCGTCTCGGTTGTTTGCGTCGAAGATTGTACGCCTTCTTGTTCTCGTTCTGCAGCTTGAGTATCTGCGTCTTCGCCTTCGCTCGTAACTCGCTGCGTCCATCGTTGAAACCTGCCGCCGTTTCTTCGTTTATCAAATCTCGTATTTGATGATCGTCTCTAGTTCTCATTTTGACACCAACCAGTAGCTCAAAAGGCGTCGTGTCAATGCTTCTGGTAAACGTCGAGATCGCCTGCTGCACACTGTTGACATGGCGATACCATTTTGTGGAGTCATCGACACTTAGCTTTGAGAGTACTGAAATGATAATAGAATTTAGTCGCTCAACCTGTCCATTTACCCTTGGTAAGCCAGTAGTCGTCTTCACTAGCTTTATTCCCTCGTCGTCGCAATATTTTACAAAGTCCTCGTTTGCAGTGGTCGACTTCGTTGGATAGAGCTCACAAAATTTCGTCATCGAATCGACTACAGCCAAAATGTGTTTGTAGTCCTTGTATGTCGACTCGAGCGGACCCGAAAAGTCAATATGGTCAGCAAACCATGGGACGTCTTCTTTCTGCTTGCCTCTTTTACGATCCTTGTTTTTTCTGTGAAAATTTACACACAGACTTGCGAAACCGTCACATTGTTCATCAAGTACTATAGGGCTTGTAAGCTCATACGTCGTTTCATCAACAATGTCATACTCAAGCTTCTCTTTGATTTGTTCACCAACAATACTAGTTTCTGTAACAGGTAATTTGTATAGACCTGAAAAAATAGGTGACTCATCTTTTAACACAATGCGCATCTCTACATTTGTTTTTTCTGTTTTGACCGGTTCAAATTTCGAAATTAGTTCACGCACTTCTTGCTTATCATTTTCGCTTGCTGCTTCGTTAACGTCAAACACCTCATTTTCTAATTCAGCACAGATTTTTAAAACGTTTTGTTCTTCGTTGTTCTTAATTTTGCGCACCTGTAAGCCGTTGCAATTAAAAACAATTTCCGCGTGTAAACATAGTTCTTCTCCGATAATCAATTTCATATCAAGAAATCTGACTGGCACGACGTAAAAATCTAACAGGAAATCTTGTTCTTCAATCAGAATTGTTTGTTCGAATTGTCCAACTGGTTTCACTTTATTGGAGTTGCGATCACCACCGAATCCAATAAGAACATCACTGCAGCTTTCCAGCTTCGGCTTGCCAATATTATAATAAAAGTCTTCCCGAATGATATTGAATTTACTGCCCGTATCAAATAGCGCCGTACATTTCTTGTTTGCAATATAAACTTCTTTGCTGGTTAAATCGTTTTTATTATAAATCAAACTGCGCACATTTAAAATATTTGTCTCAATCTTTTCACACTCTTTAGAAATGTGCCCGTACTCATTACATTTGTAACACTTTCTGCCTTTCTCTTTATTTTGACAATTATTCGACACATGCCCTTTTTCACCACAATTGTAGCATTTCACCTCTTTTTTCGCGTCTTTGCTCACATTCTGATATTTTCTGTCTTTTTCTTTCACACTGTTATCGTTGCGCTTCGACTTGTCTTTATCCACTTGACTCTCCTTTTCGATTATTGTTTCGTAACACTTTAGTTTTTCTTTAAATTGACTCATATTTTTAGCACCGTATAATATTGTTTTATTCACACTTTTTTCATCTATGCCGTCAATTAAATATTGTATCAACGCATCGTCTGTAATTTTACCTCGAGATGCAATGTCTTTCATCCTGTAAAAATACTCAAACACACATTCGCCGTTGCTCCGTTTTGTTTGCGCGAGTTGCTCGTGAACTTGCTTGCTGCTAACACTCGACTTAAATTCGGCCAGCAATGCAACTTTGAGAGAATTCCACGAATTTAATCCTCTCTCACTCAATACAAACAGTTTCGCTATTCCTTTCAGCGCCTTTTTCGCGAACAGAAACTTCTGGAAGTCGTTCCAATACATCAGCGTCGCTTGTTCTTCGTATTCCGCTATCCACACTTCGACTGGAATAGTATTAGTGCCGTCAAAACTGCGTATGCTCTCTTCAACATCACGAAAGCTGATCGCAAAGCGTGGCGTCGTCATTTTGTCGTTTTCTGAGAATATGTTCCGTCTTATGTTCATCTCGCCTGCGCCTTGCACATTCTCGTCGTTTCTTGCCGCGTTGGTTTCTCTATTCGGCGTTTGAAATGTATTGTTTTCCGCCTCTCCTTCTGTTTCGTCGCCTGTTTCGTCGTCTTCGGCTTCAGTAGACGCCAGCAAATTGTGCACTTTTAAGTTGCGAAAAATGTGTACATACAAATCGTCGTTGGTGTACCCTATGCCTAGCACGTTGCAAATAGATACAAGGTCAGCCTGCGTCAAATTATTTACTGCGTATTCTTTCTTTTCACCATATCCCTCGTCGTTTTCGGTAAAATCGAAACCAGTAAATTCTCGAAGTCTTTGACGATTACCTCTGTCGCCTTCACTCCCGAACACAAACTTATGCAGTGCAGCAATGCTCTCTCTCTTACCTGAGCGTAAACTAGCACTTATTAAATCGTTCAAGCACGCCATTATAGAAAAAAAAATGTTTTTTGATTTTCACGTTAACACCGTATGAAAAATTCGACTGTACTTTTTTTTTCGTTTTTTGTTCAACTTTGTTCACCTTTGTTCACTTTTTGCTCTATATCGGGCGAGCGTCCAGAACGTGAATTTTTTAGCTCAATCCCAAACGAGACTCCAAAATGTGAATTTTTTAGCTCAATCCCGGACGAGCCTCCAAAATGTGAATTTTTTAGCTCAATCCCGGACGAGCCTCCAATATGTGGGGTTTTTATATAATATAATGAGGTTTATTTGTATTTAAGAACAAATAGGTAATGTTTAATGTATTTAACTAAGAAATTCGTCGTCGTTGTTTTCACCGTCGCGTCTTCACCGTTGTCTTCACCGTCGTCTTCACCGTCGTCTTGTTGTTGTTCTTTCAGCCACACAGGCAGAACACACAACTTGCACCTTCAACGAGCAAACACCAACTCTGCCGCCGTCGTCTTGTTGTTGTTCTTTCAGCCACACAGGCAGAACACACAACTTGCACCTTCAACGAGCAAACACCAACTCTGCCGCCGTCGTGCAGCAATTCGCTCTCATTGATCGTCGCCTTGCGAATTCGCCATCCTTTTTATCGTCGTTATCGTCGTTTGTCATCGTTATCGTTGTCGTTGTCTAGGGATCAGCTGTTTCAAACTAGTGGGATTTGGGTAAACAGCCAAACACCAAACCCACATATATATAGTCCTATTCTTATCAAATTCAGTCAACATGTAAAGTATATACTAAAACTTAAAAATTTTAGGTTTGCTTGAGACAGTTTGTGAAACAAAAAAATTGTTCTTGCAGCCCATTTTTCAACCGATTGTTCCTTTTGCAGATATTAGATAGATAGGTAGATAGATAATACTAACGATGATCAACATTGATATAATATATATTTATAATATAAATATATGGTATACAACAACCAACATCTCACTTATAGTCTCTGAGATCGAAGAGTTCACACAGTCGGGCAGACAGACAGACATGACAAAAACGACTCGACTTTTGATGCTGATCAAGTTTATATACACTTTATAAAGTCAAAGTTACATACAATTGCAGTACTTAATAACTCCCTTAAGCCCTTAAAAATATCACATGACATAACTGATGTCAGAAATTTATAGTTAATCACAATGGGTTACGTCAAAGGTAAAGAAATGTTGCTTGTCTTTATAATTGTATATTGGTAATAGCTAATAGCTTCATAATTGGTTTGTTACGAATTGTTTACTACAGATAAACTCTTCAATTAAATGTAGTCGCTGTCAAAGCAGCGGCAGAATACGATCTCTGACTTTGAAACTTTTCATATTTCACGTTTCTCTTCTACTTGTTTGCAGCTTTTAATACCCTTGCAGAGAGTTTAATGCTGATCAAGAATATATATGTTTATTGCTAATGACGCATCTCAACTGCTGAAGAGGAAATTTAGGAAATTTCACAACTGAATTATATACATCAAAGTCAATCTAATAAAGTGACTATGTCTCAATCAAACGTTGTTTTTAGATTGTCAATTGTAATTCTCAAACAGTTTAAGCACACACTAGGTGTATTGAGCGCTCGAGAACTTCTTTCTGGTAATATCTTATTTTAGATTTCTTATTTTATATCATGTAACACATGGAATAATTTGATTTTGACCAATTGTGTCAACCGCTGCTTATAAGCTTCAAGCTTGACTCTGTTCTGGTTGATATTATCTTACTTCTTATTTTAAAAGTATATCTTATTTGATATTTATTTATCTATAACTGCGTTTCACAAATTTTTCTCATAATCGGATTGTAGGTTTCCACCGTCAAAAAATACTTGGTGGGTAGACACAATAACACACAAAATATATTTGACAAAATATCCTTTTGTTCAAATGTCTTCTGTTCGTTAAGATCAGGAAAAACTTGAACATAAACTCTTGACTTTTGCGCATTATCGTTAAAGGGACAAACCAAAACTAAACAGAGCTGTCCAAATGTATTTTGAGACATTCGTGGAGCATCAAATGTGCCTCATTGTACGGACAAGAGACATAGTTATTGATAAATTCGAAGTTGTTGATGCTGATCAAGATTTTATATGCCTACTTTATAAAGACGGAGATGTTTTCTTATGTATATCACATACTCTTGCAGTATTCCATTGGCCTCTTTTACTCATTTTTGGGTACAGGTTGTAAAAATGTATCGGCGATCGGTCAGTAAACGGATAAAACAACTTAATCCAATCAAACCATTAATATCTTATGCTAACTATCCTAATTCAACAACTTTTATGCCCAAAAAATAACCTAAAAAGTATATGTTTTAATAAAGCAAAAAGCCTTGACCGTTCAGGAAACTTTCAATGCTAAATATGTAACATTTGGCATGAACGGTTCAGTATATTAAACGAGAAAATAATCCCAACTTGAAGATATGTCTTGTATATTTCATATTTCGACTATTTCAACTATTCATTATCCTGTTAAAATACTCTTGCACGTATGTATTCGTTACCAATGATTTGGATGTTCACTTTCAAGTTGAGAGGGTATTATAATTTTGTCACGAATTTTGTCTGTCTGCCCATCTGTTTATATGCGTTTTTCAGGACTTTGTTCTAGAGCTATCTTGATGAAACTTTTCACAAATGCTTCTTCTTTCTGCAGGTAGTTCCTATGTTTGAATCGGCCAGGTTGGATCACTATAACATATAGCTCCCATAGCAACGATAGCATCTAAACAGCGATTATGTACTTGAAATACTCGAGATAAAAGACTAAATTATGCAGTTTTTCTTAATCCAAGATGAAAAATAGTGCACGAATTGCATCATCTTAACTCTGCTTTTTGAAATTTAAAATAACTAGCGCACTTCCACAGATCAATTTAAGCGACATGTAGCCATGTAAATTGAAGATGCAATTAATGTAACTTTTTTAATTTAAAAGTTTTTACACAGATATGCTTGCACATGCATACAAAAATGGTAATAATGATTATGCAATCCATTTTATAACAAAGTGTAGAACTAATCAAATAATGTCACAACGTGCGTAACAAATGAATTATCTTTTTATTCACTATAAAAGACTTTTGACCAGATTATACAATTTCAGTTCTAAGAAAATGTTCAAAGCATATCCTACGTTGCCCGTGATTGTACTTAGTGCACTGAGTGTCCTTCAAACTGTCTACTCGCAGAACCTATCCACATCCATCATCTCAGAAATTCTACAGCAGAGCTTCATAGCAGATAATGTTGTCGTCTCACCCAACTTAATAATCGAGGGTCTGTGGCAGCTGTATTTGGGTGCAGATGGTGATACTGCTGAACAAATTGGTAAACTGATACACTCACCTCAGGTATTCAAGAGCCATGCTATTGCAGAGTATGCAAAGTGGAAAAAGAGTATTGCGCCAGCTGAAGGTGTGACCTTCAAAACGGCTAATAGGATATATGTGAGCTTGGATATAAACTTGTTGCCTTCATATCGGGGTCAATCAGTTGATATATTTAATTCGACAACTGAAATGGTTGACTTTGAAGATTCAGACAATACTGTACACAAAATAAACAATTGGATAGCTCAGAAAACTGACAACAAAATAATGCAGTTGATTGATGAAACAAATAGCAAGACAAAGATAATGCTGGTCAGTGCAATTTATTTTCAAGGATTATGGAAACATGAATTCAAATCTAAAATAAGACATAAATTTATTATACCTGTATACCCACTAACTAGAACTCAACATCACATCGATGTTGTGGTTGACATGATGCTTACGAAAAGCTTTTTCCGATATAACTTCATTGAGAAATTGGATGCTGACTCCTTGGAATTAGAATATGCGAACTCAAGTATTTCCATGATAATACTTTTGCCCAGAGAAATCGATGGCATTCATAGAGTTGTGCAAAATTTGCCTAAATTGCACATTGATGATATTGCGCCAAAATCTGAAGAAATTGAATTGACAATCTACTTGCCAACATTTAAATTTGAATTCGAATTGGATATGATAAAAGTATTAAAAAGACTTGGCATTAAAGATTTGTTCGATAATGCGAACATGAAAAAGATGACCGATTATCCCCAACAACTAGAAGTCAGCAAATTTCTACAAAAAGCAACGATTGAGGTAGCCGAAAAGGGAACTGAAGCTTCAGCTGCCCAATGTTCGTATATCATATAAACCCTATTACATTACCTACATATAGCTAATATAAATATTTTCCTTTTTCAGTTATCGACATTTCGGTATCTTTTTCTAGTCCAGTTGATTCAACTCCAGTAGTTAAAGTCGACCATCCATTTGTTTTTGTTATCAAAGACAACTATAAAGTGTACTTTGCGGGTCGTGTGATGGGATTGGAATCAAATGTGTTAAGCACAGTTTGAATAATTTGAATTCGGAATTCATAGTTTTGAATTAAATATTGCTTTCATATTCATTTTGCATTTTTAATTTCTTACGAAATATAATTCTAAAGTGAACTATTTATATACTATATATCAGATCCATGAAATCTAGTTCGCATTTAGAAGTGACGTTGCTTCGTTAAGTTTTTGCTTGTTGAGAAGAGGTGTAGAGAGAGCTTAACGAAAAAGTCATTGCGTTAAATCATTGTCTAAATACGGACTTATTCTCACATAACGTTCGGAAATCGAGCAATAGGCTTATTGTCGAAATATTTTTACTCAAATTTCCGTATAACATGCATTTTTGATCAAATTTGAACAATTTGCACTTACATCAAAAAAAAAAGTTTGATAAAATTTAAATTATTATTTAAAAAATACAAAATTCAAGTTTTAATTATTTCAAATTAAACAATTGTTACTTTAAGCAAAGTCAGCGAGCAGAAAACTTGTTTAATATATACAATCAAATATTCATATACAACTTGTTCGCCATACCTTTAATACTTACCTTGTATATGTCAAGCCACGCCCCGCTGCGCCCCCTTATTGTCCGAGTGTTTGAAAAAAAACTGAACAAAAGAGTCGAAATATTATGTAGCTAAGGCAGGTTTTGTGGGATGTCCCGGTCGAAACGTGTTCAATAATTTTGTCAATAATTTTTGTCAGGCACGACTCGTTGGAAAAACTGCGTCGCTACAATCCTAGTGTTGCATGCCACACACACACACACACACACACACACACACACACACACACACACACACACACACACACACACACGCACATAAAAAAAAGTGACGCCTACTGTATATACATATATTTTTGTTTCTTTCTTCTTTTTTGGGCCATGTGGCCTACAAATCGAGTCATCAATGTGGTTGTTGCCTTCATGCCATAAGTTTTGTCCAGGTTGAGTTTGGCTTTTTCTTATTTTTCATTTTTTTTTTGTTTTTTTTTTCTATTTTTGTACTTTTACTGTCCTGTTTCTGGCCTCATGGCTCCAGGCACATTAAACTCATTGTGTTTATGGCATAAATTTGCATGTTTTTCACGTAAATTTTTCAATTTGAATAGGCGACCGCGCGTATTCGTCGATCCCACGCATAGCATCAACAACAACAAAAAAATGTCCTTTAACAGGCTTTACGTTTTGGAAGAGTATCGTCGTTGTATTGTAGCATGTAGTTGGTAGAGCAGCCTAAGAAGTGTTTTTCGAATTGTGCGAACTATTGAAACGTTTTTTTGAAACTAGCTCTATATTCTAAATAGCTATATACAAAATTGTTTATTTTCTATAATAACTTTAAAATGTACTAAGCTTTTGATTATAACAATGTTGTAAATAGCTATTGTTACTATTTTTGAATCAAAGATTCAATCGTTCATCGCATTTCAGAACAGCTAGCAATAAATGTGATATTCTTTATACAAACTCTATCAGGGATGTCACAGAAATCTCTAGAGATATTCGATTAGTCGCAGTTTTTGAGATATTTAGTTTATTTAACTTGCAAAAGTTTCGCTGAAGTTCTTTTAAACTAACTTTCTTTAGGTTGGCTTCAAGGCTCTAGTACTTCTTGAAGATATTTGGATAAATAAGCAATTTCAAAAATAAAAACAATATTTTTAATTGAAGCAAAATTATTTTTCTAAACTATTTGCACTACAATTTATAAAAATTGTATTTTAAAATCTTTTAATTTTATATTTTTACAAATTCTCACTCAAACCAACAGAACATTTGAGCTGCTAAGTTGCTACACATAACAATAACGGGCTTGTTTTAAACTGAGTGTTACATAAAAGAGTTGTTAACTTGACGATTAACAAATTTTCAAAATATTTTTATTTTAAATTCAAAGAAATAATTGATAAAAAAATTATATTAATAAAATTGTTTAACGAAAATTATAACAAAATTGACAATAAATGTGTGTGTTGACAGCCCTATAGTAAAAATCTCTAAAGATTTCTGAGACAGCTATGAATTGAAATTGAATTGGAAGAGGTTTTTGTGACAGCTCTGATTATAAATAGAGCATAATAATTGAACATTCTTTTGATTTTATAGAGTATATATTTGCCTCAGTAGTCTCTGCTTATGTCGTCTATTTGGTTTTATTTATATTTATCGCTTGGGTCCCAAAACATCAAGAGCCAAACACAAAAATTTGCAGTTCTTTTTATTTGGTTAACAATGTGCCCGGCCCTTCAGTTTTATTGCCATATGAGTGGGTTTGCTCTCACAGTGTGTGTGTTTGTGTGTGTGTGTCTGTTTAAGTATATATAAGTGTCAAAGGCATGTGTTCAGCATGCCTCATTTGAGCGCAAATACACCTGCAGCCATCAATTATGCAAAGAGCCCGGCCCGGCCCGGTCCGGTCCGGTTCGGTCGGGTACGGTCGGATCCGTCCAGGCCAGGCCAGGCCAGTCAGCTAGTCAGCTAGTTTCTGGTATTAGTCAAGGCCTGGCCAACTGCAGGCGCCGTCAACAACATTGCCTGCCACGCCCACTTGACCGCCCGCAAAGACCTTTTGGGCATGCGAGCCATTCAGCTAGTGAGGGAGCCAGCCGGCAAAATTAATTTATTGGCCTTCTCACATACACCAAATAACTGCAGTTTTGCATAATCATGACAACGCACACACACACAGACAGACACACACACACAGACACAAACACAAACACATACGCACAGTTGGACAGCTTATAAAATATTCATTCAAACTGCAAGTTGGTTGGCAACACTTGCAGCTGAGATGATGCAGCCACAAAGCACAGCCCATGCTGTTGGCATATTTGGATGGGGAGTCAATTTGTTTACCTGCTATAGATTTTGCCTCATAATAAGCACAAGAGACAAGCATCAAACAGACAGAGAGAAAGAGAGAGAGAGAGAGACAGAAAGACAGAGAGAGAGGGAGTGTGGTGTGGCAACCTAGAGCAGCTCTAATATTATTGCGGTTGAAATGAAGTAAGTCAAGCGTGTGCAGCAGACAAATTAATAATATATACTTATACACATGTATATACATATACATATAGTTGACCGGACTTATAACCTGCCAGGTTCATAGCCTGACCAATTTAATACTCTGTGAACAATTAGCTGTGAGCAATTAAGGCACAAGTTGTATCTAGTATAACAACCTATAAATTATGTGTCTCTATAGTCTAATAAGGATGTATATTTTATAGATATAAAATGGCAAAGAAAATTATAGATTGCAACACTATTGATAACTATCGATAGATTTGAGAGTCGACACCTATTCAAAAATAAACAATTTATTAAAACATGTTAAGATAATTCCGAATATCGATGGAAAATTCGGTTTAAGAAGTTTTGTTTTGAGACATTAGATGAAGATTTATTCGAACTTATCTCTTAAAAGGAAAAACGACTGGAAAAAATAAATAAATATTCGAGAATGAAAATCTCTTGGAAATTAGAATATTTTTCTGTTTACAAAAATACTCAAAAATTATTGCATTAGTAACGAACAATGAAAACATTAGCCTTAAATGAGTATAGAAAATATTAATTAAAAGATTTGAAAGATTTTGAAAGAAAACAAGGTAAGTTTTAACATATATACTACCCATTTCAACATTAAAATGATGTATTCAAAATGTACGATAGTGGCAATTAGCAATGATCCGGAAGATACTATACTACTAAAAAACCATTGATATATTATTTTTAAGGAAATCGTTAAGATGATATGCTATCGATAGTAGCAAATAGCAATGATGGGGGAGATATTATCGATAGGTCGTTAGGTGACAATGGATTGAAAAGTGTTCCAACTTACCTTAAAAAAAAAAAAAATTGCGGGCCCTTGATATTATCGATAAATCTATTCGATTAGTATTATTTGTGACAATAATTTCAGTTGCTCAATACTCAGTGACAACAAACTTTCATTACACCCACATCACGCAACAACTATTCAAAACTTAACCAAATGCATCACAAAGGGCGTTCAGTAAGTGGTTTAAAAGCTGAATATTAATTACAATCAGGAGCTGTGACCACGCCCTCTGTTAAACGCTGCCTAATTGCGGGGTTAAGGATTTATGAGTTTTTGGAAAACTTATTGAACCACGAGCAGGGACAACGCCCAGCTCATCAATTATGTACACAACGCCAGGACCGGGACCAGGACTATAAAAGCAAGCGATTCCAAATTCTTGAAGTTACAATCATAGTTGATAGCTGCCTTTCAAGACAGATGTTGCCACGCTTCTTAACCAGCTCATTTCCCATGGAACGGCATTACTTTCTGGTGCCAAAGTTTGCACTAAGCCTCATTGGCTTCTATCCGGAGCAGGAGCGCACCTGGCAATTGCGCGCCTGGAGCTTCTTTAACTTCTGCATACTCATCTATGGCTGCTATGCGGAGGCACATTATGGTATTCATCAGATACCAATTAATATTGCCGTCGCTTTGGATGCACTCTGCCCGGTTGCCTCAAGCATTCTATCCTTGCTCAAAATGATATTTATCTGGTGGTATCAAAAGGAGTTCAAGTACTTGATTCAAAGGATTAGACAGCTTACGGAACAACAGCGTTCAGAGCGCAAGTTGAAATACAAGCATCATTGTTATACTTTGGCCACCAGGTTGACAACATTGTTACTTTTCTGCGGCTTTTGCACCAGCACCTCGTACACGGTGCGGCATCTGCTCGACAATATGCTGCGGCTTGGCCATGGCAAGGATTGGATCTATGAAACGCCCTTTAAAATGATGTAAGTGTAGCTTAATCGGTTTTCTGCTTCCGGCTTTCAATCTGTGCTTTATTTATTTATTCTAAGTGCTATGGGTTAAGCTATTAATTTAGGACGTTTGAATATTTTGTTGTGTAGTGCTTTTGAAAACGAGTTGCAAGTCAATCGAACAGTTTCTAACCACTCCCCCAAAAGTCAAAGGGCTGCAAATTGTGCAGCTCAAAGAATAAAAAAGTTGCTGCAAAAGTTTTTCCATATTTTTCAAAATCGGTGAAATATGTGTCGACTTATTTATCCAGGGCCTGTTCAGAATTCCAATTTCAAATCGTCTTTAAAGAAAAGTGTGTAGCATACTTTTAAGAGCATTCAAGAATTATAAAATCTCTTAATTGTTGTATTTGAATATATTTTTTCGATCAACCTACAAGTATGCAATGTATATTTTAATGGTTTCATTAAGATAACTCAACCAAACTCACTTTTCTAACATTTAAGCATATTTTCTATATGCTAAACAAATTTAATCTAAATAGGACGACTATATCGACTCGCCTTTTAATGATGATCAAGAATATATATGTATACTTCTTATGACGCATAGCAACTGCTGAAGAAAGCTAAAGAAAGTTCACAGCTAAGTTATTTACATCAAAGACAATCTAATGAAGAGACTTTGTCATTACGAAACGTTGTTTTTAGGTTGTCAATTGTAATTCCCAAACAGTTTAAGCGCACACTTGGTGTGGTGCCTGCATGAAAACCTCTTTCGGCATCATCTTATTTAACAACTTATTTGATTTCTATAGCTGCCTATCGGGTCAACCTAGTCGTCCCACTCGCCCAACATCTGCTGCGGAGGCACAATAAAACACATAATATAGTTGGCAATATATCCTATTGATCAAATGTCTTCTAGTCGTTAAGATCAGGACAATCTTGACTGAGACCTCTTAAGTTTTGCGTATAAAAACGAAGGTTTGCGTTAAATAGACAAACCAAAATTGAACAAAGCTGTCCAAATGTATTTCGAGACATTCGTGGAGCATCAAATGTGCCTCATTGTACGGACAAGAGACATAGTTATTGATAAATTCGAAGTTGTTAATGCTGATCAAGATTTGATATGTCTACTTTATAAAGACGGAGATGTTTTCTTATGTATATCACATACTCTTGTAGTATTCCATTGGCCTCTTCTACTCATTTTTAGGTACAGGTTGTAAAAATGTATCGGCGATCGGTCAGTAAACGGATAAAACAACTTAATCCAATCAAACCATTAATATCTTATGCTAACTATCCTAATTCAACAACTTTTATGCCTAAAAAATAACCTAAAAAGTATATCTTTTAATAAAGCAAATAGCCTTGTCCGTTCTGGAGACTCGTATCGCTAGATATATAACATTTGGCACGAATTGTTCGGTATTATACAAGAAAATAATCCCAACTTGAAGATATGTCTTGTATATTTCGTATATTACTGTTGACATATCTTATCATAGCGAACAAATGAAATGTACTATTTCAACTATTTATTATCCGGTTATAATACTCTTGCACGAATTCTTCTTTCTGCAGGTAGTTCCTATGTTTGAATCGGCCAGGTACAATCTGTTACTAATTAATTAATTCTTATGCAAAATTTTACTGCAAGGGTATATATCTTCGGTATGCCGAAGATAACATTTCTTTCTTGTTTTTTAAATAATTTAAAGTGTGTCAATTGTTAAAATTTTCATTTGTTTATTTTATTAAAATTCTTGTATCACTTTGCCGATTTAACCTTATATTGAGTTCATGCGGTTATACTTTCATCCTTTTGCAGGCTGCCCGATTCGTTTCTACGTCTGCCGCTCTACCCGCTGATCTATATGCTTGTCCACTGGCATGGATACATCACCGTCGTTTGCTTTGTGGGCGCCGATGGTTTCTTTCTGGGCTTCTGCCTGTACCTGACGGTGCTTTTACACTCGCTGCGCGATGATGTCTGCGATTTGCTGGATGTTAAGAGCATCGAGTTGGAGCCCACGTTGCAAGAGGAGATGCGCATTGTGCGTCAGATGGAGAAACTTATCGATCGTCATAATGAGGTGGCCGAATTGACGGAGCGTGTATCGGGTGTTATGGTGGAGATAACATTGGGACACTTTGTCACCTCTAGCCTGATTATTGGCACTAGTGTGGTGGACATGCTGCTGGTGGGTTATAAACTGAACAATACTTTATTACCGATCTTATTTTTTGTTATCTTCAACATTGGTTAGTTCTCTGGTGTTGGCATTATTGTCTATGTGGTCTACACTTGCGCTGTGGGCACAGAAATCTTTCTATATTGTCTAGGTGGCACCTTTATCATGGAGGCCGTGAGCATTATAATTTAGTTTATTGAATTCCTGTTTTTATCGCTAGTTGTTTCTTACTAAAGTGTTCGGATCTAGCTAAAAACACATTTGGCAGTCAATGGTATGGCCACAGCGTCCCTGTGCAGAAGATGACACTTCTAATGATTGCCAGAGCTCAACGCGTGCTAATCATTAAAATACCATTCTTTTCACCTTCTTTGGAGACGCTTACAGCGGTAGGATTTAATTGTTTGTGTTGAAGATCTGCCTTTGTTACTTATATCTTATTTTATTTGGCAGATTCTACGCTTTACGGGCTCACTAATTGCGTTGGCCAAGTCGGTAATCTAAGTTTAAAGTTTGAACTAAAAAGTATATTGCAATTCTAAGCTAATATATTAAGATCTAAGTTGTTCACATAAATGAAAATATTCAGGGGTGGCACATAAAGCTCTTCGAATCCAATTCCAACCGAATAACAATTCTTAGGTGTCACAGAAATCTCTTTGGGTTGGTTTTAAAGCTCCCTTGTTTTCTCAAGAGATTTGGGTAAGTTCACTCACACAAACATTTTTTAAAATAAAAGCAATCTTTTTAATGAAAAGAAAACTATTTTTCTAAGTAATCTGCATTTATTTTTATTAACAAAATCTCTAGTAAAATCTCTACTAAAATATTCAACATTTATATTTGCAATTTAATTAAACTAATAATAAAACCGAAGAAAAAAATTAACAAAATTACTTTAGTGTGCTGGCAACCCTATGGAGGCAGCCATGTTGCTTTCGAACATAGAAGTTCGAAAAAATGAAATCTCTCGAACTCCTGTGACACCTACGGGTTTTTCAAGAGATTAACAAACCAACCAAAGACAAAATCTCTAGGGATTTCCGTGACACTGACACGTTAGTCTGATTTCTTAGTGTTTTATAAAAGAAACTCCTGTTCGAAATATGCATAAAAAGTGTTGCCTACTTTTAAGTGCAGCATGCAAAATTTTCGTGCGTTGAACTTTCATTGCATTTTTCGACGAAACTTAAAGTAGGCCTAACATATTTCTATGCAATTGTTTCGGGAATGGAATTTGGAATGGCGCTGATTATTTCTTCTATTCTTAGTTCTTGTTTATTTTCTTGTATTTCTTTTTAACAGCTCAATACTATTTTCATTTAAATATTTTGAATTTCTTTTGTTTTCACTAAATATTTTCTCTATTTATTTTGAAATCTTTTTTTTTTGTTGACTCCTACTTTAATATTCATTTTTGTGCACTCTTATTTTGTCTGTTTCTGACTGCATTTTTATTTTAATTTCTTTTGCTTTTGGTTTCTACCCAATAAGCATTTTTGTTGATCAGTTTCTTATATATTTTTGTACCTGCTTGCGAATATTTTCTTTGAAATATTTTTTTAATTTTTGATGTTTCGTTAATTGCACTTTGCACAATCTTTGCTGTTTATCTTCTGAACTTTCTTTCACTTTTTTGCCCTTTCTTTGCTTTTTGCACCGTTTTCATTGACCTTCCTGTTGTTGTTGTTGGTTTAAAAGCCGTTCTGTTTAACAGCTCTGGCAAATTGGTTTCTTTCACCCGGAACTCATCATCATGCTGTCTGACACGATGACTCCCTCCACCCTGCTCCCACACACACACACACACATACACATAGATACTGGTTCCGTTCCACCACCCCCCACCACCCCATTTAACGCATCGAACTGTGCATTTGTGTTGCATACTTTTCAACTGCAGTTCTTCCGCCTGCTGCAGTTCATTTCCATGCACTCACACATGCAGACACACACATACACACATACCTTAATGACATCCGTTGGGGCCGGTGCCTGCTTGCCCCTCTTCATATCCTTGTTGTTGCCCTCTCAAAGACAAGCTCCTCTTATGCCTTTGCCTTTTCACATTGTTCATGCACAAATTCTTTTCGTTCTTGTTGATGCTTAATGTTATAGTCCTTGAATATCCTTTAGTCCACACGCATCATGAGCGCGCCTATCTTCCACGCAATCTCTGATGCTCTCTCTCTTTCACTCCTTGCCCTTTGCCCCTCTACCCTTCTAGCTAGCTTTGTCTGTGTCTGTCTTTGTTTCGTTTGCCATTTGTTTGTTTATTTTCGCTGGCGCCTCCTTTTGTCAAAAGTGCTTTTGCTTGTAATGTGTTCGACGTTGGACCGCAAAGCGGCTGCCATAAGCTCAGTGTTTGTAGCTCCCCCCATCCTCCCCAGTTCCACTTGTTCTTCCCCCTCCTACTTACTCCCTTAATATACATTGCACCTACCCAAGCGAACCCACTTGCAGCCCTTTAGTGTTCGGTTTCTGAGTTTCTGTTTCTGTTTCGGTTTCTGTTCATTTTCTTTCTTGTTGCTTGTTATTATTTTTATTTCGTTTCATTCAGTTCTCAGCTCTTGGACTGCTACTTGTTCTTGTTCTTGTTTTTGTTGTTGGCATTCGTTTTCACATTTTTATGTGCATTTATTTTGCCATTTTGTGTGTATGACTGTATGTGTGTGTGTGTGTGTGGTGTGTGTATGTGAGCTGAACTTATACACACACTCTCGCTCGCTTCATACGCAATTTTTGCACTCAAGTTTACCTACTTTTTATGGTAAACATCCCAAGGTTGCTTGTTTATTCTAGCAAAAATGTATTTAGGTGCGCTTAACTACATATGTCTGTGTGTGTGAGTGTGTGTGTGTGAGTGTGTGGTTTTGGGGTTGTGGAGTGTTAAAGAGGTTAGAAGCTCTACTCAAACCAAAGCCATTAAGCCGACATTAACATCACCGCATAAAATTCATAAATAAGTTAACGTTCAATAAATATTCAAAATGCTCGATGAAATGTTTAAATACTACAATTTGAAGTGACAACTTTTTTGTTTATTAATTCTACTCAATAAAAAATATTAAGCAAAATTTGATATTTTATATTTAGAATGAAATAAAATTGAATTTAACTAGCAAGCAAATAAAATAGACAAAAAACTGAAGCAACATGCAAAATATGTCAAACGAGGCGCATAAAACGTGACGAGAAAACACACACGCACAGACACGCAACACACACAGACGCACACACAAATACACACACGCACATACACAAAAGCTGGTGTGCATAGTTCAATGTTACGTACAAAAAAAAGGCAAGGTTCGATGCTGAATAAAATGAAAAGCGGGTTGAACTACAATTGCGCTATAAGCCAATTAAATTTTAAATTTTGCAACTTTAGCAATCAAAGCAACATTTTAAATTTCATCAAAAATCTAAAATTGATTAAAGTTTGAGTTTATATTAAAGAAAAATATATGTATACTAAGCTTTAAATATTAAAATAAAAATTATATTGAATAATGTTGAAAAAAGAAATTTAAATTAAGAATTAAATGTTATTTTATTAATAAATAATATGACAATGAAATAACCAAAGAAAAATATATATATTAAGTTATCAAAATTAAAAAAAAAAATAATGTTGAATAATGTTGAAAAGTGCAATTGAAATTTAGCAAATATTTTTATTTCATTAAAAATTAAAACTAATATTTCTTAACTTTTAAGAATTAAAAAAAAAATTAGTTTGAAAAATATAAATTAAAATTTGCATAATTTATAAATAAATAAAATAATAACAAAATAACCAAAATTGTAGTTTTTATTAAAGAAAAATAATTATATAATAAGTTTACAAAATTAAAAAAAAAATATTATGTTGAAAAAATTCAATTAGAATCGAGAAAACATTTTTATTTCATTAATTAATAAAATGAAAATAAAATAATAAAAGATATTAACATATATTTCTTAAGTTTCAAAAATTAAAAAAAAAAAAAATATTGTTGAATAATGATGAAAAAAAATATATATCTGTAGTTTAAAAAAAATAAAATAAATAATATTGAATAATGTTGAAAACAAGCAATTAAAACAAAGCAAACATTTTGATTTTATTAATATAAATGAGAGCAACAGTCATATAAAGACTTTTATGATAACAATAAAAGCACAAAAATGTAATTGTATTTCAAAGTTCTTAACTTCTACAACATAAAACTGAAAACTCCAAATACCCCATAGCTAATAGCTATGTAGAGCATGACAAGCATTTCTCACGTGGCTCCAAAAATAATTTTAAATGTCATTTTTACCTACACGACTAATTAAATTTCGCATTTTATGAGCCTGTCGCCTGATGGAGAGGCCAAGTGAAATGTAAATAAAAACAGGAAGCGACGCCGAATTAACGAAAACAAACACAAGCAGCAGTGGGCGAGTGAGCGAGACGACACAAGCTGAATTGAAGCGAGACAGAACAATCAAAGAAGCGAGAGGACGTCAACTCTTGTCGCTGCCTGAGGAAAATTTTAAGCAGACAGCAAAAAGTCTTTGGCCAATTTTTACTAGCTGCTAGAAGAAGAAGACACGTGCATGACTATGGCACCGAGAGGGCGAATAGGGGAGAGTGGGGGAAACGATCCATTAAAATTCCGTTGGGGCATTGCAAAATAAATCCACTTTCAAGTGGCGCAAAAAAATACAAAAAAATAAACCAAAAAGGAAACAAAAACGCTCTCTCTCTCCCAAAAAAAAAAAGCTCGTCATCGTCAGCATTTTGGCGTCAAATGCCAATCGCATGTGATTCCTAGTTACCAACACCCTCCCCCCACCCCTATTGTACACCCCACACCAAAGCGTGTACACAACGCTTTTGGCCTTGTGATATGCGAAATGGCAAACGAATGTATTTTCCTCTTTTTTTTTCTCTCTCTGATGTGAGGCCTAAAAGTATGCATTGAAATTCAACACGCAGCGTGGGAGTTGCTGCGAGTATGTGTGTGTGCCAGTGTGTGTGTGTGTGTGTGCGTGGGATTGTCAGTCAGCTCTAGGGTCTCCTTTGTGGAGTGAGGCTTAAGAGCCGCTTAAAATTAGCGCAAGATCCTTGCTTCTTTAAAGCAACACTTGTTCTGACAATCAGCGAAGCCCTGAAAAACAAAATGTGAATATAATTGGTATTCCAGCTAAAATCAACATTCCATATAAAGGCATAACTTACAATTTTGAACAGAAAAGTGTTCAGAGTTAAGTATTATTGAATATACATACGTATTTATTAACAAAGATAAATCAACTTTACCATTTAACTAAGTATTTAAAGTACAAATTGATAGTCTAATGTTTTTCATATTTGAAATTTTAAAATTATATTATAATTTTATCACCAACTGTGAAATGCATTGAAGAAGAAGTCTCCGACCCTATAAAGCTATATTGATTAATATATTGATGTAAGCAGTACGTTTGTCAGAATCCGTCAGATCGGACTACTATAGCTATAGCATATATGTAGCTGCCACAGGAGTGAGCAGTCGAAAAATTCGTTTTTCAAGATAACTCTACTAAGATATATTTACCAATTCTTAGTTTTAGCACTCAACCAAACTCACTTTATCTAAGTTCTAACACGCTCTACACATGTTGACAAAATTTCATTAAAATCGAAACACTATATTTCATGGATGTCATATCGGATTAACAGAGAAACAGTTTTTTATTCTCAAGCATGCTGACCAAATTTTATTGAAATCAGACGACTATATGTTATAGATGCCATACAAGTAATCGGTTAAAAAATATGTTTTGTAGGAAAACATTTTTTGTTTTTCCAACTATCTTATTCAAATTTACCTTTTCTGTATTTTAGTATGTTCTTGTCAAGATGATTCAATTTTAACAAAATCGGGTGACTTTAACAACAATCGATTGTAAATTAAGCTTTCATATACTTTCATACTTTTCGGCACGACAAAGATAATTTTTATATTTTTTTTTTAATTTTTTAGTAAAAAAGGGGGAAAAGAGTATATTGGGTTTGTGAAATGTCCGTCTGTCCGTCCGTTTGTCCATCTGTATGAACGCACTTTTTTCCACAGTTTTGAAGCTAAAGCAACCAAACTTGGTTTACATTTAGATATATACCATAGGCAGACACAGCGTCAAGAATCTTGACTCAAGATCTCCTCCTCCTCTCCTAAAAACAAATTGCCTCGCCTTCCCCCGCCTTTGCAACCGAGCAAAGTTTGTATTTCCCACACCTGTATTACTGAACCAACAAAATTTAAATTGAGGCCAAAACTTGAATGATTTTTCGAAAAATACAATTGCCACGCCCACTTCTGACCCCGCAAAGAGGCTAAAAAAAGAGTATATCGCAGTCGGGAGTATCCGACTGCAACGTTCTTACTTGTTCTTTCTTCTTTTTTAAATTAATCACTTTTGCTTTTAAGGCGTGTCTAAATTATTCTTGAGCCATCCGATGAGCTGAGTCTTTATATCTCCATATCCTTAATTTCAAGCTTATGCAATTATCCTTGTATTGATGTATTTAACTTAGCAGAAATGAATAGTAGCAGGGTTTAAACAAAGGTGTTCCAGCAGTTAACTTTGCACTTTAGATGATTCTAAAGATATTGTAGGAACAAGATCTAGCCTTTTATTGGCTCAAGGGACTCTACATCATCCAACATCATTTAACTGTTAATAATTAACTATTATTATATAATATAATTAATTAATATAATAAACTCTTAGTCCTTGCATTCTACTTTTAAACAAGCTACCTTTACAATAATTTAAATTCAACTTAGGTTATATGCTGTCTGTATTATAAGTTGTCTGCCCTGCCTTTTTCAAACAGGTAAATTACAAACTTTGATTACATACTAAACTATGTTTAACTGCTGAATTTGTAGAAATCTAGGTAATTTCGCAAATGTTTTGTATTCTAACAAAAAATATAAATTGATTAAATTTAAAGATATTATAACATTTATAACGCTATGAACGTCATGGATTATACTCTGTGTGTGAGAGCAGTGCTTAAGTGTTGCTCAAGTTTCTTCTTTTTGTCTGTTTAGTTGTTGTTAGTAAAAAGAGAGGCTGACAGACAACGTGCAATTAGAGACCATAGTAGCAGCAACAACAACAATTGGCATTTTAGCCCCTAACCTACCCTTCACTCTATCATGCTTGATTCCCTTAGCCATTTACGCTGTCTGTGTGTCTGTGTGTGTGTGTGTGTGTGTGTGTGTGTGTGTGTGTGTGTGTGTGTGTGTGTGTGTGTGTGTGTGTGTGTGTGTGTGTGTGTGTGTGTGTGTGTGTGTCTGTGTCTGTGTGTTGCCCGCTGGCACATAATCTGCATACAAATGCGTTGATTTGCCTAATCGACGCCTATTTGTACGGTCCAAAACAGCGTTGAGGAAACTTTTGTGCCATGTTTAGATGTGAAATTATCAAAACGACAGCGCAATGGTGGGTTAGTGAGCGGGATAAGGGGCGGCGGCGGGGTAATGGTGAGGGAGGCAAGCAGAGAAACGGAAAATAAGCCGGCGTTTAATTTTTGGAAGCGAGCGTGCAACACGCATTAAAATTAAAAGCTGCCAAAGACGCTAAAGACGCAGGACGAGCCAGGACGAAGGCGTCGCCGGGCGACATTGAAGCGTACGTGCTGCAGAGATCGTTAGAAGCTGAATCAAGGAGGGATTGTGTATAGGGAACATGGCAGGACAGTCTCGACAATGTTTTGCATTTCCATGAAAATGTTTTCCATGCCATTTTCATAACAGCATTTATATTTGCTACAAAGCTAAATCTAACTGGCAATGAACGACAGCGCGCTGCCCTGTCTGAAAATTTGTTGTTTGAAGTGTATTGTAGAAAAAACACATGAAACAAAGTAGGCTACGTAACGCAAGCTAAATATTTATTTAATGCTAAAGTTTATATTTTTCGAAAAAAACACACATACAGAAACTTGCGAAAATGCATTTTAATCAGACGTCGGCATTGAGTGAATATGTGATGGCAGCACAAGTAAACATATATATGGCTATATCATATATGTTGTGCTGCTTTGGTGTAGTTTTGGGAATGTATTATGTATATGCTTATTTATATATACATCGTTATCGTCGTGCATACTTTTGGAGCCTCACAATGGGAGAAACGGACCTGGACCTTAGAGAGATCTTTCACGATTATATGGATATTCGCAGGATTGGCTGCATTTGGAAGATCATTCGCATAACCAACTTCTTACGCCGGGCCAATGAGAATGATCCAATCGCTGAATTCCTGCAGCCTATTGCGAAGCCAGGAAAAAAGTCGAAGCTTGTAGCCTATTTGTGGTGGTTCTTTGGTGGGTTTACTGGAATGCATCTTTTGTATTTGCGTAGAGATCGCCATGCGTACTATTTTTTCTGCACACTGGGAGGTTGTTTGAGTATCGGTTGGCTTTTGGATTTATTTGTAATACCCAGATATGTGCGCGAGGCCAATGAGGATGCAGCCAGCTATCAAGAATTTGTGAACTAGCTAAGGATTAATGAGCGTCCGCCCTTCTCGACAGAACGTTTCTACATACAAATATTCTCGGCTGTCACATTTGGCTCGTTCTGTTCAAAGGCCATTCCAGGTGGTATGGAAGAACAATGGTCTTGGGCCATACCACTGACAATCTCGTTGGTTATTTGGAACGTTGGCAATATTGGACACCAAACTGGCAAATGGTGGCATTGCGGCTGCGCTGCTTTTTTAATGGCTTCTGTCACAAATTTCATCTCTGTTGGCCAATACAGCATTTTCCTAATCTCGCTGAGTTGCGCGCTCGTTTTTACTTTCATCTCGAAGCGCTGGCGTCGTCATTTGCCACCTCGACTTGGCTTTCTAGAGAGAGCCATTAAGTTCCTTTATACCAATTACTACATTTATGATGATAGTGGACGACAGGTGCGCTTAATCGATATATTCAAATATTTGATAGATTCCATGTGGTGCAGCGATACAATGCAGGCTTTTATACAATCAAATATTTGTTATGATCATTCTTTTGGCATTTAGAATAAATAACTACATTCAATAAAGTTGTGGCAAATAAAGTATTTGACTTTCATTTCAAATTATAACAATCTTCTTCTTGTAATTATTAGAGCTACGTCTATTCTACCATGTCATTTGTCTAATTTGTAGGTTATTTTAAACCCTTGAAGAGGGTACTATAATTTTGTCATGAAATGTGTAACGCATTGAATGCGACGTCTCAGGAAAAAAGGGTTATTGCCCGTCTGTTCATATGCGTTTTTCAGGACTTTATTTTAAAGGAATCTTGGTGAAACTTGGCACATATGCTTCTACTTTATGCAAGTAGTTCCTATGTTTGAATCGGCCAGATCGGATCCAAAAGGAATAGTCGGTTGAAAAATAAGTTTATATATGAAAAACATTTTTGTTTTTCAAGATAAATCAACCGAACTCATTTTACCTTACTTTAAGTACATATTGTACATGCTGATTAAATTTCATCAAAATTGGACTACTATTTCTTATAGCTGCTATGGGAAAAATCTGCTGAAAATAAAGTTTTTTTTATGCAAAACTGTTCTGCAAGGGTATACTATATCTTAGACATGCAGAAGATAAGATTTGCTTCTTGTTTTGTTCATTTTTTGTATTTTGAGTGTATATTTTTCCTTAGCTTATATCTAATTTTTGATCGACTAATTTTAACTGACTTTTTGGCCTAATTTGGTTTTTCTGGGTTTCACCAAACCCCGCAATAAGTGTTAATTCAAATTTTTTTTATTTTCTATTCTTTTTTTGCATTTTAAGCACTTGCAGTTAATTTTAAATCCTATTTTTAATAATAAATTTCATTTAAAAGTTATGTACTTTAATTAATTTCTGTTAACTTTAAATTTTAGCTGCGTCGACTGCAATAAGTCGATATTAAATAAATACAAAAAAGTATTTCATTTAAATATAGTTTATTCGATTCTATTTTTATAATAGGTATACCCTAACAGTACTAGCATAAATATGCATGTTTTTTGATACTATGCTTTTTGAAACTGCCACAATCAATTGTCGAAAACTGCCCCCTCTGTCTGCACTTGCTGCTGAATACCGCCACACATATGGCATATAATAATATAGTCGCTGGAATTGCCATTGTCTTCGATATGTCTGCCGCACGTGCACAAAACTGACGTTGCTAACCTTGCCCTTAAGCCCCCCCTATAACCGATACCACCAACAACTACCCGAACATCTCAGAGCAACATTTGGAAAAATGAAAAGCTAAATCCTTTTGCCACGTTTTCACTTGAAATTCTTTTTAGCTGTCACTTCGATTTGTGCTCAAAAGCCGCGCCGCCGCCTTTGCTGATAAACGACGCTTGGGGAACCATTTTCATTTGCTGCCCCTAACATTTGCGCATTTCCGTTTCCGCTCGCTCGCTCAGTTGCTGACTTCCGCTGTGAATTTGCTGCCATTGCTGCTTCTGACTCTGCTTTTGACTCTGACTTTGCTTCTGACTCTGCTGCTGCTGTCTCTTTGTCAACGCCTGCCGCTTGGCGACAATTTGTTACTGTTGTTGTTGCGCACAAATTATAGTTGGGAGCCAAGGCGGTAATTACTATTTTATGCGACTGCGAGGGCTGCTTGAAAGCTATACCACAAATGGCAGAACACAATTTGTAACATACAATTAATATATTGAAATGAAACAACCTTTTCAAATGTTGCTTTATAATATGGCATGTCACTTAGCATGAATAATCAATTAGATCGTTTATCGATACATAGATTATATAGATTTCGTGTATTTTGTTGAATATAATAGTAGTACTAGTATAGTAGTAGTAGTGTAATAGATTCTTCCATAACTATTGTGTTATTTCTCCGATCGAAATGAAATTTACGTATCCGATCAACATTGATTAAAAATATATATGAGTACCAAAAATTAAAGCTGTATCCTCAAACTTGTGGCTTTGGGAGTATGTATTGCAGTATTATATTCAATTTGCGAGGGTGTGAGAGGTGTACCCAAAATAACTTGATCTGCGTATGATATACAGGAACCTATGTGTCAAGTTTGGAGTCACTAGCTCTAATAGTCTCCGAGATCGACGCGTTCATACAGACGTACAGACGACGGACAGATGGACAGACAGACGGACATGGCTATATAGACTCGGCTGTTGATGCTGCTCAAGAATATATATAGTTTATACAGTTGGAAATGTCTTTTTCTGCCTGTTTCATACATTTGCAGCACCTTATAACTCTCTTTTTCCCATTTTTAATGGGAGTAAAAAGTATTGCTTTAGAGACAATGAAATGAGAAGTGTTCAAACTAATCTTTAAAAAGCAAAACATTTGCTATCAAAATATAACATAAAATCAACAACGATTGGGAATGAAAGTTCTCGGAAATGGGAACAAGCCTAATTATACAATAGTTAACGTAGCAGGGTTTTTTCTTAAATAGCTCAAGGAAATGTTGAAGGATTGTTATAATTTGCAGCTACTTAACAAACGACCTCTGTTTTTATTAAAAGCTTTCTTTTCAATTTCAATACAAACATCCACGTGTAGTTTAATACCCTCCTCAACAGCTCAGCCTTTTCAATGCAGCCGTGTCTCAATGCTCTCTAATGCATTGCGCGATAATCGAATTGGAGCTTGTGCAACATTACTGCGAATTATGCGTGCCACAGAGGAGCAATGCGAGCAGCTTTCATATAATTTATTGGCTGAGTTGCCCTCTAAATATGGAAAATCAACGCCACAATTAAAACATGCACATGGCATAATTTAGCGACACTCCTGGTCAGTGCAGCACACATAAATCCCAATTGGAGCTGAGGCTAAAGGAGAAACAGGAGCAGGAGCAGGAGTAGCTGAGGTAAAAGGTCAGCTAACCAGGCGATAATTTGCAATTTGTGGCAGCAACAAAAACGGTTTATATAAATTGCAGCAGCGTGCCGTTGAGGCAACAACAGCAACAGCAGGGAGAGGAGAGCGAGTCGGCTGCCCAAAGCTGGACTGCTCCTGGCTGCATTCCGCTGTCTGCCCCCTCCCCACTCTCTGCTGGCTATACAGTGTCTGCCTCTATCGCCAGTTTCGCTCGTTTGCGGCTTGTTGCAAGCCAACAAATCTCTTGGTCTCGTCCTCTGACACTTGCCTTGGCCCGCAGCATGTCCTTGTCGCCAGTTGTTTTGGCCTGTCTTTAACCGGTTTTGGCCGCCGCCATCGCCATTGCCATCGCCGCCGCCGCCGCCGCCACCATTACGTTAAATATTTTATGAACCATTAAAAGTTTTGCAAATTTTATGGCCGCTTTGCATATAAACATACCCGAGTATAAAATGGAGACCGCCAAGTGCCACGGCAAGCAGTCTGCTGCTGGTTCTGCTTCAGTCAATACTCAACATTCACATGAAGTAAGTACCCATATGCAACCCCCTCTTTCCACATTCCCCTCCCTTCCCCAATCCACTGCTTGTAGCTGACTTCAGGCTGTGCGCCAGTATGTCACGACTTGTGCAAATGACTCTGCCATCAGAGAGTGGCAAAGGAGCTCATAAAACATGCTTGGCGATATATGTATAGCGCATATAGCACATATATAAGTGGCATATATAGCATATAGAACACATCGTACTCGTATTCTAAGTATTTTTGACAACAAAGCGAAATGTTGAAAGTTTGGCGAGCTTGTGCCCAAAAAAACAAAAAAAAAGAAAAAGAAAAAGAAATCGAATAAAAAAGTAGAATAGAATGTAAGAAACGGAAGCTGTCGATGGCATTGTAACGATGTCAAAGGCAATAAACGTTCACAATAACAGCCAGAGCAACAGCAACAACAACAACAACAACAGCAACAATTCCAGAGCATCAAGCATATTTCGATTTTATGCAAAATCATTTCATGAAATTGACTTGGAAAATGTGTGAACTCCAGCTAATACACAAAAGTTATTCAAAATGTTCTGACGCAGCCAAACATTGCGAGCTTGTTCTACATAGAAGTTGTGAAATTGAAAATGCAGCCATAAAATAGCCAATTAAAACTTTGTTAATTTTATAAAAGTAATTAGTATGTAATATGTCGGTGGTATAAATATATATGTATCTAAAATATATCCTGCTTAAAATTTCAGTTATCTATTTAAACAATAAAGTTGCAACTCTTCATGTTCTAACTTCACTTTTATGGCTCCTTTAATTTGCTTCTTTTTTTTTTTTTATTATTATTTAAAACAGTAAGCATATTAGGCTTGCGAAATGTGTTATCCGAGTGCAACATTCTGACATGCTTAAACCAAAATAGAAATACTCGTACAAACTTTACCTACAACAAAAAAAAACCAACATTTCTATACAACTTTTTTAATAATAGTCTTAAAATGAAAGTTTGATGTAGTGGGTGCTTGTTAGTGTTTTTCTGAATTTCCAAAAATACTGACATCTCATGGTGAATGCCAAAAACTTGCAGAAAGAAATTTCCGGAGAATCAAATAATCACTCGGTCTTGCACAGAATCATGTAATGCGTGTTTCGGCTTCATAAATATTTAAAAAAAAAAATATCTAATGAGTGAAAAGTTCATAGCAACATTTGCAAAATTAAACAATTTGTTCTACAGTGCAATTTTGTATTTGATTTTTTTTGTGGCTGTTTTGCTTTTTCAGCGCCTATGTGCCCAGATCTGAGAACACAATCGGATGTTCACACAGAAAAGAGCCAAACACTTACCACAGTAGCGTGTTGCAACTGCTGAGAGAGCTCAGTAGCAAACATGATTTAAGCCAAGATGGAACCCGATGCTTTTCCGGACAACATTCTTGATGTGCACTGAAAAAAAATGCACTTATATCATACAATATATAAGGAAAGAGATTTTGAAAATAAAAGAATTTGCCATCACTATTAGAATTGTTTGGAGAAACTTTTTGCAACAAAACAGAAAAAATGTCAAAAAATGACCCACTCACCAAAATTCAAAAATTTCAATGGGTACTTAATGGGTTAAGGAAAGTTTTGTGCCATTGAAATGGAATTCAAATGAGCTTTCCATTAATGAAGTAAGTTTTGATTATGAGTACATTTTCCCCATACTTTTGTGTAAAAAACAATTATTTATATTTAAACGAATTTAGTTCGTAGATATTGATAGTTAATGTTGTAGACCTTTTCTGTTGTTATTATTTAAAATAAGTTATCAAGTTTTGTTATTGTTCGTTATGAGTATTCTTAAATGTAATTTGTTTTAAGTAACAAATTATCAGCTTTATTTCCAGAAGATCTTCTTAATAGCTTAATTAATTGAATTCAGTCTCAATTGGAACCCATTTTGAATGATTTTAATATGATTTGTGAGAATTATTGAATATTTTATTAATTACAAATTATTTTCATATGATTTCCGTTAAGGTACGAGCAAAATATAAAATTAAAAAAAATTAAAATTTTATATTATTTCATTGAACATTTAAGAAAATTGATTGATAGATTTAAGAAAATCATAAAATTATTGTTGAAGTTCAAATTGCATTGTATTTATTTTGGATGGCATGTAGCAAAAGTGTTTAAAAAAACAACATCATATGGCACTTGCATATTATTTATAACGACAAACGGTATATTATTTATGCAATTAAATGAATGCATATACTTAGTTTGAAAATGACCCTTGGCCCGTTATTTTGACAAGCCGAATGATCAACTGTTGCCCTAGCAGAAACCACAAACTTGCGGCAATGTAAACACTTGAAATTTGCACAAAACATTTTACAGATTTGTGGGCATAACAACAGCAACCAACAACAACAACAACAACAATTACAACAATAACAATAATAGCAACAACAATGCTAAAGATTGCCGCTGGCAAAAGTTTTATAGCCGCCTTCGGGGAAGGCAAAGTTGTTCTTGCTTTTGGTCGGGCAAACAAACCGAAAGTCGCCACAAGCAACAAGGGACAGGTGATGATGGAAGTTGGGAGGAGGTTAGGTATAGTGTAATGGGCTGTAGGTGAAGGTTCAGGTGTACAACTAACTGAGTGACTGACTAACTGACTGAGTGACACATATGCAGATGCAATGGCAGTGAGTGTTACAAGGCCGCCAACAGACAACAACAACAACAATAACAACAACAACAACAACAACAACAACACAGCCTGGCATCGAGGCAGATAGCTGGCAGTAAACTTTAAAGCAGCGCAAAACTTTTAATTAACAAAATTAATGTTATGGCAACGTTGCCGTGCCACACATACATACACATATACATATACATGTACATAAATAAACGCAATCAGGCAGCTGGAGCTGGTAACCAAAATATGTTGCGCCCCCTCCGTCGGCCCTGCTCACAACTGCATGTTTATGCATGAGCATCGACGATGTAGCATCACGTGCAAATTTTTTATTTTTTGTTTGTGTTGCTGTGCCGCTCATTAAAAACGCCCTAGCAGCAGCAGCAGCAGCAGCAGCAGCAGCAGCAGCAGCAGCAGCAGCAGCAACAACAACAACGACAACGACAACTGAAACTTTAGCTGCAACTATAATAATAATAGCAACAACTAAAAATCGCGCAACAACAACTGCGGCGTATGCGTAATTTCTATGCAATTTTTTAGCAGCAGGTGGTGGAGCTGCCCTCGTGGGGCGTTGTGAGGGGGGCTGCTGGCAGTGGTAAGGCTGCGTGGGTTGGATAACTTTGAAAAGCATTGCCAGAAACGTGCGTGAGTCTTCGTCGCTGTCGTCGACTGTTGCTCATTTATTTTGCTTAACAGCTGCGTGCCACAAAAATAAAAGGCGAAATAAAAAGCAAGCAACTAAAGTGTTGCCTACTTTTCTGCGCACACTTAATGAGCAAAATGTGGGGAAAGCGGTCGACGACGACGAAAAGCGAACAACGTTTGCAACTTGCTTGTTGCTGTTTGTCAGCAAATTAATGACGGTATATGGTTAGATTTAGCTTATATCGCAGCTTGGCATACTTTTGGCGTTAATTAGAATGATATAGATTAACCTACTTATGCATAGAAACTGAAGTTCAACTAAATCTTTAAAGGCCAACAACAAATAGTTTAAACTAAATAAATAAACAAAAAAGCCAAAGCAATTTGATTTGTCAAAATCAAGCAAACATTTTGCACATTTCTAATATTTCTATCTCAAAATATCATGTTAATTAAATACTGTTGCCATGGTGTTTGTATTTGTTGGCATGCTTTTACTTTTTCAAATTTTGGCTCTCAAAGAAAAATGAGCTAAAAATTGCATAGCATCAAATAAAATGCAACAAAATATGTTAGAGCAATGACAACAAACATTTTGTGTTGCCTTTTAAAACTTTTGCCAATGCTATCGAATTTCGCATTTTACAAACAGCTATTAGATATTGCTTTAAATGTATTTTTTTTGTTTTATAATTTTGCCACAAAATGTGTATGAAAAACTCTACTGTTTATTCAGATATTTCAATCAAAAACACTAGTAATTAAAAGTATTATGTTTCACATACATATGTTGACTACTGGAAATTAGAATGCAAATTAAATCAGCGCTGAGTTCATACCTGATTTCTAGGAATTGCCTTGAAAATTTTCAGGCCTGAGAAGTCTCTGAATATAGAAGCGAACGAGAATAGACCTTACGAAAGAAGGCCTTCTGTAAGTAGGACATCCCATACAAAAAGGAAAGCAAGCAGTATTGTATAAGTTCAGGCCTGAAAAGTATTGTTCTAACTAACCACTGGATAAGTATGATAAGAATCAGGCAACTTTATCTTTTAGCTGTCATAATCGATCGAAAATGAAAAACTTTTCTACAAAATTGTTTCTTCTTTTATTATTTGTATTTTTAAAGTCATGCCGTTTTATAGCAAGCTATGTACTTAATTCAATATAAAATAACGGCATCGTAGTCTCCATCATGTTCGTTTTGGTTGTTAAATGTTCATTCCAGAATTCACGTGGCCGCAAGACAATGAAACTGAAATGAAAATGATAATTTCATTAAGCCAGCAGCCACATCATGGCTTGGCTTGAGTTATTTTTGGCATGTATGCTATATACATAAGTATTTGTATATATTTATATATATATATATATATATATATATATATATATATATATATTTGTCTGACAACTGGTGTGCCAATTTTACCTGCTTTAACTTCACTGCTCATTATTTGGGGCTGGCCACGCACACTTAATGTGCATCAGCATTGGTAAGAGCTTTCGTGTAACGTCATTGTAAATGTAAATGTAAATGTAAATGTTAATGTAAAACTCAACGCATTAATTATGCAATGAGTGCCTGAACGCATACACTCGTAGTACATAAGTATGGGTAATACGAGAGTATCTCAACATATGAAAAGTACTATCTCAACATTTATGTATATTAAATACTATTAAATGCGGCTGTATAGCCATGATTATAGTACTGAAGCTCAAGTGCATAACATTTCAATTAAGCTGCGAGAGTTTCAAGTTTCCCTGCCACAACTTCAACTTTAAATGCCTGCCGCAAATCGTTGAGCATTAAGTATACGCCTTGTTGTTGTCCGACTTTTCAGTCATAGCCAGTCATCATAATAGCCGTCAATTCAACGTTTGCTGTTAATTATACCCTGCAAACAAATAAAACAAGTCAAATAGCTATCATATTATATTGTTATGCTATAAGTTTTTAAATAAATATTGCAATAAAACAATTATTTTCAAATTTGTATTTTAAAGTTACAAAATAACACTCATTTTTTCCTTTTTCAATTAAAATAGAAAATGTTAAAAATGTTCTTGATTTATTCCAAGGGGTAAATAAGCGCTTGGGAAGTACATCCTTATGTACTTTTGAACATTGCATGTCATTGATCGTAAGCGCTTACCCTGCCTTGTAAAGAAGCAGTAAAGAAACGCCTTATTAAAAAGCGCTCCGTAAGCGCTTACTCTAGCTTTACATGTAAGCTGAGTATAAGCGCTTACGAAAGCCTTACAAATAAGCGCTGCTTAAGCGCTTAACTTCAAAATTTCAACAATATTTTTCTTCCATTGCATAAATATTCTTTTTTATTAACATTTTCGAAAATTTTCCTTTAATTGGATAGCTGAATTTTTTGGTGTGCCTGCCTCTGCTCGTATTTTTGCTTGTTGAAGCTATTCTTCGATCTGCGGAATTCTCTATTCTCTATATTTTTCAATTAGTTCATCAGTTGCTTTTAACTCATCGACGGATTTGATTTGAAAAAAGTTAAGTTTGATGCTGCTGTCGTGGTTGTTGTTCTTCATTTTGCTCAACAGCCATTGCAACTAGGTTAGCTTTATTTATTTGTTTCTTCACTAATCGTTTAAACTGCCTATTGCCATATATTTTAAATTTTACTCACAATACACGTCCTCGCTTACAAATCAAAATTTAATTATGACTTGCCTTTTGATCTTTTCTTTCTATTTGCACATTTGTTGTTGTGTTTGGCTTAGAAAGGGTAAGTGCATTAGTATTTTTGTTGTTTACGGTTACTTTTGAGCGCAGAGATCTCTTGCTCTCGCTCTCTTACATTTTGTTTTGTTCTTTTTACTGCTTACTGCTCACTGCTAAATAATCACTACGTAAGCGCAGCAATAGTGCTAACATGGAAGGCTAGAGTAAGCGCTTGAATAACGATTTTGCGTAAGCGCTTATTATTTTTGCGCTTAGGATGATTCAATATCTTTTATATGATACTTTTCTATTAAATATGTAGCATTTATTGGCAAACAAAATGCCAAAAGTGACAAAAAAAAATCCTTTAAATACTACAAATCATAAAAAGTCACAAAATAAGTATATTGAATTTGCTCAGCTTACAGGGTATTTTGAAGTCAAGCACTTTGGATTAAAACATGTTTTCATTTGTTGTTTATTGTTTTTAAAGCCGAAACATCAGTTGCTCTGTCGGCTACAGCTGAAGTCTCTTACTAGCTGCTGCTCAGCTGCTCTGCCCCTTTGTCTCTCTGTCTTCCTCTATCTCGACTCTCGACTCTCAGCTCTCGGCCACAGCAGCTGTCGCATTAACCAGCGGCCATTTTGTTGCCTGTCCGCCATTGTCTGTGGCAATGGCGTCCGCCTGCTTGTTATTAAAATACATAAATAATAAGCGGCATGTCAGCAGCGGCTTTTGTTGCTGCTGCTGTAGTTACTGCTTTGGTTACTGCTACAGTTGTTGTTGTTGTTGCTGTTGTTATTATTGTTGTTGTATATTGTTATAGCCCTGGCAGGCACTTAAGCGGCCGCATCCGCATCCACATCCCCATATCCCTACATACCCACATCCACATCCACATTCGCTTTCACATTCGCATTCGCATCCGCATCGAAGCGACCGTTGCTTCCACAAAGTGACAGCGCAGCCGGCGTCGCAGCATTGCGAGGCGCTTTGAGTGGCTGCTGGTCAGCTTATTGCAAGCCTCATTTTAAAGGCTGCCAAATTAGCAACAGATGCTATATAAATACTTATGTTTGAGAACTACTATATATATACATATAGTCGTATCGTAAGTATGTAAATTCACATTGGCTTTTTTTGCTGTCTGCGAGAGCTGCTGATTGATTGCTTTAAGTTTTTTGTTGATTTTAAAGTGCTTTTGTTTTCAACATCTTTAAAGTGCTATTATTTAAAACATCTTTGATAATATTTTAAAGAACTTAAATGCGTTCAAAATGATTAAGTTTCTCCAATGAATATGAAGGTTTATTTAGTGCAATTAAGGCTCAAGGCTAGCATATTATTCGCATTCCAAGTTCTTTTTCCATGGTCAATGTTTTTTTATGTCCACCAGCTATGTAATATATATGTATATATTTTATTTTAATTTTAATATATTTTTTTGCCTTACATTATTTTTTGCTCCTACGAAGTGCATGCATAATATGTTTTCCATAGAGTTGATACATTATTATATATATTTATTTATATTCATATCTGATTTAACTAAAGTTCACACTATTCTATATCAATAGCTGATAATTCTATGCAAGCAAAACATTCTGATAATATCAACAAATTTTGATTAAAATTAAACTAGGCTATTATATTTGAAGTTGAACAGTTTGTTTAGTTTAATAAGTCTTAGCAAAGATCATATATCAAGAGCTAAGGTATTTTATTTTCTGTATTTCTGTATAGAGTATAACATCTTCTGTGTGCAAACAGACAAAAACACACATATGTTCATTCTTGTTTTATTATATGCACATAGTCCAGCGATTTTTAATTTTTACCGCACTTTTGTTCAGCGTTTGCTGTTTTTTATTTTTTATTTTTTCCTTCTTTTTATGCCCACATTTATTTGCCTTGGGTTTTCTGCTAGTGTTTTCTCTCTGCGTTTGCTTTGTCCATGGAGAATTGCGCCCGTCCTTTGCAGTTGGTTTGAGCAATTTTATAACTAGCATATTAAGCCAACGATTTCAATATGTAATGCAGGAGAATTTTCTGCAGCACATGTTACAATAAAACATAATGTATAAACTGTATGATCGACAATCAAATGTTCTATAAATTGACCATCAAAAGAACTATAAATTTAACTGTCGATTTATCAAACGAACTATTAATTGTCTATATAAATATATTATTTATTTACTCATGATTTCGCTTTGCTAACAGAACTAGCAATTCCTTAAATTTAAGCGTTTCTCACAAAAGTGTAAAATTATTAAAATTATGTCACATCTTTAATTAAAGTTTAATTTAAATTCAGTTTAATTTTTTTATTTTTTAATTTTAATTTTTATTTTGATTGAAGTTAGAATAATATAAATATATAAAAACTCTCAATAATATATATTGAATTATTTTATTTTTAAATATAATGTATAATATATTAAGATTAATATTTAATATTATACAAGTTGATAACAGCTCAAAGTTAGACACCTCTCAAACAAAATGATGAGAATAATTGTTAAATTTTAAAGCCTCTTTGAAGCTACTTTGATATAACTAGGTTTAAGAAAAGAAATTGACTTAATGTGAAACCCCTTAAGAAGCGCAAAGAAATCTCAAAATCTTTTACGAAATTACAGCATTTTTTGTTGTGAAATACCTTTTAACAAATTTGAGAACAGGGTATTAAAATGTAAATGGTTGAAGTGCAATGCAAGTTTTTTATGGCCGTTGCTGTGGCTAGCATTTATTTTCGTTGTTGTTGTAATTGTTGTTAATGTTGTTGCTGTTGTTGTATGGATGGACAGTAAAATCAATTGCAAAGCTTTTTATTTCGCACCATTTTAAATGTAAAATGTTTTAAATAAAAGCCACGACCATTTTGCATATTTTGATGGGCTCATTTTTGGCTACACGCTCTCGCTCTCTCACTCTCACACTCTCACTCTATCTTTCTGTCTCGCTCTCGCTCTAGCTCTCTCTTATTGCGAACAAGTTCGGTTTGATGGTCGTCTGTGAGGTGAGGGGCTGATGAGGTTAAATTGCTGACTGGGTCGTATTCGGCACATAATCGACATGTACATCAAATTTATGTGGCAGCAGTTGTAAGCGGCAGACATGACCATAAAATGGCTTACCAACTAGGAAACTAACTTTGAGTGGGCCTCGAAATGATAGCAGAGGAGCTGAAGAGCTGAAACTGTAGGAGCCCAAGACCAGGGTCATAACATTTAAAGTCAAATTACGGCAAATGGTCGCAAAGTGTGTGATTTAAATGCACTTGGGCGACACTTTAAGACGCTCAATTGCTCGCTTTATTGTGCGGCCATAAAATGGCAATGCTTGGCAGTGTTTGAAGCATCCCTAACAGGGGAGGGGAGCAGAGGAGGTAGACTCCAAAAGCCGAGCAATTGTCGCCTGAGTCACGTTTGTCACATAAACTCAACGGTCGGCTGCCGGCGGTCAACGGAACAAGTGAAAAACTATTATTATTTGGCTGCAGCACTCTCTCTCTAAACTCATCCCTCGTCTCCTGCTACTCACCACCCCTGCACCCTCCACCCTCCACCTTTCAGCCTCTCTCAACCACTCAGCACCTCCTTGATTCAAGTGAGTGTTTTGGCCCTCAGTTCGTAAATCCATCAGCTTTATGCTTTTTTTTTTTGGTTCACAATTTTATGGGAGCACAACGCAAGTTTTTATTTGTTAGGGTAAGGGGCGTGGGGCGGGGAAGGGGGGTGGAACAAGAATTTCTTTGACGATGCTGCAGTTTTTGGAAAACTTGAATCAACTGCTTCGACGACGTCTGCCTTCTCAGCACAAAAATTAATTTGATGTTTTTTTTTTTTTTGGTGACGTAATGAAATATAATGAAAATCGTGCATTAAGCTTGGACAAATGTATCTACAGCAAAGCTCTATTTAAAAAAACAAAATCAGTTTGTGTATAGCACAACTTTTCACTGAAATAATTCAAGCTCAGTTAATTTCTAAAGTGGCATCAATTTGTTAATTTTATTATAATAAGTATTTCATTTTATTAAAATAAGTACTATATGTTATGTTTTTAATTCAACCTTTTCAAGGTGTAGAATTAATTTGAAAGTGGAATACAGAACACAATCAAATTGTTACAAAAACCGATAAAAATTGCAGCTTTGCCAAAGCTAATGACATAAATAAATTAACAAAAAAAAAAATTGTCTAAACTTTTATGAAACAATGTCAAATGTTGATAGTTAATAGGTATATTCTATAATAATTAATTTTCTGAGAATGTAAATGATGTAAATTCTAAAATTATACTTTCTCAGTTTTGGCAGTTAAGCACTATTTACGAGCAAAGCATTCAAAACAAGAAAGCATGTTATCTTCGGCATACCGAAGATATATACCTTTGATCAAATTTAGTCAAAATATATAGAACATGTTTAAATTTACGTAATCTTGACACTTTGTCTGCCTATGGTATATACTAACATGTATACCAAGTTTGGTTACTCTAGCTTCAAAACTGTGGAAAAAACCTGCGTTCATACGGACAGACAGACGGACATTTCACAAACCCAAAATACTCTTTTCCTTCTTTTTTTTCAAAAGAAATTAAGAAAGAGTATAAAAAGTTGATCGTACAAAAACTTATTTTTCAGCCAATCGTTGCTATGGGAGCTATATGTTATAGTGATCCAACCTGCAGAAAGGAGAAGCATCTGTGGCAAGTTTCATCAAGATAGCTCTAGAACAAAGTCCTGAAAAACGCATGTAAACAGACGGATAGACGGACAAAATTATAATACCTTCTCAACTTGAAAGTGCACTTCAAAATCATTGGCACCGAATACATTCGTGCAAAAGTATTATAATCGGATGATAAATAGTTTAAATAGAACATTTCATTTGTTCGCTATAATAAGATAAGTCAACAGTAAGATACGAAATATACAAGACATATCTTCAAGTTGGAATTATTTTCTCGTTTAGTATACTTCATGCCAAATGTTACATATCTAGCGTTGGTTTAAATGAGTTGTTGTTTAAGTTGTTATATCCGTTTACATTTTTACATCCTGTACAATTCCGATTTTATTCCGATTTTATGACAATTAATGTTATTTTTTCAATTGAAGACCTATTCGTACCAGGAACTGCAAATAAGAGTTATGGAGCTTATAAAAATCAACGCGAAAAACAGTCTTCGATGAATGAAAACACGCGGCGTGCCGAAGCTATACACCCTGCAGAAAAGTTTTGAATAAGAAAACGTAATTTTCAACAGATTGTTTCTATGGGAGCTATATGATATAGTGGACTGATCTAGCTAATTCAACTATAGGTACTACCTGCAATAAAAGAAGGTTATGTGCCAAGTTTCATCAAGATAGCTCTTGATCAAAGTCCTGAAAAAAAAGGGTTAAAGCTTAACATTTTTTGTGCTTTTCAGACGATTGCTTTTCAGCGCACTTTCAGAACTTTACGCAGAATGTTAATTAAACGATGAATTCAATGCAATAGTTATAACAAAAAAATGGTGAAAAACTGGTTTGGACATTTTGTTCAACACACAAAGTACAAAAGAAGCTTCTAACAGACTGACAAGTTTTGCAGAACCACAAAAAACTGGCTGACAACTGAATTTGAAATAATTTGCAACTCTGGTTTTATGAAGCAGCGGTAACTCAAGTATTTTGTTTATACATGGATTGAAAGCATCATGAGAGGATGAGGACAGGGCTGTTGATAGGGAGATGTGTAGCATGAGAGTGGAATTTGCTTACACTTGTCGGGTAATTGCTGCCAAGTGGGTGGCATTGTTGTAAATTGTAACTGGGATGTGGGATCTGGGCTTTGTGGGCTTTTGGCTGTGGATAGGACTATGGCAGCCTGTCAGTCAGTCAACCAATCTAAGAGGCAAGTTACACTGGAGACGCAACCGCATTCATTTGCCAAATTAATGGCATTTCATTTGGGCGCTTCATTCATGCAAGGATGTCGTCATCGTCCTTCGCACAGTCGTCCTAGTCGTCGTCGGGATGTCTGCGTGCGCCCGCCAAATTTACGTGTCTGGTGGCCGCTCGAGGCGAAGCAGCAATTTGCATGCAACTGAAGACAGAGACAGAGTTAGGGATAGGGTATGGAACGGTGGGCGTTGATTGCCACGCCCCTACTCAGCTTGTCCTGTCTGCCAGCTGGCGCCGCGCCATGACACTCTTGGAGCAGGAGCAGGAGCATAAGCAGGAGCATCTCCAACGATTTGAGCTTGTCGCGTACGCTTTGGCTTACATTTGTGGATGATACGAATGATGGTGCGAATACGGATGCGAATGCGGATGCGGATGCGAATAGTGAAGAAAGCAACGAATAAAGGATCGGGTAGGATTGCTTCCAGGCGAGCGACTTGGCTGCCAGTTGTTTGTCAACGGCGACGATTATTCAAAAGTGCAACATGCAAATTTATTTGGTGCATTAAATGTTATGAGCTCGCATGAAAATGTCTGACAACAATTGTAAATGGCAGCTCTGAAGTTGTTGCCAAGCATTTCGCAACTGTTATCCCTCGTATTCCTAACATATATATATATATAGAGTGTAGGGGGGGGGGGGGGGGGGGGGGCTTAGTGATTTGGCGGTGCGGCGCTTAATATCATTTTGTGGGTCATTGCATATCTAGGCAGGCGGTAAATGCAGTCTGAAGTCTGTTGATTTAAGCAGCCAAAAAGTTTGCAGCACTCGCGCCATCTATAAATTTCAAATTATTCAGCACTAGATAGAAAAACTCCAAGAAAATTCAAATGTAGCAGTAAAAGTTTGCTGTAAGCCTAAGTAGTAAATTAAACGAAGTATAAGTAGAAGTTGTAATAACAACAAGCAGTTCAACTAAAAGCCTACACTCAGCAACAAAATCAAGCATTTTGTACTTAAATCAAGTACAAACAGTATCAAAATTCGATCAAGTGCAAAGTAATTTTCCACAGATTGTTTCTATGGCAGCTATAAGATATAGTGGTCCGATTTTGAGGAAATTTTGGTATCCTATAGGTACAGTGAGTTCGGTTAAGTTATCTTGAAAAACAAAAATGTTTTTCATATAAAAACTTATTTCTCAACCGACTATTCCTTTTGGATCCGATCTGGCCGATTCAAACATAGGAACTACTTGCATAAAGTAGAAGCATATGTGCCAAGTTTCACCAAGATTCCTTTAAAATAAAGTCCTGAAAAACGCATATGAACAGACGGACAATAACCCCTTTTTCCTGAGACGTCGCATTCAATGCGTTACACATTTCATGACAAAATTATAGTACCCTCTTCAAGGGTTTAAAATAACCTACAAATTAGACAAATGACATGGTAGAATAGACGTAGCTCTAATAATTACAAGAAGAAGATTGTTATAATTTGAAATGAAAGTCAAATACTTTATTTGCCACAACTTTATTGAATGTAGTTATTTATTCTAAATGCCAAAAGAATGATCATAACAAATATTTGATTGTATAAAAGCCTGCATTGTATCGCTGCACCACATGGAATCTATCAAATATTTGAATATATCGATTAAGCGCACCTGTCGTCCACTATCATCATAAATGTAGTAATTGGTATAAAGGAACTTAATGGCTCTCTCTAGAAAGCCAAGTCGAGGTGGCAAATGACGACGCCAGCGCTTCGAGATGAAAGTAAAAACGAGCGCGCAACTCAGCGAGATTAGGAAAATGCTGTATTGGCCAACAGAGATGAAATTTGTGACAGAAGCCATTAAAAAAGCAGCGCAGCCGCAATGCCACCATTTGCCAGTTTGGTGTCCAATATTGCCAACGTTCCAAATAACCAACGAGATTGTCAGTGGTATGGCCCAAGACCATTGTTCTTCCATACCACCTGGAATGGCCTTTGAACAGAACGAGCCAAATGTGACAGTGAGAATATTTGTATGTAGAAACGTTCTGTCGAGAAGGGCGGACGCTCATTAATCCTTAGCTAGTTCACAAATTCTTGATAGCTGGCTGCATCCTCATTGGCCTCGCGCACATATCTGGGTATTAAAAATAAATCCAAAAGCCAACCGATACTCAAACAACCTCCCATTGTGCAGAAAAAATAGTACGCATGGCGATCTCTACGCAAATACAAAACATGCATTCCAGTAAACCCACCAAAGAACCACCACAAATAGGCTACAAGCTTCGACTTTTTTCCTGGCTTCGCAATAGGCTGCAGGAATTCAGCGATTGGATCATTCTCATTGGCCCGGCGTAAGAAGTTGGTTTTGCGAATGATCTTCCAAATGCAGCCAATCCTGCGAATATCCATATAATCGTGAAAGATCTCTCTAAGGTCCAGGTCCGTTTCTCCCATTGTGAGGCTCCAAAAGTATGCACGACGATAACGATGTATATATAAATAAGCATATACATAATACATTCCCAAAACTACACCAAAGCAGCACAACATATATGATATAGCCATATATATGTTTACTTGTGCTGCCATCACATATTCACTCAATGCCGACGTCTGATTAAAGTGCATTTTCCTAGTTTCTTTATGAGTGTTTTTTTTCGAAAAATATAAACTTATACAAAAGTTTCGTTACGTTACGTAGCCTACTTTGTTTCATGTGTTTTTTCTAGAATACACTTAAAACAACAAATTTTCAAACAGGGCAGCGCGCTGTCGTTCATTGCCAGTTAGATTTAGCTTTGTAGAAAATATAAATGCTGTTATGAAAATGGCATGGAAAACATTTTCATGGAAATGCATAACATTGTCGACACTGTCCTGCAATGTTCCCTATTAAAAACCCCTTCTAGTTTTTTATTTTTCAAACGATTGTTTCTATGTCGTCCGGTTTTGAACAAAATTTATCAGCATATGCTTAACCTTAGGTAAAGTCAGTTTAGTTGAGTTATCTTGAATACCAAAAAAGTTTTTCATACATACAAAAACCTATTTTTTAACCGATCGTTTCTATTGGATCTATATGTTATAGTGGTTTCATCTGGCCGATTCAAACATAGGTACTACCCGCTGAAAGAAGAAGCATCTGTGCCATGTTTCATCAAGATAGCTCTTGATCAACGTTCTTAAAAACGCATATAAGCAGACCGACAGACTGGCGGACAGACGGGCATGACTCGGCTGTTGATGCTGATCACGTAAATATAACCCTTTTTATTTCTGAATCGTCTCTTTCCATGCGTTACACATTTCGTCACAAAATTAAAATACTCTCTTTAGGGGTATAAAAAACAAAGTGTCTTATTTTCGAGCGAGCTGTCCAAAAAAGGAAAACATTTTTATTTGAAATTTATTTGAGTAAATGAAATTTTAACTCTTATTGTTTTTCCCAAAAAAAAAAATTGATTTCGAAATGATAATCAAATCAGTCTGTTGAATCAATGTTTAAGCATTGTTAACTATCCCCTTTCATGGGATTTAATCAGATTATTGTGTATATATGTTCATATATCGTGTGCGATATATTAATTGCCATTTTGAATGACAATTCACAGATCCTTTTTGGGATCAAGCAAAGCCTTTTGCTGGGTTAATTGCAATTTGTTCAGCGTAACCGCCTTTTAATTATTGCAATTTATTTTTTTTTGTATTTTTGTTGTTGTTGAAGTTTAAATGAAAAATAAGTCAATGCGTGATGTGAGTATCGAAAGGCAGTAAAAAGAACAGTAACAAAAGGACGGCAAACCAGAAAAGCCGCCAGTGATTTGTACTTTTCCAGCTCATTAAAAACGTATAATTTGTTTAATATTTACGGTGCTGTTAAATCTGGCGCCATCTACCGGCCGTTCGCGGCTTCATTTACCTAATAAAATTACTGTCAATTAACGCCTGGCTAAAAAGGCAAAAATACCCATGTTGCCCCGCTTACCCAACAACCCACCCTGCCTCTGCCGTGGCACATTTATTTGGATTATTATTTATTTTACGGCTGAGTGAGAGGCCGAGAACATAAACATGGGTGGCAAACTGACTGGCTGCGCTAACCTGGCCAAAAGCGTTGCCAATAAATTATGTAAACGGCTTAAGCCGCCGGACATTTTCAAATGTTAACGCATAAATCAGAGGCGTGACTTCATTTTTTGAATTATGCGAGTGCATTAAGCGTCGCAAATTAGATTGCAAAATTTTTGGTTAATTGGTTTGAGACGTCTCTAGTTGCCATTGGACTTTGGCCACTTGCCGCTTGCCGCTTGCCACTTATCACTTGTAACTTGCCCCTTGAGCCCTCTCTCTCTCTCTCACTCTCTCACTCACTGCTGGTGTTGCTACATCACATCAATCAAGGCAGCTGCTTGTTGCAAGTGCTGCAATAATTCTGTCATATTGTTTAATTACCGGATTCCGGCATCCCTGCGCGAGCCCAATGCATCAACATCATAACTTTGCGTGCCTCTTTTAACAACAACACATTTTTGTGGAGCCACCCCACAAAAAAAAAAGAACCTGCTCCCTGCTCCCTGATCCACATGTGAACTTAACCTGGAGCTGGAACATCGCGTGTGGCTCGAGCTGACGTTTTGGTCATAAATGAAATCTGCTGCCACTTTGTCGCCCATTGTTTAATAATGAAATTAAATCGCTTTTGACCCCCCCCCCCCTCCCCCCGTCCACCCCCTCCTAGCCTTGCTGCTCCTTGTGAACGAGACCAACGTGCAACCGATCCTTTTGGCCAGCTGTGAGGGGCAAAGTGACCAGCGCCTTATTCGTTGTCAACGCGCTTGTTGACTTTTGACAAATGGCCCAGGCCCATGGTTGGCGCCTGTTTCTTAGCTTTGATTTACAGCGCCGACAATGCAATGAGCCACATTTTGTTTTTTATACATTACAAAGTACTTGACTTCACTTTGCTTTACTTTACCTTACTTTATTTTACTTAGCCTTATTGTTTGGTTAAACAGCGCAAGCAAAAACAAAACGTAAAAACTCGAAACTAATTTTCAAGTGGCAAATGGGAAATGGGGATTGAGCTTGGCTGAGTGAAAATGTCAGGCAATCGTTCACTTCAAACCACTTCACATCAAATGCACAGACGGCTTACGCAGCGTATGCGTGTTATTACAGCTTGAAGTGTTTGCGTTTTAAAATCAATGCTAAAGTGTAGTATAATTTGCATAGTAAATAGTATTCAATCGAAACAGTTTCTTTGTTTCTCTCTTTACAAGGCATACGTAATTGTTGTCAAACTGAAAAAAACAGAAAAACATGTTTGACCTGCTCAGTTTTAAAAGTTTTCAGCTTAATGCTCTGTTCTACGGATTCAACTTTCATAACTTTTTACTCCCTGTTCCCATTAAAACTGGGAAAAAGGGAGTTAAAAAGTACTGCAAATGTGTGCAACAGGCATAAGGACGCATTTCCGACTATATAAACTATATATATTCTTGATCAGCATCAATAGACGAGACGAACCAGCCATGTCCGTCTGTCTGTCCGTCTGTCTGTCTGTATGAACTCGTCGATCTCAGAGACTATAAGAGCTAGAGACACCAAACTTGGCATGCAGGTTCGTGTATACCATACGCAGATCAAGTTTATTTCAAATTTCGGATGCACCCCCCCGCACCCCCGCAAATCGCAAAAGACTCCCACAGCCACAATTTTAAAGATAAAGCTTTGATTTTTGGAACCTATACATACTTCTTTAATGAATGTTAATCAGTTGCGTAAATTTCGTTGCGATCGGATTACAAACACCAAAGTGTTTGACGAGTCTATTTCCCACCTTACTCAGCAGGCAGGAACAACAGTTTGACATGCACTGGACAAGTTAAGTGCGCTGCTTGGTTGTGTTGCCGCTGAACTGCTTGAAATGCAAGTTGGGAGCAGTTAGACTCGTAATTGGGCACACTCGACTAGAGCATTCTTACTTGTTTATTACAGATACTGTGGAAGTAATACTCTCGAATGCTTCAAACTTAAAAGTGAATGCATCTTTGACTTTTAAATTTCATAACAAATCAAATTTGTATGATTGATTCAACTACTTAATTTGATAAATTTTGTAAAATAAATAAAATTTTAAGATAAATCTTTAAGCCGTTAAAATCAAAATTAAAGTTTCATTTATGTTGTAAAATTAGAAAAAACAAAAACATAAGAAAGTGTTGCTTGTTTCATGTTTTGTTAACAAATTTCATGTTTTTCTCTGACTGATAATTTGCGGGTTTGTTGATTTGGCAGCTAATTGCATAGTTGCATTTTATGTAATACAATTTACGAGTTATTTGTGTTTAATTTAATGTGCAAATTGCTGTAGAGCAAATAGCCGCAGGACCAAAAGGGCCGCAGGACCAGTTGGTTTGTTGTGACAAGTGCTTTAAGTGCTTGGGCACTCGTCCAGCGATTGTAGCTGTTTATGCGGTTGTTGTAACTGTAGTTGTTGTTATTGTTGTTGTTGCTGTCATGACATAAAATAACAATTACGCAATTAATTGCAGCATTTCAATAATATTTAATGAAGCGCAAACAGAATGAAATGACAAACAGTACAGAAGCCAGAACATAAAAAATAATTACAAATGGCACAAGTGGCTAGAACAATTTCATTTATGCTGCCATACAAAAAACCAAAAAAAAAAAAAACAAATAAAATAAAAGGCAATGGACCAATATCTCATATATAAACATCAACAAATGCGAAACTATTTTTAGGCGCCAGCAAATCTTCAATTTAGAAGTCAGCAAATGGAAATGGAAAATGAAAATGGAAAATGAATATATCCACTGTTGGGTTCACCATAAATCTTATCCACTTAATAGACGACTGCATAATTTAACAGATAAACAAACAAACGAGCCGGCAGATTGCATACAACACAAACTGCAAAAGTAAAGCAAGAACAAAAACAGCAAAAACAAAAAAAAAAAGGCGAACACTGCTCAACACTGGAGAACTGGAGAACTGGCCAACTGGCCAAGTGGCTAACTGGGCTAACTGGACGACGAGCCGAAAGCAAAAGCTAATTGCCAAATACTAAATTACCCATTCAGCAGTAAAAACATTCCAAGAGCCTCACAACGTGCCAAGCTGTAAAGCAAACAGGACGACCAACAGTCAACCAGCAGGACAACACTTAGAGCGAGAGAGATGGAAAAAGAGAAAGAGAGAGGGCTACTAACGGTAACGGATCCGTTGAAAGCCCTGCCCCTTACTCCCGAACTTGTGGTGTAAAGCGTGGCAAATGCTGGGCAAATATATTTCGAATTTTGCTGTCAATGCGAAAAAATCGTGAATGCCGATGCCAAAGACTAGCTAGGAGTAGGGGTAGGGGTGGCAAAGTGGTGGCTAGGGGTAGGAGCAGAGGTACTATGCTGTTGATAGGAAAAACGAATGGCCAGAAAGTAGCTCTATAAATGTTTGAAATGACTCTTAAGGGCTGTGAATGCTGCATGATGGCTGAAAGTGAATTCGTTGCTTTTATAAGAAGTCAATACGAAGTCAAGAGATTCGAATTTAACAATTTGCTTTGGTATAATATTAAAAAAAAGAAAGTAAGCATAGAAAGCATTAAGTAATTGTGTCTTGAACTATTGATAAGCATATTAAGTGCATTGTCAGACTCGTTTGCTGATCTATTAATATGTTGAAGTCTTTTAATTCAGATGATGCAAAACAAAGAACATTTTAAGAACAATAGATAGATTTACTGACTATGTTCGATGATTAAAACAAACAATTATAAAAACTTAAACAATGTAGGTAACTGTTTTTGTAAGTTTGATCGTTTTAGAAGATTTATTTATAGACTTATCACTGCCAATTATAATACGTCCTGTTTCCGGTTTTTCGAAAGTACATTTAAAATGAAACCTATTTCAACTTCAAGTGAGTTCAATCGTAAATCAAAGTCAAGTGGATACTTGTTAAAATCTTTCCGCAAGTGAAAACCGCAACGGATCTGCGCTGTAAAAATATCGATTAATCGATTTTATGACTACGAAATGAGAACTTTAGATCAATGTTTTTTGCTTTCTACAATTATCGCATCGATATTTTTCACAATTGATTAAAGAAAGTAAATAAACTAAAATAAAATAGTAGAAAAAGTATGTTTCGATTGCATTTGTAGTAAGAACAATCTATATTTTTAAAATTTAAATATTTTCATAGATGTAATCATCGATTAATCCATCTGTTAATTCATTCACAATCGAAATTATCAAATTATTTACATACCTTTTATTAATACAGTAATGTTTATTGTAGTATATTTTTATTTCAATTGCTTTTTTAATAATTTAAATTATTTAAATCGGTTTTTACTTAAATGTATTTTTTAAGATTTTTGACTTCATTTCTTTCTTTTAGCATATATGTATATGTTTAAGAAAATTGTATAACATTTTAGCCAACCAATCTCGAACTGAAGATCTGTGCTATTATAATAAACTGCTTTTATATGTTGAGACACTTTATTTTATAGAAATAAGTTGTAGGCGCAGCTTGGCAACTCGTCTACGTCAGCGAAGTGGGTGCTTCACACGTTTGCTTACATGAAAAATAGAAAATAGAAAATGGAAAATGGAAAAAGTAGTTCAAAGTGTAGTTTAAACGAAATATTATAAGCAATGGGAATGGCTGTCATTTCGGTCATTTCCGTAATATGTTTGAGTGTGTGTCTCTGGAAAGTGTTGAATATGTTCGTGTGTGTGTGACTGGGTGTTAAATGTGTGTATGTGTGTGTGTGTGTGTGTGTGTTAGTTCTTTTCAGTTGGCATTGCCTGAACGGCTCGGCGCTTCCGTTTGTCAACGAGTTACGGAAATGATGATAAGAAAAAAATGGCTGCCACAGCTGCAGCTGCAGTTGCAACTGCTGTTGCTGTTATATATGTGTGTGTGTGTGTGTGTGTGTGTGTGTGTGTCACAAGTGTGTGTGAGTTTGACTTAGTAGCTGTGCTACAGGCGAGCTTGACTACAGCTAAAATTTCATTGCACTCTGCTGCAGCGACTACTTAGCACAAGTGGCCCCCAGAGCTAAAGAAGGCGTCGAGTAGGGGGCGTGGCACACTTGCAAAGCTTGAAAGTTGAAAGCTCTGTGTATATATAGGAGAGCACGTTAGACAGGGCCCACGGGGGATGGGGGATGTGGGATGGGTGATGTGTGGAGAAGATGTAGAAGTCACAGCCCAAGACAGCTGCTCATTTCCGCAAGGCACTGGCTGGCAATGACTTGACAGGAACTTGTGGGCTGTGTCAAGGGGATGGGGGGCATACACATATGTGAGTAGGGTGTAGTAGTAGTAGGGTGTATATTGCTGCATAATAAGCAACTAAGACAGCTTAGAACTTGTGGCCATGTCGCCCAACTGTTTGCACAGTTAGCTTTGGGTTTTGCCAGCCATGACAGGCACTTTCGAATGCACTACCCCTAACATAGGTATTCCTAACTTCTGGATCCCACACACACAGACATAAACACATGACTGCCACAATAAATGTAAAGTGCTGGCAAGTGTTGGCTGCACACACACACACACACACACACATACACACACACACATACACACACAAATACACACACACAAAGAGACATGCATAGATTATTACCTGCCACTTGCCACTTGGCACCTTCCGTTTTTTTTTTTTTTGCTTTCCTACAACTTTGGGACGAGTTTTTCACGATTTTTTTGCTTTACCATTTTCATATACCTATATATATATATGTATATACTTTTTTTACTTTCGGCCAGCTCGAGAGCTGCCAACACATGTTGAAAAGTTTTCGCTTCGTTTTTTGTGACATGAAAATGCTTTGAATCCATTCAACAAGACGGCGAAAAACTCGAGACGCTTTTGGCAAAGGGACAGGGAAAGGGAAAGGGGGGCTACTTGGGTGTTGAAAAAATTAAATTTGGCAGCTGGCTGCCATTTTGTTGTACAGCTTGACTAATTGACATGTTGCATGTGTTTGTGTGTCTGTGTTTGTATGGGTGTTTGTCTGTGTGTGTGCAGCCTAAACAAATCAACTCAATCAAATAGAGTAAAACTCATCAGGTGTTGAAATTTCTGTCCCGCCAGCAAGTATTTAAACATTTCGAGGCATTTGCCACACTCACACACACTACAGACACACACACACACACACACACACACACACACACACACACTCGATGCTCAGCACTTGGCTGCTAATGCTGGGGCATTTGCCACTCAACGCGGCAACCACATGTGGCAAATCTAACAGAGATTTGGCTTTGAATGCCATGTTAATTACAGACAGGCGCGTGGAGCAGCAGCAGCAGCAGCTCTAGGATGAGAGGAATAGGCAGGGCAGGAGCTGTGGCATTGAGCGGAAGCAGCAGCTGAAGAAGCTGCACTAAGCTGCAGCATTAGTCGGTCACGAAGCAAGTTTGCACTGCATCCAGGCAACACTTAGTTGCCCAGGACTGTGTAACACTTCGAAGAACCTATTCCTTATTTCCTATTCCCTAAACCCTATTCCCTGTACCCATCCTATTTCCATTTCCTTTCACATTCACTGAACAGCAGCTCTGGGCTATGCTGAGCTGAGAACAGAGCACTCGCAATAATGTTTATACGTTTTAAAACCATTGCAGGATGCTTATTGGTAAAGCTCTGCAGGAGCTGCAGCAGCAGCAGGAGCTCCACTTGAAATCAACAGTTATCAAAAGACAGCAACAAAATGTGTCTGTGTGTGTGTGTGTGTGTGTGTGTGTGTGTGAGAGGGCGAGATAGAGAGTGAGAGAGAGAGGTCTCAAAGCCGCTTAGCTGTCGGACAAAAGCAAAATCTGTAAATGATATTTGAAATCCTAGTTTTAATCCCATAACTATTAAATGATTGTTACTGACAGACCACACAAGCATTTTCCTACTTTTTGATAGCTGTCGAATAAATAAATGCATCTGTTTGGCAAAACTGACATTTATTTTAAAATTATTGTCGAAATCTGCAAACTTAACTTTTGTTTCCTACCGTCAAGTTTTCAAGAACTCATTTCATTGTTTAACAATTAGATATCCAAGCATTAATGTGATTAACAATAACATTTAAATCAACTTTAAATTGATAATGTTTCAAGTGAGGCAGAACTTTTTCCTCTTAGTTTCCAAAGCGGTATTTATTTATTTATTTAATGTCGTCTTAAAACTGTAGAAACCGAGAAAATTTACAGAGCTAGAAACTAAAGCAATAAAATCTTTAAGAATAAAGTTTAAATTAAAACTAACTGAGGTTTCTTAAATGATTTGTATTCAAATTTTGTTTTAAAGTTTAGACTTTAAACTTTTAACTTTAACAATTTATTGTATTGTTATTTCCTAAACGGAAATAAATGCTACAGATTCAGTTGAGCACCTGAGCAGGATATATTTATCAAGACCCAAAGAAGAATCTCTTCAAGAAAGTGCTGGTTTCTGCAGCTGGTCAAATCTTTTTTTTAGGCAAATTATAATCAAATAAGATGATAAATAAGATATAACAATAACATGGATTTGGTCAGACACTTTACCAAGCGTTTTCTTAAACTGTTTGAGAATTACAATTGACAATCTAGAAAAAACATTTGATTATGACAAAGTCACTTCATTAGATTGTCTTTGATGTAAATAATTTAGCTGTGAACTTTCTTTGGCTTTCTTCAGCAGTTGAGATGCGTCATAAGAAGTATATATATATATTCTTGATCAGCATGAAAAGACGAGTCGATTTTGTCTGTCCATTTGTCTGTTATCAAAAGTTATGAGCATTTATATGTGAAAAGAACTTAAAGGTGTTGCGTAGTCGCTAAAGCTCGTCTATAGAGCATCCTTGCTTGTTAATTGCTGCTCTAAAGGATTTGCTTGCGTGTGTGAATTGTTCATTTTGTGGCGTAGATTTACAATTTCTAGTATTTTGTATTTTGCAATATATTTTCTGTGTATTGATTGCTGGAAAACGCGACTGTTGCTGCGATAATAAAATAGATCAAATTAGTTGTGCCAAACGCTTACGGATAAATGTTGTTTTGCAAATGTATTTTTGTATAAATGAAGCTTAAATACGCTTGCTGGAAACCTAAAACCAGGAACTGTGAATAAGACTTATGGCGCTTATAAAAATCGACGCAAAAAAATGGTCCAGATGAATGAAAAAGAAGCCACATGTCATATTGAGCGCGCTTTCCAAAAAAATAATAAAATTTGTATATGTAATTTTGTTAAAAAAATATAGTTTAATCGCTTATTTCTTGATCTAAAAAAATTAGTTACGAAATAATAATTACAATTTTCTTTAATGTTCTATTCGAACTATAATTGTGTCATATATAAGCACTTGCTTGACTTCATAAAATACTTCGTAGAAGCCACAACTGTGCACCTGAGTCCTTAAAGTGCAAAAAAAAATAAAAAGAAAAGAAACTTTCAATTGCTGTGTGTGTGTATTTTATTTATGAGTCTAGCTTGACTTAATGATCCCCACCCAGGGGCTCAGTCTCAGTATCAGTTCTTAGTTCTCAGTCCTGGCAACGATAGTGCGGCAAAAGACAAAGCGAATTGTTAAGTCAAAGGCGTTGAGGGCACTTTATGAGCTGGTTGGCTTTTGTGGGTCTGGCTAGATGGTTGCTTGGTTGCTTGGTTGCTTGGTTGGTCGGTCAGCCTGGGCAATCACTGTGCAAATCCCAGCCATTGAAATCAATAAAAGTTAACGGCCTGCGCCGGCTGGTGTCCAAGTGTCCAAGGAGTCCCAGAGTCCGTCGAGTCCTTCAAGCAGGACATAGCACGATTGATGTGCCATAAAAGTCGCAATTGAAGCGCACGCCCGCAGCGCCAATGTCGTTGGTTGACCAGACGCCAGCCTCAGACAGAGAAGACAGTGATACACAGATGGAGACGGATATCGAGACGAAGAAAAGGAGACTACAGACAGACAACATTTGAGAAATGGGTTTTGGGATTGGGTTTGGGATTGGCTTTGGCTTTGGGCTCGGGTTTGAGTTTGGGGCAAGTGCGGAAGTGCGTCATCATAAAAGCTTTCACGGTTGCGACTTGTCGGCTGCTTATTGTGGCGCATAATTTATTATTTAACTGCTTAATAGTTCCGTTAGATTGAAAATTGTACAAAAAGGTCAATAAATTGTGCACCAACTAATGGCCACAGACGCTTACACCCCCCATATCCCCATATACACCCCGATACCCCTGACAACTGCTGTCTGGCGTTGTTTGTTTTGGAGTCCTTTTGTGTTCCCGAAGGCGCCTCGTTCGTCACAGTTTTGACTAATGGCCCAGGCGTTATACAGGACATGCTTGTGGCCGTTTGTGCAGGACAGCACAGCACAGGGGGGTGGGGGGTGTGGTGGGTTTGACAAATTCACCTGGCTAACGGATGTCGCATCGCTTCTCGTTTGCCAGAACGTCAATATTTGTGATTTTGGCTTTAGGATGACTTGACTCGGGCTCGACTTGACTTGGACTTGGACTTGCTTTGCTCCTTGCCAAAGACATCGATTTCTTTTTTTTTGCTCTTGTTGTTGCAGTTGCTGTTGGTCCTTGCTTCACACCTAAAGCGAGATCCTAACATGTTGGCCTTCATCCAAAATGATATGTTGTGTAATCTATGGACATGCGACAAGTCAATTTTTTTGCTTCTTGTTGCTGTGTCTGGTTGTTGTTGTTGTTGTTGTCCTTGTATGTGTTTGTGTATGCTGCCAGGCTTCAAGTTTGTTATTATGGCAGTTGACGAAATTTATGAACTACACATCCGTTTTGCCGCTTTCTGTTTACTGGGCTTGCAGCTTCCGTTCTTTATTTTTTGCTTTTGGCAGCTTCTGCTGCTCCTTCGTCCTGCCACATTTTGAGGTTAGGCTGAAACGTGCTCCACATGCCAATCGAATTGGCGTCGCCTGTTGACACCTGTCCTGTAAAGGTTGACTACACTATTAAGTTTATTGTTCCTTCAGTTTATTAACCCTTGGCTAAAGTGGATACTCATATATTACTTATTTATTAAAATGTGCGTTTCAAGTTTTAATATATATGTTCTACTTGTAAATTGTTTTTAGGTAAAGCAAAGTTCAAATTGAAAGTTTTGGTGATCAGTTTTCTTTTCTTTATAAATGAGTTTGTTAAAACTAATTCAGAGATAAGCAATTGATTGGATTTGATAGCAGTTGCCGATAGCAACTTTTGGATATTATAACGTTGAATTCTGTGGAAGTTTTGGGTTCATAGAGTTTGTATATCGTCTATAAGTATTATAAAATTCAACAAAAATTTAGAAAATTTCAATACAAACATTGTTACATTGATTGAAAATTTGAGATGGAAAAAATGATTTGATTTGGGCAAAGCTCTAAGCCGGTTCAAAATCGAATCCTTCAAAACCGGTTCGGTTCGCGATCTTAAGGTCCTCTGAGCCCGACCATGAACCGAATCTGCAAAATTTTTAAAAACCGAAACTTAATTTCTCTTCAAAGTTCGAAATTTAAGGTTTGACTTGAACTTGACATATTTGAGCAAACGACTGATTGCAGCTGGGGTCAAAAGCAACCCCATATGAATGTAACAGGGTTAAGAAGAGTTTCAGACAGCAACTCTGGCTAGTTGGCCAAATCACTGCACACTAAGGTTACAATGAACTTGAGCCGCCATGGCAACAATTTGTTCACAAAAGGCGAATCGGCCTCAAGGACGCATTGCCTGCTGGCTAACAGGAGGAGTAGCAGGAGCAGACAAACCGACTGACATCCTTCTGGGCTGACTTGATGGGGCTGCTGCTGCTGTTTTTTTTTTTTTTTTTGCTTTTTTGGCAGTGTGTACGTGTGTGTGTGTGTGTGCGTCCATTTGATTGCAAAGATTTACGACATAACAATTTATGGAATGACGAAATGATTTCCTGTGTTTTTACGATACGAGCAAGGCAGAGCAAAGTAAAGCAAATCCAAAAGCTGAAAGCCGAAAGCTGAATGCTGAAGAGCTGAAGCTGTAGCCAAAGCGTGGATCGCCCACGCACGCGCTGCCCATTGCCAACACGCCTTTGCAATATCATTTCAATCAATTTCAAGTCAAGGATTTTTCGTAGTCCTCCGCTGCTGCTGCTGCTGCTGCTGCTGCTACTGCCACTCCTTCGCTGCTTGAAGGTGCCAGCCGTTGGCGTTGGAATAAAATTAAAACGTCAGCATGTGTGCTAGACTGTGTGTGTCTTTGTGTCTGCGTGTGTGTGTATGCTGTTGAGTTGCCATGCAGCCGTAATGATATACACGCCACGTACATGCATCATCCCAGGGTCTCGTGCCTAGTCCAGTTCCATTTCCATTTCCACTTCCACTTCCACCTCCATTTCCACTTTCAGTTCCAGTTGCCTTCGTAGTGCAGTAGAAGCCGTTGCCGCCGGAAGTTCAATCGAATTTCAACGGAAATTGCCGACATTTCATGAGGTGTGAAATGATTTTATTACATCATTACGTGCAGAGGCGCCAAAAAAAATCAAACACACACACACACACACAAACACAAGTACAGGCCCAGTTAGCTAGTCACCTACCTACCCTTTGACCCCCAACGAAATCACAGTTTCTCTTGCTGCTGGCTCTGCCTCTGCAGCCTTTGCCTCCTCTGCTGTTGCCGTGTGGCTGACTTTGCAGCCCGCGTTGCATGTCGACATTTAATTATGGCCACGTAACTGTCCGCCAAGTGCCCAGCGAGTGGGGAACAGTTATAAAGGCTCCAAACAGCTACCAATGCCAAACGGCGTACAGTAAATATTGGCTAAAAACAATGCACATTTCAAACTGAATGAAGTTTCAAACTGTTTTGCTTTTCCCTTGAAAATTTTGAATAAAAAATACGATAAATTTTATTGAAACATTTAATGGAAAGTAAAAACATTGATTGGTTTTAATACTTTAACTACTTAAAAAGTTTTCCAGTTTTTCAGTGCTACAGAAAAGTGTGTATAATACTTTTTGAAGCAGGATACATGAATTATCTATAGTTTTCTTAGGCATTCCTTCCATTTTCCTAAAAATATGATATACCTTTTTATATGGAATACATTCGAAAGTGGAGTGGCGAACATGTTTGTTCAAATAGTATAATCAGGTGTGTTCCCATTTCCGAAACCAATCAAATTATTTGGAATCGAATTTATTAGCTGTTCTGAATTACGTATTACGAATTATCCTTAAAAATAAGAAAGAACATTAGTTATATCATTCGAAAACGATTCGGAATAAAAAGCAATGGGAACAGACCTAAACACTTTTGTTTATCATTTTTTAAAAAGAGTAAAACAAAAGTAAAAACCGAAAATAATGTGCAACTCAAACTTGCCAATTCAATTCAATGTCTGAAGACCGCATTGTTCTTAGCTTGATGTCAAATTTATGGAAATTTTATCTGATCTAAGTTTTGAATCATTTTGATATATGAAAACCAAGACAATAATCCTTTATGAATTTGAATTGTGGTAATAAAATAGGCAGTTAAGTAAGGTTTTTCTTAACTATCAGCCTTTCCACTTTCATTTCAATTCCACAGAATAGTGTTTAGCATAGTTTTTGATGCTGAATTTGATTATAAAATGTTTGGTTTTTTGCAAGTTTATTTAACTTTCAGAAGAACCTAAATTAATAAAATCTGAGGTCTTACAAACTGTTGTACTATACTTCTTTGGCATATTTGACTGTATTATTGCAGTCGCTCATTCGGTCAGCAGGAATCGTCATTTTTTGATTGTGTTTGTGTTGGTTTTTTGCAGTGATGTTGTTTCGCACACTCAATCAAGTTGATTGGTTGCATCCAAAATCAGAAAAGGTTCACGCGAACTCTGTTGCCCTAACATTTCCACTTAACCGGAACTCTCAGTGGGTCTAGTAAACCTCATTTCTCATCAGCTGACATTATTTTCGAGTGTGTGAGTGTGTGTGGTTGTTGTTGTAGTTGTTGTTTTTCTGTAACTGCTGTTGGATGGCAACCGCAGACACTTTTGCAATTAGAGCATAATTATTTGATAAACCAAATATGCAAAATGTGTGCTTAACTATGCATATGTGTGTGTGTGTGCGTGTTTTTTGGGTGTGTTTGTGTGTGTGTGCGTGTGTGTGTGTGTATGTGTCAGCCATAAAGTCAATGGAATGAATGAACGAGATGCCAACGAACATATCAAATTATTGAACAGCCTTCGATTGAAACTAAATGACGAAGCACCTGCCCTGATGACTGAACTCAATATGCCTGTTATTTGTATGCGTATGTCTGTATGTGTGTATGTGTGTGTGTATATTGATGTACACATACATGGGCTCCTTTGGTTGGGTTAAGCACCGCGTTGTGTGTCTAATTAAATTTTGTAGAATATACATACGCTGGCCAAATGGCAGCAAATATGCAACTGTGGTTGCTTTCCATGATTATTACACTGATCAACATAATTGATTAATTTATATTGTGTTTATTACATTAATGCATCACTGATAAATCATAAAGCGTCGCTTAAGAACCTGAACAATATGAAAGATGTTGGCTAATGCAAAACCAAACAAAACTATATTAATTCATTTCTAAAAGGAAACTCGTGTTAAACAGTGTTATTTGTTGTTAATGCTATTATTATTGCTGTTTTGATAGCAATAATTTTGATTTGCAATATGAAATGCAATATTGAGTTGTAAATAAACATAATTGTGTCATGATCATTATCATAGTAAAGTTAAGATAACATAATGTTGACATTTGTGTAATTTAGCCTCTATGTCATATTCAATATGCATACATATATGTATGTTTGTATTATAAGATATCGATGTGACATTTATTAATTATAATAATTATGGTCGGGCAACTAGAAGTGAACTTAACTTGCTTCACATTTTATACACAAAATCTATTTCAAGTGAATACACTCAGATAAACATTAATAAATAATTTTGTTTTTATACAAAATTATAACTATTTTGTACTTATCAAATTCTGATTTAATGACAATACTAAATTTAACAATATATGAAATAAGGACGTAAGCATAAAACTTAGAATTTGTAGAATAAAATGGGTTGAATCCTAGCGTAAAATTTCGAAAACTTGCACTGCGATGTATGTTTATATCTTCAGTTTAACTCAACCGATCAAATAAATCAAGAATTTCATAAATAGGAAATTTAATATCCTAAATATGACATCCAAAATGTTTTTGGATATTTCTAATAGTTTATGCGTAATATTTTTCTAGTTTTTTTATGCATTATTTTAGTTTTTGAACGTTGCAGTCGGATGCACCCGACTGCGATATACTCTTTGCGGGGTGTGGGAGATACAGACTTTGCTTATTTGTGGGAGCGGGAGTGGGTCAGATGAGTCAGATCAATCAAGGAAGTGATTAGTAGTCCTTGTGCTAAATTTGAATACTCTAGGTGTAAAACTGTGGAAGTTATAGTTTTTTGCGGTTTGTGGGGGATGGAGTGGGGGTGAGGGGGGGGGGGGGAGATCTTGACCCATGTCTGCATATGGTATATATCAACATGTATACCAAGTTTGGTTGCTCTAGTTTCAAAAGTGCGCAAAAAAACTGCGTTCATACGGACGGAGAGACGGACATTTCACAAAGCAATAATTTTTTGAAAAAAAAAAGAAAAAAGAGTATAAAAACTGAACGTCTGCGACTTTTATAACATTACAGAAGTCTTTTTGTGACATTTGAAAATGTCTTTTAATATCACATATCACATTTTTGTTAAAGTTCGCGAATAATGTTGCATGCTTCGAGGCACTTTAGCTGGACTGAAATTTAAGAGCAGACTGTAGCTTACTCTCTGTTTTCGGTTTTCAGTTTACAGGTCTCTGTACTCAGTTCTCAAAGTTCTCAGAGCTCAGTTCTCAGTTTTCAGGCACTTGTCATTGGATTCATGTACATAATTCAAGTTGTTGCACATGCCGCAAATGACACTCGAGCGAGCGGCAAGCAAGGCAACTCGGCTGGTGTCTCGTCCTGGCAGCAGCCTGCTAAGTGTCCTTGGCAGGCGCAACATGAAAGCAAAAAGGCGACTGAAATTAAATTAAATCGAAATGCATGCAAAGTGCCAGGCAACATGCTCCGTCCGCTCGCCTCTGCTCATTGTCCTCACTCTTCTGACTCTTGATGCCACAGTTCTCAGCACTGCGTCCTGCGTGTGTGCTTTAAGGACACAAGGGCGCAAAGAAGCAATTGCAACCAATATACGAGTATGTGCATTGTAATTAAGCAATCAATGGCATAATTATCGTCACATGAGAATCACTCGATTTATTAACACGCCCAGAGTAATTCACGTGCACGACAATTTGTGTAATTTAAATGCGCAACAACAATCGAACACCAAAGTGGTCAGCGGGGAGGGGCAGCAAGTGAAGACACCGCAGGTCAAACCAATAATGTCGCGACACAAAGATACCAAATAAAAGCAAAAAGCAATGTGCGAACAATGCACAGCACAAAGAAGGCATAAATAAAACTTTAAGTCAACAACATTTCTGCAGTCTATAAACAAGTCGAAATAGAAGCCACAAAAAAGAACTACATTTTAACATTTTAAACAATGGACAATGACTTTAGACAAGTACAACAAGCTTTTAACCTTTTGAACGACCTTGAACACAAACTTATTAAGTGTTTTTTTTAAATTTGCATCTAAGACATTAAAAAAATAGATATGAAGTGAAATCTTTTCATCTTCCAACTCAATCAATTTGCAAAATAATAAAAGCAGAACTGGTTTGTGTATATTCCTGAATCCTGTCTTAGGATCGAGCCTTGTTGCAATTGGTCACGGAAATCTCTTTCAACCAAATTCAAACCGAATTCCAACTCTTAGATGTCACAGAAATCTCTAGAGATTTTGATTAGAGTGTTGCCACCACACAGAAATAATTTTGGATTACATTTATTTGCTCTTCTGTTATTCTTTTTGATAAACAAATTTATTAAGATAATTGTTTATTAAAGTGTTATTACACTAACTTTTTTTTTGCAAATTGTTTAATAAAAAACTTTCCAAATTTGTAGTCCACCAAGTTTAACAAATTGTGTGCAAGTTGACAACTCTCATCTTCGGTGGGTCTGGTTAAATGGAGATATTTTAAAATCAAAAATTAATAGCCTACACAAGTCAAATGTGTATAAAACATAATGCAGTTAGTTCACAAAAACATTTTTGTTAGCATTACAAACATTTATTTTTATTTTTAAAATTGATTTTGGTGGGGCTTTCAACCAAAACTCTACTAATTTTGCTAGAGAGAGATTTGCGTGACACCTCCGACAGTAACGATTTTCAAGCAAGATACTAAAGACAATTAGAAAATCTGAATAGATTGCTAGTTGATTCAAGTACAAATTTGATAAGTGCCTTGTGCTAATTATAAATGTTCAGCATAAATTTGACCTAATTTTGAACTGAGCTGCGATTGATATTATGTAAAGGGTTTAATGCCGAAATGCTGTCCCACTTTCACCCGCCTTTCTTTTAACTGTTTTCGCAACCATTTGGATGTCATAAAGACGGATAATAAAAAGAAAATGAGAGTCAGCCACGCGTTGCAGCTTAGCCAAAGAGCTAAAAAGACGAGGCATTCAATTTGATGACAATTCCGTAGATGATTTGCCGGTTGCCTCAGCTTTTGGCATTTTTTAATATCGTATGATTGTGGTATTTATTTTCTTTCCTTTTTTTTTTGTTTTTTTTTTTTTTGTGTTTTTGGGTTATACAACTCGTAAAAGTGGAACTGTGGCAGCTGAGCTCATCGCTCAGCTCTCTCGCTTTGATGTTGCCACCACAGCAACAATAACAATTTGAGAAGAAAATTTCAACCCCAGGAAGCCTGTGTCAACCCCAAAAGATGCATTTTTTCCCTCTTGCGCTATTTTCGGCTTTTATTTTTATTTTTATTTTTCCTAATCGCATAAATCGTCAAGAATGCGTAATAATCTAATCGTCATAATCGTTCTCAACGCAAATCTCCGCATGGAATACAACCAGTCATGCTTTATATATACATATGTATATCCTGCTGCATTTCTGCAAAGCAGCAGCAGCAGCAGCAGCAGCAGAAGGACCTGGTAACAGAGGGGATCAGGCCTTAGCCTACTTATGACTCGACTCGACTCGACTCAACTCAACTCGACTCCACTCAAGTAAAATTGAATTATGCGCCCATCTCGTGTTTGCAATTTTTAAATGCTTTTGATGACATTTTTATACTCATATGCCATGTTGTACTCGTATGTACGTGTGTACATACATATATACAAGGACTCGTAGTCGTACTCGTACTTGTACTCGTACATCTTGCCCGTTTATTTATGTGCGGGCTTTGTGCCTCTTAAGACTTAAGCACCAACTGGGGAAATCAGTTGAATTGTTCTTCGAAGACTTTAAATCTCTGTGGATATATGTGTGCATGTAGAGCTATTGGATTTGCGACTTTTTTAAACTTATGTGCGACAATCAAAATTATTTTTAATTCAATTAAAAAACAAATTACGAGCATTCATAACTTTTAAGTTTCACTTTTTGTTGCTTTCCGCTGATCTAAGGAAGTGCTTTTATCGCTATTTTAATGTTTGCAGTTTTTAATGATACTATTATAATGATTATATAAAAGCAATGATAACGAAAGTGAAACAAATAAGAATTATACAATTCAATTGCTCTCGAAAGAGTAAGCGAGAGAGAGAGAGAGAGAGAGAGAGAGAGAGAGAGAGAGAGAGAGAGGGGGAGAGAGAGGAAGATCTAGAGTGTGATTAAAGTTTTGTATTTTATAATGTTTATATGCGAGTCACATAATCCGTGTTTAATTATGGAAGAACAGTAATTTTATAAAGACTTTGAATTTTTGTTTTTTTCTTTTTCCAAGAATCTAAGGAATTTTATTTAAACTTTTTGCTACATTTTTTATCTTCTACTTGTGAATTTCCAATCACTATTAATACCTATTTCTTCTGAATTATATGCTTTAATCGATATATATTGTTAGAAAATGATGAAATCTAACAATTTACAATGCTTTCAAATAATAATCATGAGCGAACCGACTCAATCTGCAAAAATGGCTTTTTGCCCATATTTTGATCATTTTTAAACCATTTTTTCTTGAATATTAACGTTGTCATATAAGAAAAGTTCATGAACGTTATATTATAAGACTTCAATAACAACAAGCACTTACTAATAGAATTATAAAGAGATAGCTTAACTATAAATATTTAAGTGCAAAGTCGATGGAAATCTTGTAACGTCCGCAACGTAACGACTACAACACACAAAAAATTAAGACTTTTTTTTTAACGGGATTACTAATCAATCTTTTTTAAGCTGGATTGATATGGTCATATATTTCACTTAATTTTGTTGCATTTGGATTTGTTTGTTTGTTTATTATGCAAGATTCGATTTTAAAAAAATGTCCAAATGCACATAAGCCTCAAAATCGATTTCCATTTTTTGTAACGTCCGCAACGCAACTTTAAACAGGCTTCATTTTTTCAAAAAAAGTACATTTTTTATTTCAAAATAGGTTTAAAAGTACTCCCAAAGAACTGCATTTTACGAAAAATGTCATTAAAATATACTAATGTGAACGCTGGCTGTGTCAATATTAAACTGCTCTGTGCAACTTTTTTGTTTATTTTTCGATCAAATTCAAACTTGTTTTCAAAGATCTATTTTAATTTAAGCAATAACTGCATACCAATTTTCCAGAAAATGAAACCCGCTGGGTAAAAAATGGATGTCTGTATGGTCGTAAGTTTAGTTTCCGAACGATTTGCTTCAAACTCATTTTGAAAGCTACACATAAAACAAGTAAGAACGTTGCAGTCGGATAGACCCGACTGCAATATACTCTTTTTTAGCCTCTTTGCGGAGTCAGAAGTGAGCGTGGCAATTGTATTTTAGATCAAATCTTTCAAGTTTTGCCATCAATTTGAGTTTGGTTGGGCCCGTTCTACAGGTTTGGGTTTGTGTCAAATAAAAGCTATTCCTCGATTTAAATGAGTTGCTACGTCTATAAATTATTGATTTTATTCAAAAAACAATAAACGCTAATTTTGTATAAGTTTTAGATACTTTAAATATTTTGATAGACTTTGAATCGTGGTCAAAGAAACTTTATTTTGTTTTTATATTTTATGTTTAATATTTACAAAATTTTCATTTAAGAACAGAAATAAAAACATTTTTAGAATAAGGTAATTAAAAACATTATTTGTATCAGGAATTGTTTCAACCTAATTCTAAACATTGTCTACTTTTTTAGCGCAACTTTTCCAAACAATAAGTTCATAATGCATTTTTCTATGGCAATAGAAATTGCCGCAAAATGTTTTGAAGTTTTAAAAAAAAAAATATTAACAAGGTACTTTTGAAAAAAAAAACTAAAAACTTGTATATTAATAAAATATTTCATATAGCTTCTTAAGCGGATTTTCACTTTTTAGCCATTATCTCAGCTAAAATTGTTTTCAAAACAAAATTAAAAAAATTTTTAATTGCTTTTGCTGACTATTTCAGTTCTTTTCTTTTAAGCTCTCACTCTCTCTTTCTGTCTTACACACTCTGTTTAAATGAAAACAAATGTTTGTTAAGCGTATTCCACCTTCCTTGTCCGCCTAAGTGTTTTAATCCGCAAAATAGAAAACAAGTTTTGAACATTTGTTGCGGCCAAATTTCAGCTAGTTTCTTGCTCACTCTCTGCCTAACTTTCTCTCTATCTCTTTATCTCTCTCTTTCTTTCTGTCTGTCTCTCTCTTTATTTATTTGTCATTCAAAACATTTCTTCAACATTTTATAATTAATGGCAAAATGTTCGATTTACACTCTAATTGCAATTTTGGCAGCGCACAAAATTCGCATAACAAACAAAGCAAAACGCATCTTTTTGCTTACAGCGCAACAACGCCCCCAAAGTCCCCTCGGGAGGACTACAAATGTATCTATTACCCGCTCCGTAATATTCTTACATATATGCATACATACACATATGTATGAATGTATATATGTATATGGCATGTGATTATTTGAGTTGCATTGATTTGTTGACTTTAGCTTTTGGAGCTAATCGAAAACAAATGTACAAAAAGCACTGCACACACACACACACACACACACACACACACACACACACACACACACACACACACAATGAGGACAACAAAAGGATTTTTGCAACGCGTTGATTTTGGCTCATAATTAACGCAGAACTTTGGCAAATTGGCAAACAGGGCAACAGGACAAATTGACAAAATTAATGGCGACGGACAAGATACAACGAATGACAATTACCTTTGTGTGCTGCCATATGTGTGTGTGTGTGTGTGTGTGTATTGGTGTGTGTATAAATGCCCATGGCATTTTACATGTTTTGGCTGGGTAATCAATGCGGCAGGGTATGTGCAACAGGGGGGCATGTTGGTTGTGGCATTTGCCTGGCGGCGAGTTCGTGAGTTCAGCAATGTCCTGTGCGGTTTTATTATTGCAATTGAGATGAAAAATAAATATTTTAATTACCACGCAAACACACACACACACACACACACACACATACAGCGACAGCAAAAGACAGAGACAGAGAGAGTGAAAGAGAGAGCGAGACAGTTGCCCAAATAGACAGAACGACAAATACAAAAATTCAATTAATATGCTAAAAGTAAATTGATATTTGCATTCATTGAATTCACATTATTTCGCTATATTACATAATGTTGTAATACAATAGCAACAACGACTATAAAGCCCATGAATAATATATTTAAAAGCAGCAAATAACAACGGTAAATGCAGAGATCCCCCTTACTCCCCTCACTACACCACCCACCATACCAAACCTCAACCCAAACCCAAACCCAAACAACAATAACAACAATTTCTCATTGAACTCTGTCTGCATTTTGCCAATTTAAATTTATGTTTGATGCACTTTTCCTGAGGGCGACCGCAGCGAATTTTAATCGAATTAAGCTAATTGCCATATGAAAAGCAGCTGGCCCGGAAATTCCAATGCCGATGCGAAAAACTGATTGAAAACTGATTGAAATTGCAATGCTAATGTCGATTATGCAGATGTACTACATAGTTTTCAAGATGTTCCAAAAAACTGATTTCAACATCATTTTTGATGCGCAAATCAAAGTCAACGACTTTTCTGATACCATTTTGCAGAGATTTGGAACTATATATAAAAGTGAGTTAGTATATATACTTTTAAGAAAATTAAAACTGATTATCTGACTTAAAATTGAAGAGATATTCAAATGGAACTGTTTAAAGACATTTTCAACTGTATTGAAAAGTGATTTATATACTTTTGAGAGAATGAAAACAGTGTTTTCAGAATTTGAATTGAAATGGAACGATTTTGAACAGCATTGAAATTGTGTTTGTATTAGAACTTATTCAAGACAATTGCATTCCTAGACTTTGAATGGAAAAGGTATTCAAATGGAACTTTTAAATTCTGTATACTATATTGAAAAGTGAGTTATATACTTTTGAGAGGATGTAAACGGATTGAAGACAAATGCATTTTCAGAATTTGAATTAAAATGGAACGATTTTGAATAGATTTTGAACAGTATTGAAATTGTGTTTGTATTAGAACTTATTCTTTAATACAATTGCATTCCCAGACTTTTAATGGAAAAGGAAATGCAATTGGATGCAAATGGAACTATTATATTTTGTATACTGTATTGAAAAGTGATTTAAATACTTTTAAGACGATTTAATCTGACTTCAGACAAATGCGTTTTTAGATTTTGAATTAAAATGAAAGGATTTTGAAGAGATTTTGATCAGATCCGTATTGAAAAGTGAGGTCAATAAGTTTGTTAGTATTAGAACTGATTAAAGACAGTTTTGTTTTTAGACTTTGATTTCTAAAGTATTCACATGGAACTATTTTGAAGAATATTTCAACTGCATTGAAAAGTGACTTACAAAGTCTTGAGAAAATGAAAACTATTTAAAGATAGTTGCGTTTACTTTAAGACTTTGATCTCAAAATGTATTCAAGCATGTTCCTTGGGCATTGAAACACAAACTACAGTTTAATATGAAATTAAATTGAAACTTGCGCATTTATGGATGGCTTTTTTTAAAAAAGAGAACAACAACATTTAATTAATTACTTAAATTAAATAGTGAATTATTATTTTGAAGCAGTTTAATCAGAAATATCTTGTTATGCATTTAAATGACAACATGTTTAATTTAAATGCATAACGACAACTGAGTCGATTTAATCGTTATATAAATAATGAAAGTATTTCCATACTAGATATGTTATGTTGTGGCTTTAATTGATGAAACATGACGTCAATTTAAATCTCTGGCTTAGTGCTGATATAACATATAGAAAAAAGTCATATATCGATGGGGTTTGAGTGTAGCATACTTTGGCCGAATTGAAACTAAAAGCATTAATTTTATAAATTGCTAAGCTTATAAATTGTGGAAATTGTAGTGAAATTTAGTTAAGGAATACCCCTTACAAATCTTGTCGGCTCTAGGTTATCTGCATAGGCAGCGCTGAGCTATGCACAAACTATATATATATAAGTATATGTATATGGTATATATGGGCATAAAAAACCATTCGATGCGCTCTATTGAAAGCAAATATTTTTGCAAATTAAATTTGATGTAGGCTGAGGCTGAAGCTGAAGCTAAAGCTGAAGACGCGATTGCCATTTCCAAATTCCAAGTTCCATGTTCTATGCAGAGTCCATTCTACATGTTCTCGTACCCATTTTTGGCCATTGCCGAGCAATTTGTTTGATTAATTTGAGCTGCTGCTGCTGCTGCAGAAGGATGAGTGGATGGAGTTGATTTTGAAGAGCGACCTTCATTATGTAAATTGTATGCGAAATTTAAATAATCATCTGCAATTTAAATGCAGAGCAACACTTTCGAGTTGAAGCCCAAAAGCCTCGACAATTAATCGACGTCGACGTCGACGTTGTTGCCTCGAAATATTCCAAATGGTGCGCCTTGTGTTCATTTTCTATTTTAAGTCGAAAGATAATATAATATCTGGGTGCCTGGCATTAACTGCCTACGCTTCTATGTTATAATATAGTATACATATATTTTTAAGTATTTGTTGTGCGTGCAGCCGTTTGCTGCCATAAATAATTATTCATATTTGTATAAAATACACACAGAATTTAATTAAAAATTGTTTCGCCTGGCGAGGCAACAGACAGAACAAGAAAACCAGCAACTGAACTCGGAACATTAGAGGAAACCCTTAGCATATTCGTATTGCTGTTGTTGATGTTGTTGTTATTGTTATTATTGTTGCTCTTACCCTACTGTTGTATCTCTTTTTGTGTATAGCTGTCGTCCTTGAGGTCCGTGTCCTGCGTTGGTCCAGTGGCAGTCGCTATGCCACTTTTGGCTCATAATAAAATTAAAACGAAATGAAACGAAATGAAAAAGTAATAAAGTCCTTATGGAAAACGACAGCGATGCCACAGTGCGAAAGTGAGAAACGGAGTAAGTGAGAAATCTACGACTACATAGTCCTGCGCTTTGCTTCTTCTCCTACAGCTTGCATCCTTCGTCCTGGAACTGGGACTATGACTCCGACTCCGACTCCAACTCAGACTCTGACTACATCTGCTGCTTCATTTCGCATTCAATGGCTAAATAGATGACGGGAAAGCAGGCGGGCAGGCGGGCAGACGGGCGAGCGGGACTGTGACAGGATTAGAATGAAAGACCGTGTTGCTTCTTGCTAACAACCCTTCAAAATTGTTTAAATACACTGTAATCATTGAATGGCTTATTTGAGTACATTAGTTCTATGATCACGAGTGTAACATTAGAGTATGTTACTTAACCAATTCATTTTATAGTTTAGATTAGGTGTAATTTGTAGACTAATAATGACTTTGAACAATTATACTATAAAGCAATTCTTCTCAGACATATTTGGATTGAATTTGCAATGGCTTTAACGGTTCATCATATGTATCAAGTCTGACTGTTTTGTAATACATTTTTAATTAATTAATAGAGACTTCAATGCATTCCAATTGCATTAATTTAACAAATTGTAGCAATTAAAAAAAATAAAATCAAATAAGATACAATTAAAATAAGAAGTAAGCTTAAACTGTTTGATTATGCCAGACGCGTAATCTGTTCAAAAAGTGCGCTTAGATGCGTCGCAAAATGATGATGAAAATAAATCAAATAAGAAATAAAATTAGATATGAGAAATGAGATTCTGCCCCAAAAAGGCTTTCATGCGAGCAACTCATTTAGCGTTTGCTTAAACCATTTGGGAATTATAAGTGAAAATCTCAAAAAATTTAACTTTTGTTTGATTTTGGTTATAAAGTGGCTTGCCTTGATGCAATCAATTTTGTTGTTAATTTTCTTTGCTTTTGTTCAGCAGCTTCATTAAGAAGTAATTGCTTGGAGAAGTTACGTTAACAAAGTTTACAATGTTTAGAATTAAGTTGAAACAATCGCTGAAACAAACAAATGATGTTTTTAATTATCTTGATCTTAAAAAATATTTTTATTTTTGTTCTTAAATGAAAATTTTGTAAATATTACACAAACAAGTAAGAATACTCTAGTCGAGTGTGCCCGACTACGAAACTCCCTGCTCCCAACTTGCATTTCAAGCAGTTCAGTGGCAACACAAGCAAGCAGTGCACTTAACTCGTAAACTGCTTGTCAAACTGTTGTTGCTGCCAGCTGAGACGGGCGTAATAGATTCTTCTATAACTTTGGTGCTATTTATTCGATCGTGTTGAAATTTACACATCCGAAAGACATTGATTAAACATACATGTGTACCAAAAATTAAAATTTGAAATAAACTTGATCTGCGTATGGTATACACGAACCTGCATGCCAAGTTTGGTGTCTCTAGCTCTTATAGTCTCTGAGATCGACGCGTTCATACAGACGGACAGACGGACAGACAGACGGACATGGCTAGTTCGTCTCGGCTGTTGATCCTGATCAGGAAAATATATAGTTTATATATTCGGAAATACCTCCCTCCCTCCTTCTGCCTGTTACACACATTTGCAGTACTTTATAACTCCCTTTTTCCCATTTTTAATGGGAACAGGGAGTAATAATAAAAACAAAATAAAGTTTCTTTGACCATGGTTCACAGTCCATCAAAATATTTAAAGTATCTACAACTTTTACCAAATTAGCATTTATTGTGCGATGCTTCTGAATAAAATCGATAATCGATAGACGTAGCCACTCGATTAAATCGAGTAATAACTTTCATTTGACACCATTTACTCACCTCACACCCAGCTTCATCTAAACTTGGTAGAGAGCATCTAATAGTTGATCATGTGTCTCCCTAATTATGTCTGCTATTGTTATTGCTAGTTGATGCGCCAACTGCTTTTTCGATCGGCATTCAGTTGTTAAGCACATCTTTTTATACTCTTTTTTTAACTTTTTTGAAAAAAAAGGAAAAAAGAGTATATTGGGTTTGTGAAATGTCCGTCCGTCCGTCTGTCTGTCCGTCTGTCCGTCTGTCCGTCTGTCCGTCTGTCCGACTGTCCGTCTGTCCGTCTGTCCGTCTGTCCGTCTGTCCGTCTGTATGAACGCAGGTTTTTTCCACAGTTTTGAAGCTAGAGCAACCAAACTTGGTATACGTGTTGGTATATACCATAGTAAGACAAAGTGTCAAGATCTCCCCCCCACCCCCACCCCTTCCCCCACAAACCGCAAAAACCTATATCTTCCACAGTTTTATAGCTAGAGTAACCAAATTTGGCACAAGGGCTACTTATCACATCCTTCATTGATCTGGCAAAAAAAAATTCGGCCACGCCCACCCCCGCCCCCACAAATAGGCAAAGTCTGTATCTCCCCCACCCCTTTAGCTAGAATCACCAAATTTTGCAGGTTGAATTCTGTTGCCCTATTTAATAGATTGGATAAAAATATTTTTGCCACGCCCACCCCCGCCCTTGCAATCAAGCAATGTTTGTTTCTCCCAAACCTGTAGAACAGGCCCAACCAAATTTTAATTGAAAAAAACTTTAAAGATTTGAGCAGAAATTCAATTGCCACGCCCACTGACTCCGCAAAGAGGCGAAAAAAAGAGTATATCGCAGTCGGGTGCATCCGACTGCAACGTTCTTACTTGTTTAATGTTGAACGCTTGTAAATGTGTTTCGGTCCAGCATAATTGAATACCCTTGCATAGGATATTATAATTTTGTCACGAAATATGTAACGCATTGAAGGAGACGTGTTAGAAAAAGAGCGTTGTATAATCTTGATTAGTAAAAACAGCCGCGTCATTTCGGTCGGACTGTCCGTCTGTTTACATGCGTTTTTCTGGACTTTGGTTCTAGAGCTATCTTGATGAAACTTGGCACAGATGCTTCTCCTTTCTGCAGTATGTTTGAATCGGCCAGATCGGATCACTATAACTACATCTTATAGCTGTCATAGGAACAATCTGTTACTAATTACGTTTTCTTATGCAAAACTTTACTGCAAGGGTATATATCACCGGTACACCGAAGATAACATTTCTTTCTTGTTTGTTTTTTCTTTAAACATAAAACGGAGGAGTTTCTGGAAGAGCATACAGCTGCTGGTGCTGCCTGAGCATAATTAAGCGGGCTTCAGTCTCGAGTATTGTTTGAAATATATACAAGTTTAAGAATATATATTTGTATATAGTCGAATATTTATGTATATTATAGATTTTTGTTCATTGCACTTAGCTTGTCGAGCTTTGAGTGTCAAGTCTGTAGCTGACTTAAGTTCTCAATTCGAGCAGACGACGCATACATTAAGTCATTAGACAGTCTGAACTATGAGTGTTGGGTGTGGTGGGGAGGGGGCTTACAAGAACTTCCCGATGCGGAAAATCAATCGGATAAATCAAAACCCAAACAAGTAAATCAGATGAAAACAAAAGACGCGCCGCGACGCGACGCAATTCGACACGAATCTGTTGCCCAGCTCCAAAAATTGTTGCAATTACGGCGCACTAAGCAAAGGACAATGACAGCCAGCGCCGCAAATTTCCATAAGGACATAAGGACATTGCCAAATGATGCCCCGGATTGGTATATGGATGGTATTGGTTGGAGATCTCAACTATGGCAACGTTGGCTGTCAAAGGCAGCGGCTGAAAAGTGCCACAGTTGCCTGCGCTCCGGTAAACGAGTCATGCACTGTGTTTTGATGGGTTGGTGGGGTAGGGGGGAAGGGGGGAAGGGGGGAAGGGGGGAAGGGGGGAAGGGGGGAAGGCGAGAGTGGCAACGGGTGCACGTGGCAAACGTCCAGAGGGGTGCATACATTTGTGAGATTTACGAGCAGTCGTCCCTCACATATAGGCACAACAACAGACGCGCCGCAGGGCAAACGGTTTAGTTCAGTTTGGTTTGCTTCGGTTCGGTTAGGTTCGAATTGAAGGGTGGGGTGGGGTGTAAGGGGGCACGATTGAGGCGGCTTGGTTAACGTTTGACGCACAATGGCAAAATGTTGTCAACGCAATCAGCGACAGTTCTTCCAGTAAACTCTTTGTTGTTGTACTTGTTGTTAGTGGTAGCAAAAGTGGGCTTCATAGAGTTGTCTCAAATGGTTCAGCATCAGTTAAGTCAAACGAGCGAATGAACTAAGTTTTGGTCGTTTTTGTTGTTCAATTCTGTAAAAAAAAGTATGTTTGCAATTTTGTAATAAAAATATTTAAACGCATTAAAAATATCATTAGTCTTTACCGAATTGCCCAAAGATCTTCACCTCAGTTTGCCTGTAGCACACAATTGGAAACAAAAGTTGATATTTATGAAATCGGATAATTTACAATATATGAACAGGACATTTGTACATAATATATAGCACAAATTTATAAATAATTCAGCAGCAAATAGTTATGTAGTTCTGGTTATTCGTTACATTCATTAGATCGTTTATATTGGAGATCTTAATACTTTGTTTGCCTTTGGGGATATTTGTTTATCTGGAAATTGCAAAATCATTTTAAGTACCTATTACTTCTAAATAATATGCTTTAATCGAAGTAAATTGTTAGAAATTGATTAAACCTAACAATTTACAATCCAGTTTATTAACCATTATGACCAAATCGATAGCAATCTGCAAAAATAGCATTTTTCTCTTATTTTGTACATTTTACAATGAGCTGATACTTGATGAAAGTTATTTCATAAACATTTAATAGCAACAAGCACTAACTAAAATAAATGTAAAGAGATCAGACTAGCCTAGCTTAACAGTAAATATTCAAGATTAAAGTCAATGGAAATTTTGTCACGTTCGCGATGTCGCGTTACAACTTACAAACAGAACTTGTAAAATATATAAATAATAGTTATATAACAAAGTAAATTTTATAAATGGAAAATAACTGTATTTTATTATAGTTTAAGAGTGTCTCATCCAAAATACTCGCGACATTTGCTAACTTTCGCATTTTTGGAGATGAAGTTAAATATGCATTGTTTCTTTAAATAATTCGTAAACAACACGTTCTCAAAGATTGTCTTTATAATAAAAATAGTAAGAACGAGTGTGCCCGACTACGAGCGGCAGCACAAGCAAGCAGCTCACTTAACTTGTCCAGTGTCTGTAAATCTGTTGCAATTCGCAATTCCGCAATTCGCAAAAAACTCCCACAGCAACAATTTTAAAGATTTAGCATTAATTTTTGGTACACATATTTCTTTTATCAATGTCAACCAGTTACGTAAATTGCATTGCGATCGGGTAATAAGCACCAAAGGCTCAACAGGCAGAAACTACAGTTTGACAGGAACTGTACACGTGTTGGGAGCAGGGAGTTTCGTAGTTGGACACACTCGACTAGAGCATTCTTACTTATTTTCATTTAAAGACGTACGAATGTCACGTTCTCAATGCTGGAAATACCTATGTATATATCAATATGTATATCAAGTTTGGCTGCTCTAGCTTTCAAACAGAAAAACGGATAGACAGAATGATAGATAGACGGACTTTGAACTAGATTTTCATGCTAAATGTCTTTATTATCATAATTGGTGATCTACATTTGATCCACTTTCAACATTTCTATATGTATAAAAAACTGTGAAATCAAATAAGCATAAAAAACTAAGCAAAAGATCTAAACGACCTAACGATCTAAAAGAACAATCGGAACGAACTAGCTGTTTGATCAAAATGAAGCTACTGAACTGATTTGTTCAATGGAACTACAATGCACAACTCCACACGTCAATAAACGATATTCTGAGTACAGCCAGATGAATGAAATTGTGGGTGTAAGCCCATCGACATCCACATCCAAACCCAGCCTTTGGTATGTTTGAAATTGAATTGTAGGAAACACGTGACCAGGCAGGCATAGGCCGAGATGGCAGTCTGTCGTCTGGCAATGTTAGTGGGGTATATTGTGTAGCTGCTGGGTTGGCTGCCATGTCAATAAAGTCAAAATGAATGACAGGATTACAAACAGTTCACAAGTGGCATCATCTTCGGCCAGCGTCAACGTTGATGAATGGCATATTAAAAAGTGTAACAAAATGTTTTTCGAGGGTTGACCGAGACAGCACAAAAAAAAAATAAAAATAAAAATGTAATTTGCGTCAAATGAATGGAAAGTGTGCAAGGGTGTGTGTGTGTGTGTGTCTGTGTGTGTCTGTGTGTGTCTGTGTGTGTGTATACAAATACACTGAACAAAATTCTAGTGGCTTGTGCACAATCAATTCCCAAATCGCATTATGCTGCCAAAAGACAGTTTCAGCTTCAGTTGCTAGCAAATTGCTTGGAGGCACAAACTCGAGCTCGAACTCGAACTCTAACTCAAACTCCAATTCTAGTTCTAACTCCAACTCCATCTTCATCTCCGCGTGCAACTGCAATTGCAATTCTGCATCCTCTTCAGCAATTCGCATTTTATGTGCGTCAACATCAGCAAGTCACCAAGTGCATTGCGTGCCAAATGGTTTACGTGTCAGGCGCCACAGACTTGACTAGTTTATGGGACAGCTCCATTCTTGCCACCCCTTGGCCCCGTGGCACGAACCGACCGCTTTTGTATTGTCCACATTTTCACATTGCAAGTTTTGCTTTTGCAGTCGCAGTCGCAGGACTTTGTTGTGCCAGCATCGACTTTGTCATCGAAATTTGATTCCAAACATTGTTGCAAAGTCAGTCAGCAAAATAAATATGAGATTCATGCAGCCAGATACAGTTCTGCTAAACAGGATTCACTCTGTGATTGAATGGATTGAATAGCATACCGAAAATATAAGCACTTTTTTTTTATCACCTGTCTATAAAACATACTACTTTTTATGAAATTTACACATCTTCAAAGTCTTTTTGCTCTCAATCACTTTTGAAACGATTACACTATGCAACACTCAAAATGCAGTTGGGCTAAAAATCACTTTTTCTGATGCACTTTTCTTAAGATTTTCAAAGTTTTATTACATTTTGTTGATGTGAGTTCGAATATTTCACTATAACTTGCATATTGCATTACCGATTTAAAAAACAATGTTTCAAATGAAAGTCAATATACAAGATCCTTACATTTTAAACATACATCTAATAGTTTCGGTGATATTGAGTTCAACTTTACGAAAATATTTGCTGTAATTGCATTTCAAATTGAAAGTTCGGGGAGAAGTTGAAAAAATAGCGGATAGCTAAATTCTTTTCAATAATTATTAACTAGTATCAACTAGCACAAGATTTTGTTTCTATCTAGTTTTAAACGGTATACAGTCCAAGCAAACTTTTCATCAATCTAAAGTCGTTGTAAAGGGAAACTGGCAATATATACAGGCTGCATAGAAGCTATTTTGCTACGTTAGTCTTATCAGATCGATTTATATACCTATCAAAAGCTAAGAAAACTGCTAAGACATGTTGTAACTAGTTCATGAGATATGGGAGTACAGGTGGGTAAGTAAAAATTTAAAGGATTGGGGTGTTTTGGTATACGCCTCGCTTGTTCAAAGTCGAAACTCGTTAATTTAATAATAGTTTCTTGAAAAACTTTATCATTCATTATACTTATGTAAAAAACATATATGCTTATTAAAACATATTATATTTATAGTTATTATTATCTGTATTATAAATGTTGCTGCATCTTTGTTTTTATCAGGGACCGTAACGGTTACAATTTTTGTAAAGGATTTGTAAATTATAATTTAATTTGTTGATTTTTATACCCTTGCAGAGGGAATTATAATTTTGTCACGAAATATGTAACGCATTGAAGGAGCCGTCCCAGAAAAATATAGTTGAATAATCTTGATAAGTATCAACAGCCGCGTCATGTCCGTCTGTCTGTCCGTCTGTTTCTATGCGTTTTTCAGGGCTTTGGTTCTAGAGCAATCTTGTTGAAACTTGGCATTGATGTCACTTCTTTCTGCAGGTAATTCCTATGTTTGAATCGGCCAGATCGGACCACTATAACATATAGCTTCCATAGGTTTTATTAAGATAACTCAACCAAACTCAGCCTACTAACGTTTAAGCATATTTTCTATATGCTGGAAAAAGTTCAATTTCTTCAAAATCGGAAGACTATATGGACTCGGTTTTTAATGATGATCAAGAATATGTATGTCAACTTCTTTTGACGCACCTCAACTGCTGAAGAAAACTTAATTATTTACATCAAAGACAATCTAATAAAGTGACTTTGTCATAATCAAACGTTGTTTATACTCTGTTTTCCAAAATGGAAAAAAAGAGTATATTGGGTTTGTGAAATGTCCGTCTGTCCGTCTGTCCGTCCGTCTGTCCGTCTGTCCGTATGAACGCAGGTTTTTTCCACAGTTTTGAAGCTAGAGCAACCAAACTTGGTGTACATGTTGGTATATACCATAGGCAGACAAAGTGTCAAGATTTCCCCCCCACCCCCACCCCTTCCCCCACAAACCGCAAAAATCTATATCTTCTGCAGATTTGCAGCTAGAGTCACCAAATTTGGCATGAAGACTACTGATGACATTCTCGACCGATCTGTAAAAAAAAAAAAATGCCACGCCCACTACCGCCCCTGCAAATGAACAAAGTCTGTATCTCCTACACCCTTATAGCTAGAAACCCCAAATTTTGCAGTATGAATACTTTTGATCTCATCGATAGTTTGGAGAAAAAAATTTTGACACGCCCACCCCCGCCCCAGTAAACAGAAAACAGAGTATATCGCAGTCGGGTGAGCCTGAATGCAACGTTCTTACTTGTTTTAGATTGTTAATTGCAATCCGCAAACAGTTTAAGCACACACTTGGTGTAGTGCCTGCATGAAAACCTCTTTCGGTATCATCTTATTTAACAACTTATTTGATTTCTATAACTGCCTATCGGGTCATCCTAGTCATCCCACTCGAATAACATCTGCCACGGAGGCAGAATTAAACACATAATATAGTTTGCAATATATCCTATTGCTCAAATGTCTTCTGTTCGTTAAGATCAGGATATAACAATTAAGAACGTTACAGTCGGGCTCACCCGACTGCGATATATTTGACATATTTGGAGATTTTGACACTTTGTCTGACTATGGTATATACCAACATGTTTGCTAAGTTTGGATGCTCTAGCTTCAAAACTGTGGAAAAAAACTGCGTTCATACGGACAGACGGACAGACAGACGGACGGACAGACGGACATTTCACAAACCCAACATAGTCTTTTTTTCCATTTTGGAAAACAGAGTATAAAAATGTATCGGCGACCGGGCAACGAACGGATAAAACAACTTAATCCAATCAAACCATTAATATCGTATGCTAATTATCCTAATTCAACGACTTTTATGCCCAAAAAATAACCTAACAAGTAAGAATGCTCTAGTCGCGTGTGCCATAAAAATAATTTTGCCACGCCCACGCCCGCCCTTGAAATCAAGCAATGTTTGTTTCTCCCAAATCTATAGAGCATGACCAACCAAATTTAAATTGATGGCAAAACTTGGAAGATTTGATCTATGATACAATTGCCACGCCCACTTCTGACTCCGCAAAGAGGCTTAAAAAGAGTATATCGCAGTCGGGTGCATCCGACTGCAACGTTCTTACTTGCTTTAACTATTTTTTTCGAATCAACAATGTAACAAAAACAGTTCAATTAGAAACATGGCTGTCAGAACACTAAAGTAATTTTGTTTCAATTTTATTTTGCATAAATGCACAAATATCACGCGATATAAACATGAGTGCGTCTTTGAATTTTTATTAACTTTTATAAAAAAACAATTTTTCCTTAAGAAAATAAGATTGGCTATATTTAAAAACTATTTTTTAGTGATGTACTTGCCGAAAACTCTTGGGAATACAATAAAGTTTTGAAATCAACCAAATCAAAAACGCTTTCCATAACAACTACGGATTTGAATTGATCAGATTAACGGATATATAGCGGAATTGGCAACTCCGCATTGATTGTGCTTGTTGCGAGCAACTCGCAGATAGCCGCCCTCTCCCCAACTTCCGCCCCATGAGTTCTTAAGCAGCCAGTAGTCAAGGTCATGGAAGGTACCATAACCCACAATGACAACTCCATGAGTGGCCTTCCTGCTACAGCCGGGATCATTGAAAACACCACCACTATAATGTTGCCAGCCACTAGCATTGATTTCCACCGATAGAGGACCTTTGGTGGCCACAGCGTGCATCATATCCTTTTCATCACCCCTGGTTATCACTATGGAGTCACGCATTGTTGCAGCAACGTTATTCTTTGAGTAGGCACACTTGAGTTCTATCCTTTTATAGGGATATGATGCCTCACTGTCGATGCCTTTATCCTTGATATATTTGAATGCGCCATGAAGAGTGCCTCTGAGGCAGCCAGTATTAAAGTATGGTGAGCGACGTGAACAATCTACAATATTCTGCTCGGAAAGTGAAATCAGTTTGCCAGTCTTGATATAATGATGACTCTCCAGTGCACCCACTGCCGAGAATGCATAGCAGGCACGACAACTACCCTGATCTTTGACATGTGTTACGGCATTATCATTGCGCCAATCCTTCGTTTTTGGCAGCTCAACACTTTCTGTAGACGGTACATAAGCAAAGGATTTGCTGTTCCATGCATCTGTTTCATCTGCTGGGCTACTCAGCATTAGATTTTCAAATTCTTTGGGCAACAAATCGGTGAACTGGTTGACAGCCATCCAGTAGGACACTTCACCAGCTTGCCAGCGCTTGTTGTGCTCATCAATTATGCGTTTGTTATCCTTGAATATGAGACTACGGACCAGGTCTTCAGTCTCATCGCTATAGCTTTTATTCTGCTGCTGCTTGAAGTTAGTCCATTCTGTCTGCAGGACATCATCGTAGGTAATCCTGGCTGCCTGGCAGTAGGCCACTAGCGCCAATACAACGATCACTGTTCTCATCTTGTTAACGTTTGAAACTGTTTACCAGACCCTCCGCTCAGCCCTTTTATATACATTTTATTGCGGTTAGGTATTCGATTATAATTAAGCATTGGGTAAAGGTCCCACATAAGTAGTCAAAAAAATATACCACCCGTGAGCTCTTAGTAAATATAAAAGCAAGAAATTATTTATAACTCTGATAATGGAAAGAAGTTTGTAATGCTTTCGTGTTTTTGGACTTTTAATTAATTTGATGCGGGAACCCTCATTGCAAGAGATTTATATAGGCTCAGCGAAATAACGCAAAAAAAAAAATTAAACTACTAAAACGTACATCTGTATAGCTGCAAAAGGAACGATTGGTTGAAAAAGATAACTGTACTGTAAAGTTACTTTGTCATAATCAAACGTTGTTTTTAGATTGTCAATTGCAATCCCCAAACAGTTTAAGCACTCACTTGGTGTAGTGCCTGCATGAAAACCTCTTTCGGCATCATCTTATTGAACAACTTATTTGATTTCTATAACTGCATATCGGGTCATCCTAGTCATCCCACTCGCCCAACATCTGCCGCGGAGGCACAATAAAGCCCATAATTGGCAATAAATCCTATTGCTCAAATGTCTACATCTTATTTAATTTCTATAACTGCATATCGGGTCATCCTAGTCATCCCACTCGCCCAACATCTGCCACGGAGGCACAATAAAACACATAATATAGTTGGCAATATATCCTATTGCTCAAATGTCTTCTATTGGTTAAGATCAGGACAAACTTTAATATGAGCTCTCAAGTCTGCGTATATTAACGATGGTTTTTGTTAAATGGACAAACCAAAACTGAACAGAGCTGTAAAAATGTATTTCGAGACGTTCAAGGAGCATCAAATGTGTCTCATTGTACGGACAAGAGACATAGTTATTGATAAATTCGATGTTGTTGATGCTTTCTTATGCATATTACATACTCTTGCAGTATTTCATTGCGCTCTTTTACTCATTTTTGGGTTCAGGATGAAAAAATGTATCGGCGACCGGTCAGTAAACGGATAAAAGAACTTGAACCAATTATCCCCTTAATGTCTTATGCTAACAATTCCTTTCTTGCTTGCTTTCCGGCTTTCGGCTCGTCGGCAAAGGGCTGTAGATCATCTGGCAGTAGACGTGCTAAATTGCTCCAAATACGAAAGTGAATATTTTAAAATTATTCGCGTACTGAAAAGGGGATGGGGAAAATTGGGAAAGGAAAAAAGGAGAAAGTACAGCTAAAATATAGGCATGTTTAGAGACACGAGAAAACGGAAAATATTTGTTGCGTCCAATTTCGGACCACTCCTTTGGTGCACACACTTGTGCACACGACCACCTTGATTTGGCAATCCATATTATTATATAGGGAGAGGGTGTTATAATTTTGTCATGAATTTGTTCCGTCTGTCCGTCTGTGTGTCCGTCTGTTTATATGAGTTTTTGAGGACTTTGTTCTAGAGCTATATTGATGAAACTTGTCACAGATGCTTCTTCTTTCTGCAGGTAGTTCCTATGTTTGAATTGGCCAGATCGGATCACTATAACATATTGCTTCCATAGGAACAATCGGTTAAAAATAAACTTTAATATGAAACATTTTTTGTTTTTCAAAATAACTCAACCAAACTCACATTATTTAAGTTGAAAAACATTCTATACATGATGAGAAAATTAAATCGAAATCAGATCACAATATCTTATAGCAGCCATGGGATCAATCGGCTGAAAAATTTAAATTTTATTTAAATTTCTTAAGCTACTTTAACCAAACTCTCTTATTCTAAGTTTATGTATGTTCTTGACAGAATCGGATATCTATATCTTGTAGCTGCCTTAGAAACAATCGGCTGAAATTCTAGTTTTTACATGAAAAACCTTTTTTGTTTATATAGATTTTTCAACCAAACTCGCGAGTACTTAAATATTTTATGTTTCACACATGCTGTTTAACTTTAAACAAAATCGGGCGACTATATCTTATAGCTGTCACTGGAACAATCGGTAGAAAATTAAGTTTTTATTTGAAATTTCATATACAATCTGATCGGTTAGATATCAGAAAAGTTGCATGCAACAGTTTTCTGGTGAATTGTTCACATTTGCTTAAAGAATTGTGCAAAATCCGAGCTAAGTACTCACATTCAGCAAAGAACAGTAAATAATACACAAAATTATATACAAAGCCTTTTTATACTATTCTTTTACATTTTTTTGAAAAAAAAAAAAATGAATAAAGAGTATATTGGGCTTGTGAAATGTTCATCTGTCCGTCCGTCTGTCCGTCCATCCGTCCGTCTGTCCGTCCATTCGTCTGTCTGTCCGTCTGTCCGTCCTTCTGTCCGTCCGTTTGTCTTAGTATAAATGTTGGTATATACCATAGTCGGACAAAGTGTCAACATCAAAGAGGCGAAAAAAAGAGTATATCGCAGTCGGGTGCATCCGACTGCAACGCTCTCACTTGTTTTTTTTTTTTGAATAGAAGGATCTTATGAAATGCAACATTATTGCTAGCTATGCTTGTCAATGGCATTCTTATTTGTTATTTTCTAATCCCAAAATTCATAATTCATTTGCAGCTCTTTTAACAATTTATACATCAGCATTGTGCATATTTTATGGATTCGTGGAATATTTCATCTCGTTTGTCACCACTAAATGCAAGCCATGAATAATGCAGCATTTTTGTGGTGCAAATTTTGATAAAGATTTTTTGTTGTGTGTGCTTTACGCGTGTGTCTCTAAAATAAATAATATATATATATAAGTGCTTTAAAACTAAATTTTGTGTTAAAACCAAACCCATTCAGCTAAAGAGTTGCATAAAGTTGAAGTAAGCCGCATTGATTGTGGCAATCGCAGTTATACAATCACATTTTTAGTGAGTTTTCCCAATAAATGTAGCTAACTTTTCTTATACTTTCCCTGCACAGCGTATATTCTATCAACCATTCCATTAAACATTCCATCAACCATTCCATCAGCACCCATTCAGTTCGTATTCGAGTTGCAATTTCCACTGTTGGCTAAACACAAAGTTTGTCATGTGTTGCAATTTGCCAAAGGCTGCCTACAAATGTATCCCTGTCTCTGTCGCTGCCGCTGTCCCTGTCTCTATCCCAGTCGTACTGTCGTACAGTCTTCCTGTCGTCCTGTCCTAGCCAAACTCCTGCTACACTAAGTTGGCTCTGGATGGCCATGTATAATGCATGTGCTCAAAATGTGGCCAAAAAGCCGCAAATGTAGTGACGACTGCAAAGGACGACAAGAAGAAGGACGAAAAACGAGAATGGGGACGAGAACGAGGACGATAGCTGTCAACGCAACTTCGATGCCGAGACAATGTAACTCAAAAGTAGATACATTGTAACTTTGCCAGCAACAACAAAAACAAATAGCAACGAGTTGTGCAACACTGCGGTGCATACGCAGAGTGGGTGATACGAAGGGGGAGGGGGAGGCGAGGGAGAGAGGCTAGTACAATGACTGTGCGATTATGCCAATGGCAGCGACGTCTAAAACAAACGATTTGTCACAGCAGCAGCAGCAACAACAACAAGTTGAGTTTTATTGCCAGCGAAGGGTATTTGCCACGAACCGCAAACATTTGCCCAAAATGCGGGTGAGGGTGAGGGTGAGGGTGAGAGAGAGGGTGGCAGAAAGGGAGATAAGCACAGCAGGGCGTATCACGTTGAGTGGCCGACTTTTATAGCATTGCCTGCCTTCGATTTCAACTTAAACTTCCTCTGCAACTTCAACTCCAACTCTAGTTCCAGTTCAAGTTCCAGATCCAGATCCAGTTGCTCGAGAACATGACACCGTCCAGCATCCACGGTTCGCAGACATTCGTCCCCAGCAACCCAGCCGCCAGCTGCAAGTGACAGTAATTGTTTTATTGACATTGATTGACATGGCAGAGAGTTGCAAGGCAAGGCAAGAGTGAGACAGCGAGAGAGGGAGAGAGGGAGGGAGAGCGAGAGAGAGTTGAGACTGGTGCAGTGGCAGCCGCCACGACAAGTCAAGCTGAAGATAAACTGCAATGCCACTGCCATACTGCCAATCCCAATCTCAAATCCAATGTTTTTCTACCAGCTCAAAAATGAGCAAAAGATTTCAATTTCATTTTGATAGATCGCATTTTCGTTAAGGTTATCGAATGTTTCGTAGTATGCACTACTTTTTACCCTAGAATTCGCGATAACAAATCGTTTTATAAATATAGAAATATTTATACTTGTTTTTCCAGACCAAAACTTAATGAATAGTTGGCTTCTCAGCAATTTAATGTCAGAATTTAATTTTAATTTTTTTATAATTTTTATAATTTAAATTTGTATTATTTTTAATTTTTAATTTTAATTTTATGCCAAAATTTAATTTTAACTTTCTTATGTTGTTATAATCTTAAATTTATATTATTTATTAAATTTTAATTTTTTTTTTAATTTTCATTTAATGTCAGAATTTAATTTTAATTTTTTTAGTTGACAATAAATAAACTAAATATATATATTTTTTTTTTAATCCTGATTTAAACTATTATTTTCGAAGAGTGCAAATTGGTATCTGTAAGAAATCTTTTTAATAGCTTTTTTTCGCAAGCCACTCAAAAAGTGTAATGAAAATACATCCAACAGTGATTTTTATTGTTTCAGGTTTTTGACTTTGTTCATAAATATTTATCAACTTTGTACTGCCGAACTACGAACTTATTAAAAAGCATGTTTTTTTCATTACTGCAAAGTACCTGCTGCGCTTTTTGGCCAAAATTGGTTTCATGATATTTCATATTCGTCCATTGTTCCATGGCCACTCTTTTTACTTTTGCCTGACTTTTGCTGTCCAGTTCGGTCTCCATCTCCATTGTTTACTCTTGTAAGCTACTGATTAAACCAAGTAAAGCTCCAGCTTGTGCATGTGGCCAAAGGGGCATGGTGGTGGTGCTGCTACTGCTGCTGCTGCTTCTGGTCCTTGTTCCTGGTGCTGTGCCTGGACCTATGCCTGCTCCTGTGCCTGGTGCCTGGTGCCTGAGCGCTGGCTCTGATGCTGTCAGGCAGGAAGAATACATCAATTGCTGGGTGTGTTCCCAACACAATGAATGCTGTGTTCCATTGTAGTAAAAACAATTGTCTGATTTTCGATATGTTTTCGTTGGCCGACCTGCTAGATGAGGATGCTGTAAGTTGGGGGTAGTTGGGGTAAGGGGGTTCAAAGTGAAGCAAGTTTCAGCAATTTTTGCTGTTGCTGCACTTTTCATTCATTTCTGTTTGTGTTTTGCCTTTGAATTTGGGTGTGGATGCGAATGCGGATGCGAATGCGAATGCGGATGCGGATGCGAATGCGGATTAGTGCTTATGTAATGCACACATCAATCCAATCCAAGGCAACAGCTGTAACAGCAGAAGTGCTACATAGCAGTCGAATTTCCAGATATATTTCCTTCATTCTTTCTTTTTGCTTTTGATGATATGCTTTACCAGTTCTCATCTTAGTTATTAGTCTTTGTTGCTATTGTTGTTGTCGCTTTTGTTGTTGTCCTTGTAATTGGTTCATATTAATTATGAAAGCGCATTGCCAACGGAAATTTATTTGGCTTATATTTCGATTTGGGTTTTCATTATATTTCCCGCTCTCTCTCTATCTATCTATCTTTATTCTTGCTCTCGATTTTCATTTTTGGCATGTATTTGGCATGTTCTCGAATTTCTCGAATATATATTTTTGTTCTAACTCCCCAAAGCAACCGAATTGGAAATGAAATGAAATGTGATACTTAATTAGTTTTTCGCTGCTGCTGCCTCTGCTGCTGCCTCTGCTGCTGCTGCTCTGCTGCCGTCTCTGCTGCTGCCGCTGACCAATGATTATAATGATGACGCAGATGACGATGGCGATGACGCTGACGCAGGCGACGATGACGCTGACTTTTGCTTAGCTCACGCCCTGTTCACAATTAGGGCTTATCAGCAAAATAAAACAAGAGTGCGTGGGAGGGAGAGAGAGAGAGAGAGAGAGAGAGAGAGAGAGAGAGAGAGAGAGAGAGTGAGAGAGAGAGAGAGAGAGAGAGAGAGAGCGACAGTAAGTGAAAGACAAAGTCCAAAACTTTTGCTTTTCGTTACGCGGGCGCTTATCTCTACAATTTACCGCAATTTCAATATTGCCTTTTGTTATGCCCTTCTTGAAAAACAAAGAATTTCAAATTTGCAGATGGCAATGTTTTTACATATCTGAGAACATAAGTGGATAAGCTGTGCTTATCTAATCTTAACTCTATATAGAGGCTGTGATGTCGTAAAGAAAACGTAGCTTACATTCGAATATCTTAATGAAACACAACAAATCAAAATAAAAGTTAAGTTTGACTTTAGTTATGTAACATAGTAATAAAAAGAAAAATACAAAATAAGAATTCAATTCGGTGCAATTAAAAAATAGTTTTTCATCAGCAGTTTTCTTAGTGAAAATATAATTATTAGATCTAAGAACTGTTTTTGATTTTGTGTTCCTGTTTCGGAATGAAGTATAAATCGTTCATACTTTTTAAAGATAAGTTTTAATGATTCTCACTCCACTTATAATTTATAAGAGCTAATAATTTCGATGCCGTGTTTTGATTGGAATCGGAATTTGAAGTAGATCTCTAAATGTTTTTGTGAATCAATATTCCGGTAACATATTTTCCATTTTAATTTAATAAGAGTTATTTTTGATTTCAAAATTAATGTTATGAAATAAGAGTTATATATGAGTTTTAAAATACAAATTATGGAATAAGAGATATTTTTGAGTTTTGTAATAAAACTAAATCTAAAATTTTTTTTCTGATTTATATTATGTAAGTTACAAGATAATTCTTAAAAGTGTTCTATGTTTTAAAACTAAAAAATTTAATAGTTATTAAAAATTTTTATTCATAAAAAATTGATTTCATAAATAATTCAATTTTTTAAAAATTGGAGATAAGAACATTTTTTGGTGTATTCCACAATTTTGAAGTAAATTTGCTTCACTGTGATTTTGTTGCTTTAATATAATGAAATAACTCTTATTTTCGGTCTCTGATTTTAAGGAATTCTTTTGAAAAAATTAAAAAAAAAGGATTATATTGTACATTATAAAAAATACTATAAGAATGTGTATTGACACGCCTAAAACCAATTGCAGCTGAACTAATTGTTGTCGTTCAAAGATGTATTAACATTATGCTATAGTTAACTAAATATTTTTTTTAGTTTTTATCTTTATTGTAGTCAGAGCCTTCCGAATTTACCAGAAATTGTTAAGATTATAGTGGGTGTTCTAATAATAAAGGGTACTTACAATATTTACAAATTTTGAAACTATATAAGCCTCAAAAGAAGGTCCGAAGGGTGAACTCTCTTCAGTCCTCTAGTTGCTGTTGATTTGGTTTAACTTAATTGATTTCATAAGTTAAATATCTGATAAGCCTCTTAGCTATATTCCTAAGTAGCCCTATTTTATTTGTTGCTTATATGCGAATTACGAATGGTTTCAGTTGCAGTTAAATTTAGTCAAAGGCTTGGCAAAATACTTAAGCACATATTTGCTAAAAAACAACAAGAGAACTAAAATAAAGCAAACAGCAACAAAATAAAAAAAAAGAAAAGAACTTAGAGAAATATTTAGAAGCCTGGTACCGACAAGAACTTTTATGCTGATAACGTGCAACCGCAACAGGAAATGTCCGTAACAACAAGAACAAGAACAATGAGAAGAAGAAGAAGAACAAGAACAAGAACTGCAGGCAGACAAGTGAGTCAGGCCTCTCTCTTCTTGCCACAAAACCTGGTGACAATAACAAAAACCTCTTGGAGCGATAAAGTTGCCGTCTGGTCCGCCATAACTTGGGTGCATAAATCTTGAATGGGGTTCGGTTTGAGTTCGGGTTTGGGTTTGGGTTTGGGTTTGGATGGGTTCTGGTTAGGCGACTGCAATGTTGGACTAGGTGACATCTTTGGTGACTGGTCGTTAAAGTCCGAGTTGTCCACGTCGAGCAAGCCCAGACAGCCCTGCAGCACTGCATAATAAATTGCAGCCATGGCATTATAAATATTCCAGCTGCCCCAGCCAAGCCCACCACCCCCTAATCCTAGACAGGCGCAGTCCTGCCACATCCCTTTGGACGTTGGACGCAGCTCGTCTGTTGATAAGCATCTGGGCAACAATTTTGCACATGACCAATGCATGAAGATTACAACTGCTAACTGAAATGCTGACACAGATAATATAACGAATTTAACAAAGAGTATTATCCTTGAATATAATTATGTTATAGTCGAAGCTGAAATGTACTGCAGGACATATAGGATATAGCATTTGAAGAAATTATACACAAACCAAAATAGTAGTTGAAATTTAAAACCATTTTGGCATGAATATATTATACAACGTCAAGCATAATAATATTCTTGACATCAGGGCTGGAACTGGATACCAGGACTTCGGGAATTTAGCATCTTAAAAATAATAATGGTTTTACTTTTAAACTTTGTTTTTTACAGTGTAATTCGTTGGAAAGCGAAAGAAAATTATTTTGAGTGCAACTTATTTTTAATAAAAATACTTAGAAGACTTTTTGCAAATCAATTTTATAGCATTTTTATAATATTCATATATCTATATCTATATAGATATATATCTATAAATATAACATGATGATTGTGTTAAGTTAATCTGAAACACTATTGCAACAACTAGATTGCACCTTTAATCGCTTATCTTGCAACACATGAAGAGCTTTGCATGTTTTTCTTTTACATCACATTGCGCTTTTTGCACGTGGCATGTGGCACAGTTGCAGGTAGCCAACTAAAAAAGTGTTAAATGGAAAACAATAATAACCCAGTTGGCCAGCACTTTAGCCCGAGTGTGGGGAAAAGCAGGGAGCATGGCCAGGGGGGGTGGTTGTCTCCTGTGGACAAGCCCATTAAATTGTAGCCTGGTTACAGTAGAGCTGGGCTCAGTGGACGAAATATGCGGCAAGGACAATAAATTAATGCGATTTATTGCAGCGATAAGCGCGAATGAAACTGTAACTGGGATTGGGTTGTGGATTTTTGGTTGTGGGTTGTGAGTTGTGGGTGTGGGTGTGGGGCAGTAAGTTCTGGGTATAAAACGCTGCCCCGAGGGGCTGTTGCAAGGTGTGCGTCTTTGTGTGTGGGCTTGTCCAAAGATAAGCCACACATGGGGCATGCAAAAATGTTATGTGTGTGTGTTTGTTTACGTGCGTGTCTTTCGTCAAGCGACTTGAAATTTACGATGCCACGCCCACTCCTCCTCCCACCTAGTACTCTTCCCTGCTCCTTAAAGCGGTTGCCAGATAAGCAGCCGTACTTCACATTTAATTAGGACTCAATGCGCATTAACAAAATGCTCCAAAAGCGTCTCGAAGCACGCCCTTTGTCTGCACAACTTGCCACCACTCTGGCACCCCCTTTCCCGTCCCCATCCCCGTTGGCAGCCTTCGCATTAGCATCAAAATGCCATTTTAATTAAAAAAAATTTTCGTCAAATGATGTGTGAGAAGTCGATAGAGCAACGGGCGCTAAATCACAAAGCCAAACAGGATAAACAGCCGTCCTGGCCGCACACGAGGCAGGCGGCAAGCGGCAAGCGGCAGGGTATGTGGGGTACTCAAGGAGCTGCTAACTCTGACAAGGGTGTACTGGCTTAAAAACAAAACGACGAAAAAAAAAGAATGCAGAAATCCGCGCAATTGGGCAAACGCTTTTCCAACGCGCTCTGTGAAAATCTTGTGAAAATTTGTTGAGCGTGCAAACTGCGATGCTGCTGGTTGGATAGAGATTTTGACTTGGGGTTGGGCTTTGTGTGTGTGTGTGTGTGTGTGTATGTGTGTGTGCCTAGCAATAATTGCATGAAATGCCCAGAAAATTTCTGCTGAGTGCTGCACAAAACGTTTGCGGAGGGCTGTGGGAAAAGGGGACTTGGACAGGCGGGAAAACTGGTCTAGCCAGACGCTAAGCCGTCGTTCACGTTGCTGCTGCTGCTGCTGCTGCTCCTGTCGCTTCGGCCAGCCACTAAATCACAGCCAAAAGCCGCTGTTAAAACATGAGCCAGCCCCGTAATGGGTGGTTGAGAGGCGACAACACTGAAAGGGGGTCAGCAGGGGTGCTACTACCAAGGGCTGGTGGTTGAAACAGTACCACCAACAACAACAGCAACAGCAACAGCAGCTGAAACATGCCACGTGCCTGCCAAAAAGTAGCAGGACTTAGCCTGAGGTAATGCAAACTGATATACCACAAATTTCATAAATAGATCGTGTCAGGTAGCTCGTTAACCATGCACCGGTTCATCCATTATTCCATCTTAGCACTAATCGAGTTGGGCATTTTTTCTGACTTGTTATAAGAAACCGGGAATTATATTATAATGTGACATCATTACATAGCAATTTCTTGAATTTTTTGTATTTTTATAAATATTAGAAGCCTTTCCAAATATAGATTATTGTCAATTGTTAATTATACTTAAGCTTTTTTTTAAAGTTTTTATTGTTAGGATTATTCGAAATTTGAAATATACTTGATCTGCCTATGTTACACAGCCAAGTTTACTGACTCTAGCTCTCATAGTGTCTGATATCACAGCGTTCATACAGACGAACAGACGCACGGACGAAATACTTTCTGTGATAAAAAAAAACACTTAACCTATTTTTTCTCCCGTCTGTCTGTCTGTATGAAAGCGTCGATCTCAGAGACTATAAGAGCTAGAGACACCAAGCGGTATTCATCCCCGCAAATTACATAAGCAATTATTAATTAAATTTCAAAACAGTTTCAAAGTTATATCCTTTATTTGTTTAACCACTATAAATTTAATGATCAGTTAGTTGTTAGACACTGTAAGACTGGTCAAAATGGTGAAGGGACTGGTTGACACAGAACTTAACCCAATGAATATTACAATGGTACTGATCTGAGATTGTCAGGCCTGTTTCCAGTTTTCAGAACTTTTCATTCCGAAATGTTTTAAGTTATTTCTCAAGTGCAAAACTTCTTATCCGAATTTCCTTTTGATTTTTGGAATTCAAAACAGCTAATTATTCCAATTCCAAATATTTTGATTGGAATCGGATATGCAAACAGACCTTTTAACTTATATATTTATATTTGCAACATCAAATTACTTTTTCGGAGTCATAAAATGACAAATTAGAAGGCAATGTTATTAAGTTTGTTTATGCAAAAGTTTTTGTTAAAGCTTATATTCGCAATTCGGATAGTTCTAAATCAGGTTTGGCTTATCCCTTTAATGATGTAATTATCATTAAAATGATCAAAAGTTGAGAAGTCATATTATAATTCTTAAAGAATAGAAGACATTTGAACAAAAGGGTTTTTAGCCAAATATATTTTGTGTGTTATTGTGAATCCCCGCCAAGTAATAGTTGAGTTCGAGTAAGACTGGGAAACCCACAATCCGACTGCCTATACGCAGTTAAAGATAAATAAATATCAAATAAGATATACATTTTAAAGAAGTAGTAAGATGATATCAACCAGAACAGAGTCAAGTTTGAAGCTTATAAACAGCTGTTGTCACAATTGGTCAAAATCCAATTATTCCATTAGTTATAAGATATAAAATAAGAAATAAATAAATATCAAATAAGATATACTTTTAAAAGAAGAAGTAAGATGATATCAACCAGAACAGAGTCAAGTTTGAAGCTTATAAGCAGCTGTTGTCACAATTGGTCAAAATCCAATTATTCCATGTGTTACAAGATATAAAATAAGAAATGTGAAATAAGATATTACCAGAAAGAAATTCTCGAGCGCTTACTACACCTAGTGTGTGCTAAAACTGTTTGGGAATTATAAGCGACAATCTAAAGAAAACTTGTTAATTTCGATTCTCATAGAGTGGCTTGCTTTAATGCTAACAATTTGATTGTGAATTTTCTTTAGTTTTCTCCAGCAAATGAAAAGATGTTTGCTGTCTGTTTGATGTTACGCATTCAAAATGAGATTGTCTATCTGCCTCTATGAACGCGTCGATCTCAGAGACTATGACAGTTGGAGTCACGTAAACCATAGGCAGATCAAGTTTATCTCAAATTTCTGGTACCAAAATATTGAGTAATCACGAATATTCAGTGAAAATATCAAATTGATATCTATAATGGTTCAGGAGCTATAATTATTGCAACGTGTTTTGGAAAAACACAAAATTTATTACAGCACTCTTTGTTGTCCCATTTGAAATGCTTGTTCAATATAGAGCTGTCTAATGTGATTGTAAAAATACATTAACACAAGCTAAAGCGAAATTAAGAAAAAAATTGCAACGAATGGAAACGTTTCTATTCACAAAACAAACTTGAGCGCAAGATAAGACGCGTCTTCAGACGACGCAAGTTGAAAGAGAAATTGCAGTTTCTATACAGCGCTTAAAATAAAAGTTTTGAAGTATTTATGAAGTTTGTGTACTTATTTTGTATTTATTAAGACTTATATTAAAGACCATTTTATTGATTTTGTTTGCAAATATGATAAAAGAAAAAAAAAAAATTATTTTATGCCAATTGAATATTATTAATAAAAAGAGAGGTATTATGTATATAGTATAGGCAGTATTGTATATATACATTCAAATAACTATTTACTCAAAGCTCCGATACATTTCGTATATCCACGCCCATTTCTTCAAACTGAACACCATCATAATCTGGATTCTCACTCTCCACAATATTGTCGCAAAGTGGAGAATTTGCTTCGCTTTGCTTTCGGCTACGATTTCCTCTCGAAAGTGTTGCATTCTTCAAGTTGGCCAGTTTCTTTTGGAAACTGACTGCCTTCTCAATGGTTGCTCCTCGGGTTCGATCCCAGCGATACACAATGCTACCCACAATAATCACCAGCATAATGCCTATCATGAGTAGCCACATGAAGCGAGCAGGATTCGATTGCTTATCGCTGTCTCCTTTGAGATCATCCGGATGCACCGCCCAGGTGACACGACTACCATGATGCGGTGTGGGGTGTACTGTGAAAGGATATTAATATTTTCATTGAAATTCAAATTCATTCATAAATAAGTTAAATGTAATGTCATCAATTTATGAGCGATTGAAGAAAGATTTTCATATTGAAGACTGCTTTGTAGTTCATTGAAAAGATTTAGTTTCGAGGATAAGCCCACTTTGCAAAAACTCATCTCTTTACCAACTTTTTGTTTCAGAAATAACACTTTTTTTAACAATGATTTGAAAATTTTTAAGTTTGTTACATTCGCTTTCGGAGTTAAAATTGATTGTTCGGAAATTAGAATTTTCCAGAAATTGAAATTTCCTTTATCAATGAGTTTTAGTAGATTCAAGTTCAAATATTTAGAATATCAACGAGAATATCGTGAAAATAATTTAAATAAAAACAAAAAACCCTTACATTCTAAACTAATTTCATATTCAAAGTGTAGTTTTTGAAAAACATTCATTTTATCAATGAAATTGGCTCATTTAATCATTTAGTTAAATATATCTTTGATAAAACCATTAATTTTCCTCAAAGAAAAGCTCGGAAAATAGAATTAGTCACATATGCGACAACTGTACCAAGAATTGAAATCAAGTTTCAATTTTAAAGTTTCGATAACTTATCCAGAATGTGAAATCGAATATAACTTAAGAGAAGAAATCGGCCATTTGATATTCCTATTAAAACTTTTAAAAAAATCATGAAATTCTCAATGTAACTCTCAAAATATTCCAAAAAAGTATTAATATGTAAAATTGATTAAGTGAAGCTTACATGGTTTATCGTGTGGTTTGGTGGTGCTGGTTGTGGTGCGGATCGTAGTTGTTTTTGTTGTTGTTGTAGCAGCCTTTGGAGTTGTATACGTTGTTTTGCTTGTTGTTGGTGTTTGGCGTGCTGTTGTTGTTGTTGCTGTCGTTGCTGCTGTTGTGCTTGTTGTAGTACGCTGAGTGGTTGTTGTTGTGCTTGTAGGTGTTGGTATGCTTGTTGTTGTTGTTGTAGTTTTAGCAGTTGTTGGTATTCTTCTTGTTGTCGTGTTTGGCCTTATAGTGAATTTTGGAATTCTACGCGTTGTTGTGCTCGTTGTTGATGATGTTGTTGTTGGCTTCGGTGTTGTGGTTGTTGTTGTTGATGTTGTTGTCCTTCTTGTTGTCGTTGTTGTTGTGGTGGGATCTTCTGCTGTTGTTTCCTCATATGGATATATGCAAGTGGACATAAAGTCATTGCAGCAGTTGTCCTGAACCAAGCACATCACATCACAGCCGCAGGACTTGATCAACTTTCCATCCTCACGCAACTCATCTTCCAAAGGAGCCGGCTGGTGACAGCGTTTGCTGCAGTTCATCATATCGTAGACAACTGGCTCCAGAGTCTCCACAACTGGTGGCTCTGTGGTGGTGGTAAAGGCACCACCACCACACTCTCTGCCCGTCATCAGACGCACATCATCGATGGCAATGTCACCAAATTGTGAGCTCGCATCGGTTGCCGTGAAGACCACCTGGAAATCCTGATTCATTTCATCAATTGAGATCGTATGTTCCAGCCACTGGTTGCCCTGGTTGCCAGATATATTGAACTTTCTGTAGCTACAAGAGATTTCAAAGAAAGAACGAGAGAGAGAGAGAGCAAATTAAGCGACTTATCAGCTTTGAGCGGCATCCGCTTTTTAACTTGTTTGCATACTTGTTCTGATAATGAGACCACATTTGCTCCACACGCATCTGATGGGGCTTCACAGACACCACCAAATCTCCAACTCCAGAGCCATACATAAAGTAATGAAAGCGGAAACAGCAGGCGGTCTTAAGACTCAACTCACGCGGATATATCGGTGAGATGAAGTGATGTACGCCATAGCTCGAACTTGTTGACTCCATAAGCATATAGTGTCCTCCATAGACACTCTGCAGCGTATGATCGTGCCGTGGTCCTGTCCGATACGAGTGAAAGTGACTCACGGTGGCCACACGACGCCAGGGCTGAATTAAGGTCAATTGATTGACCCAGCCGCACATATCCTCGCTCTCAAAGTCACAGGAGTGCGACTGGGAATGATTGCGATGCCGACATATGCCCAAAGGTCGATCCCAAGTGTTGCCATTGCAATAAGCCAACGCATTGCCAGCTGCCACAAATTCTTCCTTGCAAATCACAACGGCCATAATGCCGCGCTGTACCTCGATTTCGCCATATTCCGGATCCTGAGGCTGTATACAGCCTGGCCCTGAGAGCGATTTTTAAAAGTAAACATGAATCTTTGCAAGAAACAAATGTGCCGATAGACATACTATACCCTCGTCGAAAAGTTTTGCATATGAAAACGTAATTAGTAACAGATTTTATCCGATTTTGACGAAATTCGGTCAGTATTCATAAAATTTGCTAAAGCTAAGGTAATGTGAGTTTGGTTGAGGTATCTCAAAAAACAAGAAAGATTTTCAACCGTTCGTTCCCTATAGTTCGTTCCGTTATAGTGCTCCGATCTGAGCAATTCTAAGATATATGCTGCTTGCAGAAAGCAAAAGTATTTGTGCTAAGTTTCATCAAGATAGCTGTAAGATAGCTTCAAGATAGCTGTGCTTATCACAGTTTTGCATGCCGAATGACTGATAAATGTTTTGCTTACAAAAACTGGTTGCACAGTGTAATCAACACAACAGCAAAAGTTCTTCTTTGCTATTAATTGTTGAGTAATTTGATAACTGCAAATCTACATATTTTATATTTTTGTTTGCAGTGTTTTGTTGCCGACTGGTACTTACTGGCACAGAAGGGCCTATCCCCGCTGAGGCGACCGTTCATTCCACAAGTGAGCGTGATTTTGCCCATCAGAACGTAATTGTTGTTGCATCGAAATCGAAGATAATTGCGTCTCTGTATTATGGATCCATTGGCCAAATCATCTGGGCGAGCGCAGCGTGATTCTGCTAAGCGCAACTGCAGAACGATCTGAAGCAGCAGGATCAAAGTGAACAGCATATATCCTCTGCCGTTGTGCGACATTCTAAGCATGAACTAAGACTGAAGCGGGGAAATGTATTGTATATGTGCGACATCTCGTCTCTGTCGAATACTTCAATGCTTTGTTCTCTTTCGTTGATGATAAGTGTCGGGCCTCTGATAAGGCAACTTGAGAGATTTCACTCAACTCAGGCTCAGTCTCAATCAGCGGCTTAAGAATTTCATAATACATTGTATATATCCACTCGTAAATAATTATATATATGTTATATGCATAATACTCAGAATTCTGTTGTACGAAAATAACTTCAAGTGATTACATGTTTACAAATTAATGATTGGTACTTAATTTGATGATATAATATTGATTCGATAGTTTCGTCAAACTATGAATTGACATAAGCTTGAACATTGTTCGCATTGACTGAGACATTAATGTCTCATAACCATTTACAGCCTTTGTCCCTTTAGTCCTTAATGTTCAAAATTATTTCAAAAACATTTATGTATAGTAATGCTTGTGCAAAGTCTGTACACATAGACTTCAAAAGACAAAAATGTTTACTTTTTAAGACTTTTTATACTCTTTTTTTAACTTTTTTGAAAAAAAAGGAAAAAAGAGTATATTGGGTTTGTGAAATGTCCGTCTGTCCGTCCGTCTGTCCGTCTGTCCGTCTGTCTGTATGAACGCAGGTTTTTTCCACAGTTTTGAAGCTAGAGCAACCAAACTTGGTATACATGTTGGTATATACCATAGGCAGACAAAGTGTCAAGATCTCCCCCCCACCCCCACCCCTTCCCCCACAAACCGCAAAAACCTATATCTTCCACAGTTTTATAGCTAGAGTAACCAAATTTGGCACAAGGGCTACTTATCACATCCTTCATTGATCTGGCAAAAAAAATTCGGCCACGCCCACCCCCGCCCCCACAAATAGGCAAAGTCTGTATCTCCCCCACCCCTTTAGCTAGAATCACCAAATTTTGCAGGTTGAATTCTGTTGCCCTATTTAATAGATTGGATAAAAATATTTTTGACACGCCCACCCCCGCCCTTGCAATCAAGCAATGTTTGTTTCTCCCAAACCTGTACAACAGGCCCAACCAAATTTTAATTGATGGCAAAACTTTAAAGATTTGAGCAGAAATTCAATTGCCACGCCCACTGACTCCGCAAAGAGGCGAAAAAAAGAGTATATCGCAGTCGGGTGCATCCGACTGCAACGTTCTTACTTGTTTGTTTTTGGGGCATATTCAAAGAATTTTGTTCAGACAATAATCCCAGCGTTGAAATTAGAACGCCTGACTAAATCAGCGCTGAGTTCATACCTGATTTCTCGGAATTGCCTTGAAAATGTTTAGGCCTGAGAAATCTCTGAATGTAGAAGCGAAACCGGAAGCCAAACGGAAAGATAACCCTTACGTTAGAAGCGAGAATATTGTCGGAAGCTCAGTGTGTAACACTGACTGTTGTTTTCACGGGTCAGGACGCCTAGCGTTCGAATCCCAGTTGGCACCGGATGATGATTATATATAACGTTTACTGTGACATGTTAACAATAATATCTTTGACCAATTAGTAATTTCACCCATGAGTTGTATCCTTCTAGTATGGCAGCTCATGCTTTGTTGGAAAAGATGACTGGCGCCGGAGATTGTTTTTGTTTTTAAATCTTTTTTGTTAGACTTCTGACCATACTTTTTGATGGATATAATTTTTTCCTGAAAATTATTAAATATTCAGACCATAATTCTGACCATGTCTCAGCCCTAAATTCTTGGAGTAAAATTCCTTGGGATATTCAGGGTAGAGAAAAGGCCTTACGACAGAAGGCGTTCTGTAAGTAGGACATCCCATACAAAAAGGAAAGCAAGCTGTATTGTTTACACTCAGGCCTGAGCATTACTTTTCAGGCCTGAAACAATGTATTGATTCAGGCCTGAACTAACCACTGGGATGGGCCATAAAAATGTTTGACTTTTCAACTGACAATGTTAAACATTTTTGTTTTTGGATCATTTTTAATCCAATTTGCTGAGACATTGTAACGGCAATACTAAAAGTTCAAAAATGTTCGAAAATGTTCGAAAATGTTCGAAAGGCATCTTCAAAACAGTTCCACACACACTTCTATTTGAGTGCTCAATAGCTATACATATATAGTTTGTAATTCAAGCAACTGAACAGTTAAGCTGATTTAGGAGCATTTAGTTAATTGCCCATTAAACGCAATGTTGTATTGTGTTGTGCAGTGTAGTGTTTTGGATTTTATATCAGATGCAATTATGCGCATCTCCTGCAAGTGCAACTAAATAGCAGCAGCTTCTTCCTGTCGCCTGGCAGGACTTAAATTATTGCCATCTCCTGCTGAAATAATTGCATTGCCCGGCGAACCAAGACCCCCCTTTCTCTTAGCTATTTCCCCCTCACCCGCCTATCTCACTTTGCTATGTCTCTGCTATCTGTTCTTGCTGTGATTTATGTTTACTTCCGCTCAGCAGCAACTACGACTGTCGCAATCACGACTGTCAACCGACTTCGGCGAGACGTTCAATTTTATACCGTGTTGAGATAATCAGTCAATATTGACAACTACTTATTGGCACTTCCGACCCGCCACTCGTTGCCAATGGCGACACGTGACCAAGACCAGGGCCAGGACTAGAACCAGGCGCAGCAGGTCCAAGCTTCTAACGCTGCCATTGTCCCCAGGGCTGAGGCACTGTTCCGGGGCACGTGGCTGGCGCATGCAACGCATTGGATGGGCACAGAGGCAGACGGTTTCATTGGCCACGCTTGCAATTCAAATTTCATTCATAATTACAATATCGTGATATTGGGGTTGCTTCTCTCAGGGTCTCTTATCGCCTTTCCGGCCCCGCAAAATTTATGCAACTGGGCGTATGCGACCCCTGCCCCCGCTGCCGTTGTTTAAACATTTGCTCATTATGATTATTACATTTATTAGCGCTGCTGCTGCTACTGCTACTGCTACTGCTGCTATTGCTGCTGCTGTTCCTGGTTTTAAACTTCAATATTTGCACTCAAATTACGCCGCTGGGAAAAGATCTTTCAATGGCCGCGCTAACGACTGATAACGCCAGAAAAATGCTCTGTAAACGCGTGCGGAACGTAATCAGCCACTTTCAACCGCCAACCCGCCAACCCAGCAACCACCCTGTGGTTGCACTCGTCCTGTGGTTGCCAGACGACCAGCGTTGTTGCCCCAATCAGCGGTTCGGATTAGTTCGGCCAACAATAAGCAGCTGCTGAGCTGAGCTGAACTGAGCTGCTACCAGAACCAGGCCAACTTCACGTCGAGGTCAAGCAACTAATTGGTTCATGTTGGTTACTATGCCAGCATCCAATTGATTTGGTAACCAACAAATTGAACAGTCAGTTAACTAGTTATCTGGTTACCTATTTTGATTATTATACAAATGCTATGTGCTTATCAATGCTATCAAAGCTATTCATATTTCATTGTTATTATTTTATTTGATCGAGTTTTGCATATTCAAGCCTGAGCACTGATTAACAATTTAAATACATGAAATATCTTAATGAATTTGTACGGCATTTCGTGGCATCATAATAAAAGTATTGAAAAACAACAAATCACAAACACATCAATTCCAAAGCACTTCTTTCGCTTGATGCGTTTAGAATTCTCAACTGGTTCTAGCGAAGCAAGGCATAAGTGGATGCTTGACAGTTGAGTTGGAAGTGATGAGGAAGTGTCTCTACTTCCTACACTTGTACGACCTACCGCTCCTTGCCTTAGGATGTGATTTGTTGTTGCGCCTCCAATTAACTATGATTTTAAAGTCAAAAAATGCAGCAATACAGTTAAATATAGCCATTTAAATGATTCGTTGCGTAATTATTTACGACCAAAAAAAAAATTATGCATTAGAAACCTAAGTAAGTAAACAAACATTTAATTTAACCTATTTAATTTTATATAAACAAACAAGTAAGAATGTTGCACTCCGGTTCTCCCGACTGCGATATACTCTGTTCTATGTACGTTTAATAAATTTAATTTTTGTAAAGACTACTTATATACTTACACACTGTCCTTAAACTTAGGTAAATTGAGTTTGGTTAAGTTATTTGAAAAAACAAAATAATTTTTCATACAAAAACTTATTTTCAATCGATGTCAGCTTTGTCAGCTTTATGTTATGATAGTGGTCCGATCTGCCCGATTCTAACACTTTGTCTGCCTATAGTATATGCCAACATGTATACCAAGTTTGGTTGCTCTAGCTCCAAAACTGTGGAAAAAACTGCGTTCATACAGTCGGACGGACAACATTTCACAAACCCAAAGTACTCTTTTTTTCCATTTTGGAAAACCGAGTATAAAAAGTGTAACAAAATTTGAATGTAAACTCGTATCAACACTTCCCAATAAGTATTTAATTTATATGTAAATATTTAATTTTGATGACCATTTCAAATACACTTTTTACTCCCTGTTGAAAATGGGAAAAAGGGAGTTATAAAGAACTCCAAATGCATGTTACAGGCAGAAGGAGGCATTTCCGACTATATAAACTATATATATTCTTGATCAGCATCAACAGTGGAGTCGAACTAGCCATGTCCGTGTGTCTGTCCGTCTGTCCGTGTGAACACATAGATCTCGGAGACTATAAGAGCTAGAAACACCAAACTTGGCATGCAGGTCCCTGTATACCATAGGCAAGGTTATTGATGAATCTATTTCCCCTCGTCTCAGCGGGAAGAAACCACAGTTTGACAGGTACTGCACACGTTAAGTGTTGGAAGCAGGGAGTTTCGTAGTCGGGCAAACTCGACTAGAGCATTCCTACTTTTTTTTTTTTTTGCTGTATCAATAAAATCGTTTAAAGTGTGTTATTTATGTTATACGAATGTGTTTTTGTTGCCCAGCTTAATTTGGCATTTAAATTTGTCAATTCTTTTTTTTTTGTAAAAATCACAAATTTGGAATAAAGTCAATTTATATAATGTTAGACAGAATAAATTGTTATTTTTAATCGATTTGGAATGTTAAAATTATTTCTGAGCGGCTGAAAATGCATGTTATATAAAAATATAGAAAACATTAAAATGGTTTTGTAGCTGCAACTTTATTATCAAAATGTTTATTTGCTGATGAATTGAGTTTTAATATTTTTTGATACATTTATTATGAAAATAAAAGCAATATAATTTTATTTAGTTTTGTTAAACATTCTTAAATTCGTTTCCTTTAATAATTAGTTGCCAAATGATTAAATGGGCTGGGCTAAGTTTGCTCAAACTTTCAAACTGCCAGTCAAGAACCGACACACGTACAACTTGATGCGATTAATGAATGAACAACATACAAAAGAAACACACACACACACTCACACTGCCAGACAGACAGACAGACAGACATATTGGCAGAGCAAAAACTTCAAAGATTACACCGATAATTAATAAAATTAAATACAAAAGCACTCAACACAGCAGCCTTCGTTGTCGTTGCCAAGTCACAGTTGGAGTCACATACACAGTCGCAGTCACAGTCGCAGTCACAGTGAGCCAGTCCTTTGACTGCTTGTGGCTGCTCAGGCACATTAGTCGACCGCAGGCGAGTCAAGGATGACTTGGGTCAACTCCTGGTCGCATTAATTACAAACCAATGACCGCAAAACCCACACAAAGCACGCCTTACAGTTGTCTCTTTCACTCTGTGTGTGTGTGTGTGTGTGTGTGTGTGTGTCGGTGTGAGTGTATGTGTGTGTGTGTGCCTGTGTGTGTTATGTATTGGCTGACTAGTTGGGTCTATTCAGGCCACAGCAGCACTTACTTCTTATAGGTAAATTACTTGGCTGTATCTTTAATTTGTGTTAATTTATGAAACTCATTATGTGCCACGTCGAATGCTTGAAGCAAGTTGCAAGTGCGTGCTCTTGCCGCAAACCGCACAAGAAATGCTTTGCCAACTGACATTTCCCAGTTCACCTTCAAGCCCCACTCCTCAAGCCCCAAAACCAACCCCCGTGCGCTTTGGGGTCGTGCTGATCTCTTCAAAAACTTGGTATTGCTGGGTCCGAAAGTTTTCGCGTAATTTCATTTAAAGTCCTCGAAAGTTGTTAGTACTGGCAACAACTTGCAATTGTTGGCCGGGTTTTTCGCGTCGAGTTTGTGGCTTGACTCGACGCTCAACTAATGGCCTCTGACTCTGGCTCTGGCACTAGCCTGCTTCTGCCTGCCGCTCGCTGCCACCACTCATTATCCTACGGATTTTTAGCACGAGCCTCTCTGTCGCTGCGCCGCAATTCCACGAATTTGCACCTACACATAAATGTGGCATAAATCCAATTAGGCGGCACCGGCAGCGCTTTAATTGACGTTGCCACGTGCCACGTGCTGCTGCTGCTGCTGCTGCTGCTGCTGCTACTGCTGCTACTGCTGGGGGCGTGGCCGCATGCCTAGCTGAAGTGGCGGGCGGTGTTGTTGGGCAGGTGGGCGTGGCATGTCTACTGAATGGCAGTAAATGAATTGCATATGCCGCTTTTGTTTGACTCGTCTCACATATGAATGAATGCGACGCTGTGGGTTGTCAGGTCGTCAGGTCGACGGGTCGACAGGTCAGCAGTTCAGCCGTTCAGAGTTGGGGGCATCAACACACACATAGAGCCCAGTGGCCTAGATTTTGTGACATATGTAAAGTCCATAGTAAGCATCAGCTGCTGAAGGACTCTGAACTTGCTGCTCGTATTTCATTTACTATTTGACAACTCTTTTTCAAATGTCAAATTTTTGTGGACAAGCAGTGCTTGAATTTTTGTGGCTTAAATGATTTCAAATTAAAATTCATGCATGTTTTTGCAGCTATGCATTTGCAAATGCTTTTAATTAGAAATGCCTGTGAATTCATCAAATACCATATACCTTAAATAAAGTTTCGTTCATATCTGCTACCTGTGTGTTCAAATAGACTGCCATTAAATACTTTTTTGATTTCATGTCATTTAAGATAAAAAAGATCCCTTCTTCTAGTAACGATAGCATATTCAAGCCTCAACTTCAAATTCTAAATAATAAAACTAATTTGGTATCTCGAATGTTGCGCAAGAAGCTCCAGCTTCTTTGTAGCTGAAAATAACTTTTTGCAGATTGCCAAATTGGCTTCCTTACAAGTTTCAATCGAAGCGCTTCGCCCAGGACTATCAACTAGTCTAAGGACATCACAATCGTTGTTTAAGTTGACGAGTTTTGTACCATATTATTTCAACCTTCAATAAAGTCGTTGATCCCTAAATGACCAAATTATCCTTAAATGCGAATCGCTAAGGTTGGTCCTTGTGTTCCCAACGCAAGGGAAACATAATTCTTAGGTATGACGCGGCTGTTTACTTCTGGATATCAAAAGGGCAAGCCAATTTGTACTCACAGATAAAAGGAGTATCGATTGGCATTCAAGAATTTTCAAGCTATCTCAAAAAGTACGGTCTTAAAATTTTTCAAGTGGGTTGCTCAGAAAATATGTTCTGAAATCACTAAATCGGTCGTAACTTGGTCATTTCAAGGACAATCCTAATGTCCTTTGGCATATAGGTAAGTATTATCCTATCGCGTTATAATATGCAATACGCAATAATATGCAAGTTCGATCGTCCTTTACACAGCCGAGTTACAAGGACATTTTTACAAAAGAAAAAATAGCCATATCTCGGCAGTATCCTAGCTGATCCTTAAGTGTCCCATGTCAAACGACGTGCCACGACGAGGACTATCAACTGTCCAAAGCTCATTGAAATCGTCTGTTTAGTTTTCGATATACAAAGGATTTTGTATCAATGCATCGGATTCCTTCCTGAAACTTTACAAGTTCCGCGACAATTTTCGTTGCATACTTTCAGGCTTGTATTTTTTTTCCAACCGCTCTCTGTGCCAGATCAGTGCAGATTTTGCAATGCATTACTTTACTTAGTACATTTATTTATTTATATACATCAAGACATCAAGACATCCAACTTAAATAATAATAATAATAGCAATGGTTTCAGAGGCCTTTAGCTACACTTAGTACAACTTACTATACCTGAACTTTAGCTTAACTATAGTTATGGCAAACATACTTACTTACTTAACTTACTTTATAACTATATAAGTCTAAGGTGCATATAAATGAATCGCTTTTAATTGTGCGTATGCGAGCTAATAGCTTTTATTTCTTGCCTGTAAGTAAACAATAAGAAGCTGCTGTCATTGTAATGTCATGTGCCTTAACTGATTGACATATTGTGGCATCCTAAGCACACACATATGCTAATGAAAATAGTTGTGCCTAAAAGAACAATTGCGCATGTGAACCATCTAATAAGATGAGAATTTGAGATATATGTATATGGTACTTACTAATTGCAAATTTGTATTATATACTTAAGTAAATTGGTCTGCAGCTGTAATTAATTTCATTCAGTTATGTCGCATGCACCTTAATGCATAATATTAATTATCGATTTCAAGTAGAGTGTACTTTGGTAGGACACTTGTTCAAAAAGGATTCTTGCAATACATCCTGTTGCTCTATGTTGTTGTTGCGCTGTCAGTCTACTGATTGTTGTTGTTGTCGTTGTTGGCTCTGCTGCTGCTACTGCTGCTGCTTATGCAAAACTGCTGCGTTTGTCAGCGACGTCTGCGCACGGCATTAAATTAAAATGTCAAGTGTCGTGTTACTTCCGGCGCCAGGGTTGCCAACGTTGCTGCCTGCCTGCCTTCCTTCCTGCCTGCTTGCTTGCTTGCTTGCCACTTTCAAGTCAAATTGCATGCTATAAATTTTGTGCCAATCAAATTGAACCTGGCATATTATGCAACCAAGGCTGTTGTTTTTGTTGGCTTTATTAATGTCGAAAAGCCCCCAAGACCAATTCAAAGGACCTGGCATTTAATTTAAATTCTTTAGTTTGTTTTTGATTTACTTTTGCAGTGTCACAAATGTTTCAGACTCAAATATTATTTATGTGTGTAAATGTTTTTGTTAATTTTTGGAAAACAACGCTTTGCCAAATATTTAATTGAAAATCTGAAATGCATACAAAATACTTTACTAACTGCTTTTGTGGTCCACCTGGGGCAATAATTGTTGTTGTTGTTGTTGTTGTGGCTGCAACTGCTGCTGTTGTCAGTTGCAGCTTTGAATAAAATAAAAAGAAAATTTTAATAGAGTTTTTTGTTTTTTGTTTTTTAAATATATTTTTAATGGATTTTGTTTCGTTTTGGAAATTAAAATTTATGTTTTCACTTATTTACAAATAATAAGTAGATGTAGATGTATATGTTATGTGTATATGTTATATACTATATATATAAATATATATATATATATATATATATAAATATATAGATATTGTATGTATATCAACGCATTTAAGGTGTAGAATTTATATAATAAAGATTCTTGTCGCAGTTGTTTTTCGTTTGTTTTTTATTTTTCTGTTCTTTAACGAGAGATGTTTACTTGTGATGTAGTTTTTTTGTTTTTGTTTTGTTTATCTTTTTTTGTAGTTTTTGTTGTTGTTGTTTTTGTTGTTGTGGCATTTGCTTTTAAACATTTTGTTACTTAATTAGTTTAGCTTACTAGTTAAATTCATTTTGAAATTGTTTAAAATTAACTACAATTTATATATTTAAGTTTGCTGCACGCTGCATATTTACTTTGTATATCAAGTAAATATATACAAATTACACATGTATTTACAATTAAATCTTAGCTACTAAAACTTTTCATTCTCTCACTTTCACTTTTACTTTTACTTTCGCTCTCACTTTCGCATTCGCATTCTGTGCCATCGTCAAAAAGTTGCAAAAAAACACAAAAGAGAGTACGTAAAAACGAAAACAACATGCCATACAAAAAAAAAAAAACAAACAAGTATTAAGTTTAACCACTAATTGTTATTTATAAAAAAAATATATATATATATATGTTTAAAAATATATAAATTAATTTGATAATTGCTTTTTGCTTAAACATGTGTTTTTTTTTCTCTTAAATTATATAAAATTTTGAATTTTCAACAGAAAGCGCACAAAATAAAACAAAATTCGTTTAATTGTTGTAATTTTTAAAATTAATTTAAAGTTCTCAAGCTGCACAGTTGGAGTTGTTGTTTTTGTTTTTTATTTTTATATAATTTTTGAATTATTTGTAATAATTTTTGTAAAGTTTTCGTTTTTTTGTTTCATAAATTACTTAAAGCAATATTTTACTTTATATTATATTGGATTTTCTTGCTTTTTTTTGTTGTTTTTTTTTTTTTATCTGATTTATTTAAAAATGTTAAATTATTTTAATGCAAATTAGTTTAGTTTTTCTTGTATTCCTTTTTGTGGCAGGTCGTACTGTTTTTTTTTTTTCTTTCTTTTTTCTTTTTTGTTTTTTTATATATATATATGTATATATATATATATATATATATATATATATATATGTATATATATGTATATTATATTTATGTATATTTTGTAAATTTAACTAAAAAAAAATGTGTTTCAAAATGCTTTTTTGAAATTGAGAACTTTGAGTTTGAGCGCCAGCTGCAAACAAGCTGCAAAGTAGGCAACAAACAAGTTTTTCGTAGCCTACTTTTGAGCGCGCCAAGGACAAAGCTTCAGATCGTGGGCCACACAACTCTTATACGATTAATTCTTATATGCTACGTGAACGGTTATTTTATGAAAAAAAAAATTGTGAGATATATTTGTTTTCTTTTTTTGTTATCTCTTTGAAATATGCTCATTTCAACATTTGATGACTTAATATTCTAAAATTTGTCGTACGTTTTTTTTTTTTTTTAATTCGACTTTTTTTCTTTCTTTTTTTTTTGCGAATTTCTTATGCGACTGGGACCTCGATAGCATAAATATATGTATATGTATATATAACTGTTATGGTAGAACTTGACTGCCCTATATAGTAGGTAAGTAGCTCGTGTTTAACATTTAGTGCATATGTGTGATGGGTGTGTGTGTGACTGTGAGTGTGAGTGTGTGTGTGGGAGACTGTGTGTGTTTGTGTGGGTGTGTGTCAACAAAGTGCTGCCACGGCCTTAACTAGAGCTGGGTTGATAATGCAAACTTCGTCGATGCTTAAATATCGTATCGTAATCGTCTATATATATCATTTTCGTTGCCAATAAAACTCAACACACGTATGTTTTGCATGTATCCTCAACTAAACTATCGTTATCGTTAACGATATCGTTATCGATATCCATATCTTATATAAGAAAAAAAATATTCAAAATGGCCACTTCTCAAATTGAGTAAAAATTAGGTAAAAAAATTATTGAGATTTCTTTTCTTTTCATTTAAGTTCTTTTTTTTTTTTTTGTTTTTTAGCGTTCGTTGTAATGATGATGATTATGATGAAGTTGTGTGTTGAAGTGTGTGTATGCGTGTGTGTGTGTGTGTGTGTGTGTGTGGGTTAAAGAGAGTTAGATAGAGTGCCTGTTGTTGCTGTTGTTGTTGCTGTTGCTATTGTGGACATCACCTTAGACAATAATTTCGCGTATGACACGACGATTTCGAGCATTCGGCGTTGTTGAATATTCACCCTCGAAACTGTCATCGTAGCTGAGGGACATGTGCTGCTGTTGCGGTGGCAGGACTTCGTCCTGTTCCATATGCTCCATGTTGTAGGGATTGGGCAGGCCGCTTACGTCGTGATATGGTGAATCTGCAATGAAATTGTTTCAAATTAGTTTCTGAGAACTGCGCAACTTAAAACTTACAAATCATGCGCAAACAATTAAAAACCAAACACAAAATATAGTATATAGAAATGCTAATCAAAAACTGTTTCAAAAAGTGAAACAAACACACGATGAACTGAAATTCATGGGCAATGTGGGCATGTGGGCGTGTGGGCGTGTCTGTCTGTGCGTGGGTGTGTATCTGTGTGGGTGGGTGGGTGTGTGTGCGTGGTTGGTTGGTTTTTTTTAAGAACAAAAGAACTTCAACAGGCAACAAAAGAAAAAAAAATAAAAGTAGCCAAAAAAAATACAAAAAAAAAGAACTTGAAACTCAAAATTGTTGAACATCATCATCATTGGCAAGGATATATTTTGATGGGCCGAGTCCTGGGCATTAACTTACTTCAGCCTGCGCGCTCCGTTAGAGCGTAACATCCTGAATGATGTCCGCTGTGCGTTAAATTTATCAATCATGGTAGTATATATATATATTTTTATGAGTTTTTTTGATGTGAGACAAAGAGGCAAAGACATGTGTGTGAGAAGAGAGAAGCCAAAAATGGTTAGCGAAAATTATTCGATTTGCATAGCTTAAAACTTATGTCTAAAAGGCAGCTGTGATTATTGCTTACAAAACAACAAGCCTAAAATGAAATCATTCAGACAAACAACAGTACAGCAGACATACCCCGAAATCACACAGAAAACTCAATTAGACAACAGAAAAAGCAAACGAAAGACAAAAATAACAACAAGAGAAAGACAGAAGGAACTGAGTTCCGATTTTCACTTTGAATCGATTTCACAGCATAAAAGATCAGGTTTTTGAAACTAACAAGTAACTGAAAGGCATATGGAATTGATTCATTAGTGAAATGCTTAACAGAACTCTTTTCATTTTTAAAGTAAAGCTGCACAAAAGAAATCTAAACAAGAAAGAAATGTTATCTTCGGCTTGCCGAAGATATATACGTTTTAAAAGCTTGTTAAAAATATTCAGCACAAGATCTTGACTTTCCTGAACATAAAGTTAAAGATCTCAGTTTGAATTTGCATTAAACTTGCAGCTGACTTTGAAGGCTTAACTCAAGTTTTACACAGACTGAGGGAAATGCTTTGAAAAGGACCCTTTCTGCACCTAATTGAATAAAAGTCTTGGAGTTCTGATATAAGTGCTAATCCTGTAGCTGGACTTAAAAAAAAAAAAAGATATTATAAATAGGTACATATTTCTTGCGAGGGATTTGCATAAGCAGCTTTCACTTTGACATTTTTAATTGCAGCTTAAAACTGTCAGCTGGCTTTAACTATACAACTGTTGTTGTTGTTGTTGTTGCTGCTGCTGCATGTTGCATGTTGTTGGGTTGACTAGGCCTGAACAATTCTTTTAATTTGCCAGTTGGTTGAGTCCTTGACGGCGGCTTTGGTGGCAGCTAACGAGCAGCGGCTGTTAAAAAATTAATTACAATTTGCAGTCGTTGTTGTTGTTGTTGTTGTTGCTGCAATTGAAAATTGCAATTGAATGTCAACATTGGCGCTGGGGCCGTGTGTAAGTACAGCTCCTGCGGCAGCACAAAATTAAATTTGTTGTCCTGGGGCATGCCGCAGTACGCAGCAAGCAGCATGCAGCAAGCAGCACTCACAGAATCTGTCCGCGACACACACACAATCAGACACACACACACACACACACACATGAGCAAACAGCGCATTAATTTTCAATCACAGCAACAACTTTTCGCAAAGGACATTCAGGAGCTGTCAGGACAGCAGCCAAAACATCTTTGTCTACAAATTGTTGCATATTTAAGGACGCATTTTTACCCCATCCCTTACCCCCGCTCGTTTTTGAATTCCAATTGGATTGAGTGTGTGTGTGTGTGATGTGCTATGCAAATGCCGCTAAAGGATGCCAAAGGAGTAAAGTATGCTGCGCTCTCTGGCGCATTGTGTGTGCCAAATCGTTGGAAAATTTATTGGAATTTGAATTTCAAAATCGAAATCGCCGCATCGAAATGCTTATTTTTCTTCTTCTTTTTATTTTTATTCAGCTTTTTTTCAGTTTTCTATTCTTTACTTTTGGCGAAATACCAATGTGTGTGTGTGTGTGTGTGTTGGCCTCCTTCTCCTAGCCAAACCACTCACATGGCGCATACAAATATAAAACGGTAAATCCTTTTTAACAACTGCTCTTTAACATGCTTTCCCCTCTCCCCCCCCACCCAAATCTGCCCCTCTGCCACTCTGCCAACCTCTTCACGTGCTCAACTTGTGCGGCGTGCGAAAATTTCTAAGCGCGTTTGTCGCCCATTCTACGCTTTCTACGGCTTTTGCCATCTGCATAAACTTGACCCAAAAAAAAAGAAGAAAAACAGCCAAAAAAAAAAAGTGAAAGAGTTGAAGGCAAAAAGCCAGCTCTAGAGCTAGAGCGAAAGGAAAAACCAGAATCCTCTTACGTTTCACATATTTTTGATGTTTTTTTTTGTACTATTTTCTTTAGATTTTCAACTCTTTAGGATTTCCCTTTTTGCTGCACTCTCTCTCTCACTCTCTCTCTCTGTCCATTTCTCAGTTGTATTTTATGGCCAATACGTGAGCTGTGCGTATTATGCGCATAACTTTATGTTTGCCACGCCCACACCACGCCGCCCTCCGGTCCCCTCACATTGCCGCACCTCATCATTGAGGTAGCTTTTGTTTTTGGGCCAATAGTTTTGCTGTTTTTCAATTTGCCAGTTTGCATTTTGCTCTCAACTTCGGACTCGACTCGAAACGAATCGACTTCGAACAACTTAATCGTTTTTGCGTTAAGCATACGCACTGTTCAACGCTCTATCAACATTTATACCCTCTAAATGTGTTTTTCAAAGTGCATTAGCTACTTATAAGTAACTAAAGCAATTCTTGCATAAAGGAAATGAAAATCGGGTGATAAAAAAACAAAACAAAAAAGCTGCATACATCACTTTTCCGACTTTTCTTCGAACTTGGTGTTGCATTTTCCAAAATTGCTGAGACACGTGTCACATTATTTTCAGTCAAGAGCTTTGAAGATAAGTTTCAACCTGATTGCACTAGAATTACACTTTCTTCGAATCGATAAAATGTGTGTCGATTGTCGATTTCCCGACTGAAATCCCTACTTAGTGCTCACTTTTGGCATGAGAAGTAACTACAGTCAAAAGTGCAGCTTTCTATCTTTTATGGTTTGGACTGTGCATCAGTTAAAAGAAAATCTGTAATTTTCACAGGATATTGTCAAGTCGTGCAGTTGTTTTCTTTTCAAGCATTGCCGACTTGTGCTTCTTATATTCAAATATGTATGTTACTTTTGTTTTCTTGTTTGGCCTTTTCATGCAAATTTGTTGCCCGAAGGGCGGCTGTCTCTGGTTCTGTTTTTGGTTCTGGTTCTGAATCAGGTTCTAAGCTCGTAATAACCCATTTTTTTTTGTTAGTAAATGTAAATTTCCCAAAAAATGTCGAAAGTAAACAAATTGCAGTAGAGTTTATCCTCACACACAGCCAGACAAACACACACTCAGACACTCAGTCGCTTATCATTGTTGCTTTTTGTATGCCCCTTGCCTCAAGTTGACTGCTTTTCCATTTTCCATTTTACTTTTCTTTTCTTTTCTCTCAGGCTCACAAATCCACTTAGTGTGTGTTTAGTGCACTGCCTTGGAGTTGCCTGGAGTCCTGCTTCTTGCCACAGTCTTCTGAGTCTTTCGCCGGCTCATGATTTATGCGACTTGACGCAGTTGCCACTACATGCAAAAGTAGAGGCTTCTTCTACTGCTACTACTACTCCTCTCCTGGACAGCAATTTGATTTTATGGCGCTTTGAATAAGTTGTGCATCACTTTTGAGCAGCATTTATTGGCTGGCGTAGTTTAGTAAAGCAAACTGCATTATTTTATGGCCTCTATCAGACGAAAGTGTTGCACAATCTAAACTTTCTTTACACTGCTTTGAGTGCATAAAGTTAGTGCTAAGTTCCTGATTGACTAAATAAGTGCTACTGTTTAACTATGCTTTCTTCTAGCTACAAATATGGATTTTAGCTCTCCAAAGTGCCTAATTAGATCTATTGTAAGAACAAGCTTTCCTGTGAAAAGACCTCAAGTTAAAACATATTTAAATATTTTGTAAAGTTTATTGATTGGCAATAAACGAAAGTGCATTTGACATTTGAATTGCTGTCATTTTGTATTAACCCTGTTGAAACCAGAACTGCTTTTGTTTTATTCCAAATACATTTGCTTTTTGTATACCTCCAGCTTTCTTTGGCGTGTGCTGTAATCTAATCTTCAAGTCTTGCCAAGTAACATTCTGGCATTATTTGTTCGAAACATACATTTAAGAGCTTGTCTAGGTTTTAGCTTACATCCAATTACTTCAGCATTCATTTAAACAACTTAAAAAATGTTTGAAAAATCTATAACATATATGCAATATGTATGTTTAAACTTTAAGTGGAAGCTTTTCACTACTCATCGCATGCTCCTTTTTTTTATCTTTGTTTTGTCTTGCACAGTTTTCTTCTCCTTTTTTTTTTTATCTCTTGCTCTGTTGGTTTAATGATGAATTAAGCTTCATGTGCGAAAATGCGCCAGCAACTGACACAAAAGTCTGCATAATCAATCAGTCGCAGAGTCAATGTGGTGGTTTTTATCTCCTTTCTTCCTTGCAGCAAACTTTTGCTTAACCCCTTTTAACCATGTTGGTAGCAAAAAAAAAAATAAGGAAAACCAAATTTTTTTTTTGCTTACGCAGCTTTTGTCGCCTTTTGCTGCTGTTGCATACATCCTTCCTGCTAAGCTCTCGCCCCCCTTCTCCGACCCCCTTTGTCATCCACTTATCCAACGCCCCTGCCCGTTCTGCAGCAGCTGCTGCTGCAGTGGCACAAAAGTCAGCTCAGCTGCAGCTCTGAAGCTTCAGTTGGTAAATGTAAAAGCTTTTAAACATGTTGCCACACACACACACACACACGCATACACACACACACGTACACAGCTGTGCATAAGCTGACACATCAATGTAATGAAGATGTATTTGCATATTGTAGCACTGTCAATGCTCACCCCTCTCTCACCTCCCCAACATCCTCGTTGACTGCTACCAATACCCCCCCTCTCCCACTCACCCCTCCCTTTATGCCCTATCTCACAGCTTCAGTTTTTAGTTGCTTTGCTTTTGATGGCACTCTAGAGGGGAAGGAGGGGGCTTGGCTTTCATATTGTTGTTGTTGTTGGCTGCATTTTATTGACATGCATGTAGCAATATGTGTGTGTGCATGTGGCAGCTGTGCGTATGTATGTGTGTGTGTGTGTGTGTGTGTTTGTGGCATGGACAACTGGGACGCTTATATGGCAGTTTGGCATTTTCGAGTTGTTGTTGTTTATTCTTATTGTTATTATTGTTTTTGTTGTTGTTGTTGTTATTGTTGGCTGCGCATTTCTTAGTTTGATGCCATGAACGCAAAAATTGTTGCGTTTAACCACAGAGTGGGCGGCAGCGTGTGGCAGCGGGCTGGGCGTGGCCAGTATGTTTTGTTTTGCAGCAGCAGCAGCAGCAGTCGCCGTAGCAGCAGCAGCAGTCGCCGCAGCAGCCGCAGTGTTGTCGTATTTGTGTTTCGCTTTGCATTTTATACGCACACACACCACACACACACACATTAAAAGAGACAAATACACGCATCAGAAATAACATTTGAAGGCAGCGACAACAACAACAACAACAACAATAGTAGCCACATCCTGTTTTGAGTCCTATTTCGTCCTGCCGCAGCGTCGCCGGGCAATAAAAAACCCGCAACATATCAAAAAAAATAACAAAAACAACAAAAATTTGTTTCTTTTATTTTCGGGCGCGCTCGCTCATAAACCGTAAAGATAACACAAATACAAAGCACACGCGGCTCACACACACACACACACACACACACACATACACATAGGTCGCATAGTTGTTACCAGCAGCAGCAACAACAACAGCTACAATGCTGAGCAGAATATCATCACGCATACGCCCCGTGGCCGTCTGATTGCAGTCAGCATCGCTCGTTGTTTTTATATACTCTGCATTTTTATGTTAAACAAAAGGGTATTTCAGCAGCTAAACTACTCTATAAGCTAAACAGTCCATCAGAGTCTGCTGGAAAGTTGTTCTAAACAGTTTTTCTTTGCATTTTTTGTAGCCAATTTTAAATACGATATTTTTTCAAAAATTTAATTTAAAAATAAAATTTAAAAACTGTTTGTTTTTTCTAAATATCAATTCGAATGTGCAACTAAAAGGATACACTTTAATTGGCATTAATATTTTAATAAAATTTCTGAAAAGTACATAATGTTTTAATGTATTAATGGAACTATTTTGTGAACTTAATCGAAACTGAGAAAAAAAATGCAAGAAAAGACTATTCCAATATTTAGATATTAAACAATATTGTAATATTTTGTTTAAGAGTTTTATAGCGAGTTTTTTCAAGATTTTTCAATCAAATTTTTGTACCTTTTTTCTCTAAGCCATTTCAATTCATTATGGGAAAGTTTACCTATATATAATTTAATAGTATTCAAAACTTAGTATTGAAAATTTTGATATTTTCAATAATGGTGCATTTTTTGTTACAAATTGATTTTTTTTTTTTTTTTTGAAGAGTAGCAACCTTTGCTATGCTTAATTTAAAGGATATGTGTTAGTTGTGCACAATTGTTATTGTTTTTACGCGTACATATGTTGTTGTTATTTTGCAGTGAGCATATATTTTGGTTTCTCGGTACGGGTTTTTTTTTTATTATTTAATATTTTAAAACACTTGCGGTGTTATTGGCATTACAACGATATATATATATATATACATATACAAACATACACAGACATAAAATAACATACAAGCAAAAAGATGCCAAAGGGCTTTCAATTTCTTGTTATTGTTATTGTTGTTGTTGCTGTTGTTGTTTTTGCTTCGTTGAACTTTAAGCAAAAGTTGGCCAAAGACTTTAAGCCAAGGCCGTCAGATGTGCAGCCGGCAGAAACGAGGCCTAAAGCAAGCTATCACAAAAACCTATCGCTGAGCACACTTGTGACATGTTTGGGTACGAAGACAACAACAAAAAAAGAGGCAGGCGGTTGCGACAGGGCGTGGTCGACTGGGCAAGTCCAAACATACATACATATGTACATACATATGTACATACATATGTACATACATATGTACAAACATTTATACACACTACATAATTAGCATGAGCCAAGCGACTGGGCTCTGCGTCGGTGATATCCGAGTGCTTAACTTGTCATAACTGAAAGTCCGAGTGCCAACACACAACAAACAACACACACACACACACACACACACACAGAGACAGACATACACACAGACAGCTGGTAAGTTTTGACAGCAGTCGACCCTTACTCTTTCCCATCTGCACTCCCTACAACCCTACAGCCCTGTTGCCCTTAACTTTGCAACTTTGGGTAACAGTTGGACAGATAGCTAGGGACCCTTGCTGCTTAATGTGTCATAAGTAGAAGTCTCTGCGATGAAAGTTGTCAGATTTATACAATGTTTACATTCTCCCCTTTCTTTTTTGTTTTTTTTTTTTTGTTTACTTCATCAGGCAGATTGTGAATATTACTTATGAAAGGGGTTTCTTTATTCTCCTGATATATATCATAGAGCCAATTTGTGTGTTGGGCAGACAATTTTAACTGATTTTGTTCAACTTTAACTTTTCAATATTCATCAAATATGTGGGTTCGTAAGAGAGAGAGAAGGAGAGAGCGAAAGAGGAGCAGAGAAAAACAGCTTATAATAGTTAAGCTTTATTGATTCATTGGAAATTCTATTCTTTTCAAATATATGCTTTAATAAGAGTGCAAAGATTTTAAGCTAGAAGAAAACTAGTTCTTTGGAAAACGTTTTTTGTTTCTAAATTTTTGAATATTTTTCACAACTTTCACAACATTTTCACAGCAAAGTGTGTAGCATACTTTTTGGAGAATTGAAAACCCTTATATTGTTATTGTTAGATTTATTTTTTCGACTAAGCGATTCACCAGTTGAATTCGAAACAGGCCTGATTGTTATTTTTAAGGTTTATATTCTGAATGGAGTTTACTGTGGAATGTGCTTGTACTTTAGTCATTTACTAGTTTTATAAACATGTTTTTATAGACATCTATGCCAACTTTAATTTGTTTATACTTGTTCTACAATAAGTTTACATTGCTTTTATATTAATCGGCTTCAAATCCAATTATAAGTTGACATTATGTAACTCTAATTCCATTTAGCTACTTAATTGAAAAAAAAAGAATGCTTCACAGACTTTTTACTTTTCTTGTATTCCAAAGTCAGCTCATTAAGTACTGTTCGTTGTTTACAAACATTTATAAAGTTTTTGTTTTTTTTCTGCTTTCAGTTGTAACTTTTCGTCTTTGCTTTTCTTTTATTTATTTTAGTATTACTTTTGTTTCCCTGATTAATGATAGTTGCATTGTTTTTCTTTTTTTAAACTTTTCTATAATTATTTCTACTTCAATCATTGCTGCAATTCAACACACATACGATTTTCTTTTTGTATAAAGTTGTTGTTTAGTTAACTTACCTAAATGCTGATCGACACGTTTCTTGGGCTTCTGTACAGATGCATAGGGATCACTGCAGTAGTCCTGTCGGGACGGATTTTGGCTATTACGCAAATTGTGATACTCATCGCCCACCTGGCTGGGCGTGGCTGTCAAGTGGGGATAGGGTGCATAATCATCGACGGCTCCATAGCCACCATGGGTGAGTGGATCATAGCCATAGGTGGGTTGCTGTTCCACATATTGGTTGAGTGGTGCCTGGACGAGTGTTTGTTGATTGCCCACCGCAGCGGCGGACATTTTTACCTGCCAGAGCGAGTCCTGTGAGTTGACGCTGCCGCCATTGTTCGAATTGGAATAATTGTTCTCCATGTAGCCCATGTTGACCCCTGACACAAAAAAAAAGAAGAAAAATAGATTATAAATATATATTAAAATAAAAGAAACGGATATGAACAAACGCGAAACTCGAACAAGTGTCGCATAAATCCGCCACAGAATCGCATAATTCACATGGGACATGCTGACAGATTTCTGGCGCCCTGCCAAATGAAACTCTCAATAAATAATAATCGCAAAAAGAATGAAAAAACAAGAAACAAGCGTATTCAATGAGAAATAAAAGTTAATTTTTTATTTCGATTGTTTTACGGCTTTTCATTGATTAGCACATAAACAAAATTGACAGCATGCAAAAAAGAGGAACGAAAAATGAAAGAAAAAATGAATTTATTAACTGTCCGTGTGGAGTAGAGTGTACTCAGTTAGAATCAACAAGGCGTAATTAATAGTTGAAACACATTGCGTATACGCAGCGTGCGCCACTTAAAACCTACGCCAGGACATCGTAAACTTATAAAAATGTTGCCTCCCCCTCCCCCTCCCCCTAACAACAACTTTCATAACTGAGTTTCGCCTTTTGTAGTAGTTGTTGCAAAAGTTTGTTGACAAATTTTTACGAGTTTTAGCGGACAACAACAACAACAACAGCAACAAGAACAAAAGAATTACGAAGAAATGATCAAAGGAGCAGGAGACAGCATTGTCCTTGTGGTGCTTGTTACGCGCCAGAACAAAAGCGTTGACAAGGAGTGCGCCTTGTTACGGCCTGCCTTTCATCCTTGCCAGCTCCTTGTTGCTTCTTCCCTTTTGTGCGTGCGTCTTTCTTGGTCGCATTTATTATTATTTTTATATCGTGATAAATCACTCATAAATATTAAACGCACGCTTGCCGACCAAAACAAAAACAACAACGAAACTTTTCTTCTTTTTTTTTTGAGAATTGAATTTTGAGTCGAAAACGAAACATGTCTCTGTGCCAAAAAACGATTTCGCTAGTTTTACGATATGTTTTTAGGTTTTCAAAGAGACAGAGAAATGCTTTTATTGAACATTTGTTTAATTCGATTGCAAATCTAGGTTTTAGCAATATTTTGAATTTTTTTTTAAAGTTTCACAGAACTTCATTTTGTGCGTAAGGCGAAGGAAGTTGATTTTAAAAATCAATATCTAGTTTTTTAATGCCGAGTTCTTATAATTCGTCGACAAAATCACATTAGACTTGAATCGATCATTTTTCTTTCGAATTTTTCGAGTTTAGGCACAAAAAGTTTTGAGAAATGCGCTTTCTAGTGACAGTTCTTATTGATGCTAGTTAAAATTCACAAGCTGAATCATGCTTTTGAAATGATCTATTTGCGTTTTACAGTTCATTTTTATCTAAACGAACATCTCTTTTGATTTGAGTGACTTGAATCAGTTGAATGACTTGAATCAGTTGAGTGACTCGAATCAGTTGAGTGACTCGAATCAGTTGAGTGGCTTGAATCAGTTAAGTGACTTGAATCACTTGGGTGACTTGAATCAGTTGACTTGAATCAGATGAATGAGTGATTCGAATCAGTTGAGTGACTTGAATCAGTTGAATGAGTGACTTGAATCAATCAGTGACTTGAATCAGTTGAGTGACTTGAATCAGTTGCGTGATTTGAATCAGTTGAACGATAATAAAACTCAAATGTGTATTGAAGGATATTAGAGTTCAAATGATAACTGAATGATTTTGGGATTGGAAACAGTTGAACAATAATGCGACTCAATTGACTATAATGCAACGGTAATCCGCGACAATGTTAACTCGTTCATATCAAAGTTTAGTTCAATTAAACAATGTCTAATTCGAATTCGCCACAATTTTGCCTACTTAACATAAGACTTTTTTAGTTTTGTATTAATTAAGGAGCTATTAAAAGTAGATCACATACGAAAAGGGACGAAATACATGCGAAATCAATTTTCAGCACAGCCAACCATATTAAAATGTCGTGCACTTTAGGTTAGCTACTACATAACATATTTTACGACAATATTTGTGAGCTGTGTTTGCTAGAAACAAAGAAAAAACAACCCAAAAAAAAAAAGAAGCCACGCAATATGGAATGCTGTCAACAGTTTCATTTCCAACTGGTTTTCAGTTTTGTTACAGTTTCAATTCAGAATGCACAGTGGCCACAAAACAGTTTGCGTGTTGTTGCCGTTTTTATGCGACATGGTGGGCGTGATAATTTTTATGATTAGCCATAAAACTAAAAACAGTAATAATATTAACTTCATTTTCATTTTCATTTACATTTTGACAACAACAACAAGGACACGATTCGACTCGAAACGTTCTTAGCATATTTTCTGCCTTGCCATTGTAATTTTATGCGATATTTTGTATTGTGCCCGGTTTTATGCAGCTTGAAATAAGGCATAAAAGAGCCTAAGAAGACGAAAAAAAAAGAAAAAAATATTAAATAAACTTTTCAATTTGATAAGCATCAAATCAGTTGGCTCAACTTTTGATTGCGCAAGTTTTTGTCTGAATGGGCGGCAAGATATATATATATATATATAGTATATATGTATATATATATTTGACCGAAATAACAACAAATGCAAATGTTGTACAAAACAATTTTAATGCATTTCCATTGTCGGTTTGGCAATTTGTGTGTTTTGGCTACATTTTTGAGGGGAAGGCGTAGCATTTGCGCCCAACGCGCAATTAAAGTTTGTCAAAACTTTTCACATTGATTTGTGCAAATAACTGCTTGTGGCATAGTTTTCAAACAGTGATTGAGGGGGGGTTTTTGGTGGGCAAAGTGGATGGTGGAAGGGGGGGGAGGAGGGCTAGAAGTGGATAGGCTTATTAATCTCGCACATGGCTAGCAGCAAAAAGCTGTTCAAGTGTCTGAAAACATTTCTCTTTCATCTAAACGACTCTTGGCCAAAGTGGCAAAGTTGCAAGTTGCCACAGTGTTGTGCCTTGCCTCCCCTCCTTGTCCTAAGCTCCTGCTCTAATTCACTCTAGCCAAAGTTTTTCAACCGGAAGCGCTTATAATTATGCAACATTTTTGTGCAGCAGCAGCCACACAATAAAAACAGTTTCAAATACCATTAACGGTTAACTAAATGGCAACAGAAGCAGCAGCAGCAGCAGCAGTGGAGAAAGGAGCAGCAGCAACAGAGAAAGGAGCAGCAGCAGCAACCTAAAGAGAGAGTTGAGTTATCCAAGTTGCCTGGCTGCACCCAGGAGGCATCTCAAGCGCACACGGTGTTAATGGCGCCACACTCCGCACACACCTTTAGCCACCAGCACCCCCCCTTTGCCTGCCACAACGACAACCGCTGCAGGACGACCTTTGCTGCCTCCTTGTTGCACTTTTAATTAGCGTCGCGACACAGGCGGCTGCTGCTCGGCATTTGCCCCAAATGCGCTTAAATGTTAAAAGTGGCAACGAGGCGACTGAGACGAGCAGGCTGCAGCGGAGGCGCGAAGAGTCCTGCAAAGGAGTTTAGAGTAGCAGCAGCCACTTGTCGAAAAGCCTGCTGCCTGCTGCTTGCCACAAGCCCCTTGCTTCCTCCCGCTTACCACTCCTGTTGCCAGGCTGCTCAGTTCCTGTACTTGCCATGTTGCAGTTGCTGCTGGCGGCCTTTTTTGTTGTTGTTCGCCCAACTTGGCCAAAATACAAAAAAAAAAAAATATATATACCAAAGTTTTAGCCAAGCTGCATTGGTGTGTGTGTGTGTGTGTGTGTGTGTGTGTTGAGAGTTTTACAACTTTCGCTAGCTGCAATCTTTAAGGCATAAAATACACATTAATATTGCTGCTATTCATTTATACTTATAACGAGGTCAAGTTGAGAAGTTGAGCAAAAAAAAATGAAATAAACTTTCTATACAATCTTCAAGTTTCTCTGCATTTTCATAAAGGATAAAAGATTATCAAATGTAGCTACCTGTAAATAAACTTGGCTTCGAAATCAATCGCTTCAAGCTAAATTAATACATTTAGTTTGCAGATTTACTTTTTACAAGAAATGTATTTTTAATTAAATTTATTAAAAACTTCTTCAATTTCAATCATTAAATTGAAAATACTTTTAAGTTTGAATACAAGTTAAGTTTGCAGATTTACTTTTATTTTAATTTATAAAAATTTATGAATCTTCTTTAATTTTATACAATAAATTGAATAAGTTTGCAGATATATTTTTGACACGAAATATATTTTTAATTGAATTTATGAGGCTTTTGGACATTTTCGACTTCGATCAAAGCAATTGAAACCGAATCTTATCTTTAAAAAGGAAAAATGATTACCATTTCATTTGATTTGTCAGGAAAACAAAATCGAAAATGATTTGCAATGAAAAATTCTCGAATGGAAAAATGTATGTAAATTGATCAATATTTTTTTTAATTTCAATTTTGCTTTTTACATTAACTTTTTAAGTTTTATTTTTGAAATATATTTTTGATTACATTTATATAAATTTAAAAGATTTACTTTTTGCACGAAATATATATTTTTGATTAAATTTATATAAATTTAGCAATCTTCTTCAATTTCAAACACCAAATTGAATACACTTTGTCACAATGATTTGATATCAAGAAATGTTGGGTCTTGAATATGCTTTGTCACTAGACTCTTTTAACTCGTGCAGAGGTTGAAAATTGTAAAAAAATTGAGAAAGCCAAAACAATTTTTAGTAATTGATGCTTTTAATAAAATCATAAACTTTAAATAAAACATAATTTTTGTGCTTTAACTTTTATATTTATGTATCTATGAGGTTCTCTAAAAAGTACTCAACGCTATCGATTCAATTGATTTGAAAACTTGCATGTAGGTCACTTTTCAGTTTCCACTTTTCAGTTTTCAGTTTACGTTTTTCATTTTTTATTTTTCATTTTATAATTTTCAGTTAAATAGTCTTTCAGCGTGCACTAAATTTAAATAAGTTTTGGTGTCGCACTTTACGCTATGCTGTCGAAATGCGGGTTAAGGCTTTCATATTGTGCGGTCAGGTCAAACAGACGATGCACACGCTGCAATCTGTGCCATGTCAGCGAGTGTGTTTAGAATTTAAAGCCAATTAGATGGTCAACAAAACGGAACGAAACAAAAATAAAAGTAAAAAACATAGAAAAAAAGCAAAACAAAAACAAAATATAAAACAGAAGCCGGCAAATGCAACTCATAGATTTTTGTCATTGAATTGTGCGGTCAGCTGGCCAAGGCTGGACAACAGCAGCAACAGCAACAACAACAACAACACCATCGCCAACAATTTACAAGAATAAACATGTTCGGCAAAACGTCGAACCTAGAACTGCGCCTAAAAGCATCTGCAATGTTGTTCGAATCGGTTTGCTGCGGTTGCATTTTTGGGGGCGGCTGCAAAACTATTTTGCGGCTGTTTGCTTTGCGAACCGTTGCTGCATTTTAAAACCAGACCAGCGCAGACAGAGTCAAATAGAGTCCACCCTTCTACCACTACCCCTATCCCTACCACTACCCCTAACCCAAAACTAAACCAAAAGCCCAAGCCAAACTTGTAGCCAGCCAGGCCAGACAACATTTGTAGTGTCGAGGTTCATGGCTTTATTTATTTAGCGCATAAATTTTCCCGCGCTACACATTTTTTTCTTCCATCCAACATTTTTTTTCTATTTTTTTTGGGTTGCTTGTTTGGTTGCCCTTTTGTGTAGAGCAGCGCAAAGGGGTAGGGACGAACGATGGCGACAGCGACAGCGACAACGACGACATTTGTTTGCATTTATTTGGATTTTGGAGAACATGTTCTCCTAGACAGCGTCGTCGTCCGAGTCCTTGTCCTCTGCCTGTCTAGCCGTAGGCGTAGCAGCCTCTCTCTCCCTCTCTCTCTTTCTCTCTGTGTGTCCAGAGCAGCAGACCACAGACAGCGTGTTTTACTCTTGGGGCAAAACCCCAAAAAATTATACCAACTTTCACTCGGTTAGTTCACAGTTTAAGTTTCTTTAAGCAAAGCAAAAAACAAAACAAAACTATATTTAAAGGCTGACATGTGACACAGCAACACTGTGCTACCAAATTAAGTTCCCTTTATGCTTTAAAGCTTTGTTCCGAATTTAATTTTCGAATGAATTCCACTGTAATATGTAAATCATAGGAGATCTTAACACTTTGTCTTACTTTGGTATATATCAACATGCATGCCAAGTTTGGTTGCTCTAGCTTCAAAACTGTGAAAAAAACTGCGTTCATACAGACGGACGGTCGAACGGACGGACATTTCACAAATCCAACATACTGCTTTTTCCTTTTTTTCACAAAAAATTAAAAAAAGAGTATCAAAAGCTATGTTTCTTAGTTTGATCGTACTCCAAAAAGTATGCTACAAAGATTACTGTGAAATTGATTCGAAAGTGGAATTCGAAACACATAATTTTCTTTCATTAGTTGTATTTAGTTTTAATCATAAGATCAACATTTTTGATATTTTGTTTAAATCAAATATTTTGCCATTAATATTTCGATTAACCATTTCTCTAAAAAACTAAACATTTTGTTTCTTTAGTAACTTTGGTGTTTATTAGAAATATATTAATAATAAATAAGATGAAAATAATAAAATATGTGTACTTAAAATGAGGACTGTATCTTTAAAAATTTGTCAGTGTGCGCTTTTTTTTCGATTTTGGGTAAGTATTCGAATTTCGAAATGAAATTTTGATACACATAAATCAATGTACATTCCAAGTTTTGGTGTCTCTAGCTCTAACAGTCTTTAAGATCACAGCGTTCATACAGACAGATGGACAGACGGACATAAAAAGTTCGACTCGGCTGTCGATGCTGATCAAGAATACATGTATATATGTATATATATACCCCCAGTTCTACTTTTTTCTTTTTTTAAGTTTTTCATAATTGTTATTATTATTTTAATATATAATTCATTTTTTTAAATTTTTAATAATTACAGGAGCTAAACAATAGAAACAGAATTGTTCTCCATATGCATTCTCTCCCTTTTAAATTGCAATTGCTATCGAGACCTGTTTGATAACGATAAATCTATGAATAGCTCTCTTGAGTATCAAACACAAAATCTTTGGTTAAATGCAGAACTAATTAAAGCTCAAACATGCTTAAAACTCAACCTGCTATTAAAATGTAAATATCGAAAGAAAAAAAAGTAAAACAAAAAAGAGAAATAATTAAGTGGCTAAAATTGAAATGCTTTTAAAAACTACGATGCTATCAAAAGCACAATTTGCTTTTGGTTACCTAGTGCAATTTGCAATTTGCCTGCACTTCTGCAGACACCACTGCACCCCCCGCCGCTCTACACCAATTTGCCACCCCTATTATCCTAGTTCTCAACGCCGTTGTTTTTATTGTCCTCCTCGTCGTAGTCGTCGTTGTTGTTGTTGTTGTTGTTGTTGTTGTCGTCGCCGGTTAACATGCAAAGTTCATTAGGTTTTTGGCCTATGCAACGATTGCGGCAATTTTGGGTGAGCTTTTAACGAGTCCAAAGTGCAGTCAACAACAACAACAACAACAACAACAAAAACAACAACAACATAAAAACAATGCGCATTCAAATAGGTTTTTAAGAGTGAGACAGAGAGAGGGGTGTAGAGGTAGAGAAAGAGCAGCCCAAAGGACATTCTGCGAGTTGTGTGCTCCTTAAGCAGCAATTAGCGCTTACAATGAAACTGCTCAACACAATACCTGAACTAAGCGTGTGTGTGTGTGTGTGTTTGTGTGTGTGTTTGTGGCAGCTGTTGCCTGTCTGTGCCTTTTATTATTCATGCCACTTTCACTTGCCAAATTAGCCGCTCGCGAGTTTCTTTTAAAATGCAATTAAGTGCAAATGTTTGCCAGCAGCAAGTTAAAAATAAAATAAAATAAAGCACCCTTCTTCTCCTCTCTCCCCTGTCCCATCTCCCATCTCCCCACTCTTCTTCTATACGCTAAGCATTCTCTTTTTGGCTCCTTTTTGTACTTCAAAATTTTAATTGGCATTCGGTGAGCACTTGAAAACTCTGCAACTTTTTGAATGGGGCGATTTTCAATTGGCAACTATCTTCAGCTACAGTCGAAAGTCCTTCGGCAAACAAGAAAATATTGCAATTAATTTTTTGTCCAGCAGCTTAAAATTCTATTGCCGTTTAGCGAAGCACTGTACAACAAAATACAACACACTCACACACACACTAGCACACTCACATACAAGAACAGGAATTTTTAATTTGCACGTCATTACAAAATACAACAAAAAAGAGAAAGCAGAACAAAAAAAATAAATACCGAAACTGAACTTGGTGTTGTCGACTATTGAATACTCTTTAGTTGAGTTATTTTTTTGGTTATGTTGATCTTAAGCCTAGATCTGGTTAATCTCAAAGTTATATATAGTTATTTCCAACACATGAAATGCTTTATAATCAAAATTTGGTCAAATGACATATTTAAAAATATATAAATAAAATATATTGAAAAATACAGTCGAACTTCTATATAGCGCATCTCAAGAGGACTCCGATATATTGAAAAACCGAAACAAAGAGCTTATATTGTACAAAATTGCAGTGCTTTGGAATTGAATTCGCTTGAAGTTCGACTGTAATTCAATTGAACCACTTTCAACAATTGCATTAACTATCTTAATCCTTTCGAGACAACTGGGACAATACGTCCCAGCAGTTTTCAAACTTCGGCTTTTACACTCATTGGGTTAAAATGTTCCACTAGAAATACTTATTTAGATTATAGATCCCAGAAAAAAAAGGACGATTTCAGTATTTTACAGAATGCAATACATTTTTTTATCACCATTCAGAATATTTTACAATACTTTCTGTTTCTATCTTAGATTTTAAAATAAAACTCCGTTCCGAAAGGGTTAAGTTTTTTTCAAATATTTTGTGCATTTTTAGAATATCTTTATTTCTAGAATAACTTTGAAGATTATGATATAATCAAATCGATCGAGGGAACGCCAATATTAATTAAAGTTGTAGATTTAAAAATGTTGCATTATATAAGAAAAAGTGTTATATACTTCGTGACAACATTATAATACCAACATCAAGGATATTTTGAAAAAAAAAACAAGAGCTCTCCAATTTGAGCGCTTACAATGTTAAAGGTTAATACCTCTTATGGGGCATCGATGTTGTACCAAGCGTGCCCCAAAGTCGCAGGGCGCTAAAAGGGGCAGCGGGGGATGGCAGCAGCAACAAAAAAAAAAAAGAAGGAAAAAAGAAGTAAAACCAGAACAACAATTAATAATGAATTGTATTGCGTATTGTGTAAAACCGCAAAGGGGCAGCACACAGGACACAGGACACTGAAAACAGGGTCCAGTTTACGCATTCATTTTGTGCGCAATTTTCATTTGAGTAGCATTGGGGTAGGGGGAACAGGGGACGGGCTGCGAGGCAAACAGCGTCACTTAAAAGAACGACAAGGACGCAGGACTAGGATAAATGGACGTGCGCGTCAAGCAACAACAACAACAACAGCAACAACCACCACAACAACAAAATGGAAAGTATATTACAAAATGCTTCAACGAGGACGTAAAACGTTTAGCAAAAAAATTGCTGTTTCAACAAATTTACAACGGAAGTTGAAGTGTTTTGTTGTTGTGTGTGTGTGTGTGTGTGTGTCTGGCCAGCAGGTGTGTACTCCCCCAACTCCACACGCAGGTTGTGTGTTGTGTTGTGTGTGCTACCCGCAGCGGCGCGTGATGAATGCGCATAGCCATCGATTTGCACTCAACTCCATTTTGCACTTTCACATTTCATGGGCTACATAATTTGTGAGCACCACCATCTTCCCACCCCTCCCCACCCCACTCCACTTTACTCCACTCCACCCCACCACCCACTGCAGCACTTGCCAATACACAACTGCGCGTCAGCACGGATTTCATTTTGTTTTGTGATGTGTTTGCGGTGGACAATGAAAAATCACCCGAAACATTTCGCCACAGACGACAACCAAACGTCCAACATGAGAAAGTGTCCGACAGAGCGTCACAGCCCCAACCCTCCGCCACCCCCCTAGGAAGTATTTCGCACTTCAAGTGCTTCATTTTGGCCACCCTCCACCACTTTCTCTTGTTGTGCATGCTTGTTTTGAAAGGGTACTCGAAATTTGTCAGACGCATAGCCTAAGGTTAAGTTGTTTAACTGTCGAGGTATAAGTTCTGTGGTTCGAAATTCAGCCAAGGGGTGCTTTAAGTTTGCAATTCAAATATAGATTTTAAGAAAAATATGTTGATATTTATGTAGCGAGTTTCGTATTTCAAAAACAATTGTTATAGGAAAAACTAATTCAAATTTCAAGTTCTGTGGTTCGAAATTCAGTCCAACTCAAATATAGATTTTAGGTTTGAGAGTTTTGTTGAAATTTATGTTGCGTGTTTCGCATTTTATAAACTGTTGTAAGAAAAACCGATTCAAATTAAAATGTTACAAATAGCGTTTAGTTCTGTGGTTCGAAATCCAGTCAATGTTTAAGGTTTAAAATTGCAATTCAAATACAGATTATAGAAAAAAGGCTGCCTAATAAATAAACAGTTGCTTTAAGAAAAGTTTCCTCAAATTTCAAATGTTACTCTTAAATATTTTAGAAGAAGTTTTTTGAAGCTTCGAAAAACAACACAAATTAAAATAGCAAGAACTAAGTATTCAAAAATGTAAGATGTTTATATATATATTATATTGTTTTGAATTTTGATAAAAATAAAGAAAAAAGAAAAAAAATAATCATTATTTGCAGTTTCTGGCAAATAGAGTTCCTCGCATAATTATAAAAATGGAAAAACGTTAACCAGAACACGAATTCGAGTGAAACTCTCAGCAAGAGCAGCAGCTGAGCTGACACTTTGAGCCAATCCATCAATGTTTTTCGACCAAATGTGTTCCCCAATTTCAACACACATATGTGTGTGTTGTTTATGTAGATGTCGATGTATATGTATATGTGTGTGTGTACTTACATTCATTTCCTGGCAACGTGTGTCCTGTCAAACCGGGTATGCCGGTGACACCAACAACGCCGCCGTTGTTGCCACCACCGCCAACACCACCGAGGCTGCCAACATTAACGCCGCCAACACCAACAACACCACCGCCCATTCCAACACCACCGCCGATGCCAACGACACCGCTGCCAGGATGATAGCTGTAGCCATTTTGGGTGGCATAGAGTGCTGTCTTTTGGTCCTCCATACCGAGGGCCAGATCCATTGAGTGCTCGAGTGCCTTGTTGTCGAGACCGCTGGCGGGATAATAGGGTGGAGGGGCTTGATTCTGTTGGGCAGCCACAATCGAGGGACGTACCGAGTCCATTTCATAGTCCTTGGCGGCGGCGCTTTTCTTGGACTGATTGCGCTTGCAGCGGCAGAACATGAGCAGCAGGCCGGCGAACAGGGCGAATACAATGCACGACACGATTATCGCAATCAGTGTGGGCGTGGCAAGGGCGCTTGCCTCCGCAATGTACGGACGTCCAACTGCAATGAAGAAGGAGCAAGAGAAAGAAAGAGAGCATGAGTACTGGAATGAAATGAAGCTATGAAAAATGCAACGCCACTCAAGCGAATGGATGGATGGATGGAACGATTGATGGTCGAATTGTTTGGTTGACTGTATAGATGGATGCTGCTGGCTTGGTTGCCCGCCTGACGATGGATGAGTGATTGATTGTCCGCCCGGGCTATTCAAGTGGCGCAATTGCTCGTAATGGCTTTGCATATAATGGAAATCAGTGCGTCCCGTTGAGTTGAGTTGTGTTGAGTTGAGTTCGACGAGTGAATCATTATTATTCGTGATCGTGAATAGCCAATGAATAGCCTATATATGTATATATGTTAGTACTCAAATGTTCGTGCTGCTTTCTGCCCTAATTGAAACTTTAACAAATAGTCTTTCTTTCTTTCCATTGGCCATCATTTTCATCATTTGTGTAATGTTTGAGTCATTCATTGTTGGCAACATTATTCAAATGTCAATGATGAATAATTTCAATTGATTTTGACTCAATTGTGATTTACTTTTTATTATTATTGGGCGAACAAATTGCAAGTTTTATTTAAGCCTGTTTTTTGTTTTGCCTGTTTTGAGTTTTGATGAAGTAAATTTCTTTAAATTGTTTCCATTTTAACTTTTTAACATTTTCGGATTTGGAATGGAATTGACTTGAGATTAAAATAGGAATTCAATGCTTGTTTTAAAAATTGAAATATTTAAGTGAAATCACTAACTGTTTGGTGTGTTCTATAAGAATTACAGTTTTATTTATGAAGAAATGTTGAAGAATCTGAACTTAATTGAATAAAGCTAAGCCCTATCTTTAAAGAAGATATTTTGTAGGGATAATGATATTTTTTTAAAGTGTACTGGAAACCGTTATTGTAATAATACAAAGAATCTATTTATAGATGAGATATATTCAGGGAAGAAGGAAATTTCACTACAGAAAAAATCTGGTTATATATTCTCTGATGAGAAAATTAAGATTTAAATTTAAATTTACATGAAATTTCGTCGGAAAAGACTGCAAATCAAATTCACTTGTCGAGGACTATTTGAGTTCACTTGGTAATAGGCTACTAAGTTAACTAAACCCTAAATATAGAGAAGTTGCATTGAAGGTAGAAGAAAATTTCTCTACCAAAAAATTTAGCAAAAAGTGGAAACTGCGTTTGTTTCATTTGGTGATAAATTTAAGTTTTTAATTGAAATTAATGTGCAGTTTCTTTTGAAAACAGTTTGCGAATCAAATACACGTGGACTGTTTGAGTTCACTTTGTGATAAGTTAGTAAGAGAAAAACCGTCTTAATCAATCTTTATGTAACAGGAATTAAACATTTGTTATGCAAAAGCAAAACTTTATATGTTTTCCAATCAAATTTCATCAGTCATCATCATCATCCGAGTAACAAACCCTAATTACATAAACAATTATATTATAATTTGCAATACTTACTCTCAGCATCTGTATAGTCGCCGCAGTGTTCGTGATTATTGCGCAGACAGAGTTTCACACGCACCGTGGGACTGTTGTCGTCCTGTTCCAAGGATAAATTGTTAAGTGTATTGTCATTGTCATCGTCATCCTCATTGATGGTGTGTCCAAGAGCCCGTCCACCGCCGCTGCGACGTGGTGAAAGCACACGGTCAATGACCTGCTCCTTGTGGGTTTGTCCATTGCCGGATAGCTGTAAATTCTCCACGGTTACGACAACCTCCCAGGCAGCCATGGGCGTATCACCATGCAACATGGTCTCTACGACAGCGATCAGATTGAGGCATGTGGCGCCTACATCGATGCCCAAGGTGCGTGTGCTCGGCTCATAGGTGACTTGGAGAGGCGGTGGTATGCGACTGACCTTGGTGGTGGTTGTAATCTCATTGGAGTAGGGTGAGCCATTCTTGGGATTTAGAGCCTTGACTTTGAAGGCATAGCTCTGATGCTGTTCTAGCGAGGTGACCTTGCAGGGTATATCACGCTGACAGTCCACCTCCACCCAATCCGAATTGGCATTGGCAAGCGAAGCACAATCGGGTATCAATTGCTCCTCCCTGGGCATGGCAACACGTCGATAGCTAACAAAGAACTTGGTCTTGCTCAAGCCACCATCAAAGCCCGGATCCCAGCTGAGTGTTACATAATTATGGCCGACATCGACGGCACGCAGATTGGTGGGCTTCTCGGGTGGACCCTTCTGCTGCAAGCGTATGGGTGCACGTATGCTGTTCAAGGAGTTGACCACACGGCAGGTGTACTCGCCATAATCCGAATGGGTTAGAGAATTAATGCGCAATACAGATGTATAGATATCATTGTTATCCGTTGTCGTGCTGATTTCATAGTGTCCATCGGAGGACATGGTCAGGGGTGATGGATTAATGCCAAATTGCCATTGGAACTCGGGTTTGGGATAGGCTTGAACCTTGCAGACAACCTCAGCGGTTTCACGTATATCAAAGGCCACCTTATTATACTGATGGAGTACTATGGGCTCGTGCTCGATGCGCAGCTGCATCGATGAATTGGCCGAGTTGACCTCGTTTTGATAGAGACAAGTGTACAGACCACGATCACCTGGTACTAGCTGATTACCTGTGGGTCTGGCAGTGCCCAAAAACTTTAACATGCTCTGGACGGTGACCATGCCATTGGGACCCTGATTGGGATTGGTGACCACTTCATAGAGATTGAGTTCGGGCAGTATTTCAATGCCATCCTTAAGCCATTTGATGGTCGGTTCCGGCTTGCCCTTGGCACTGCATGTAACCGTATACTCCAGATCCTTGACACGACGTGTCATATGCTGCTGCAGTTTGGCCAGAAATTGTGGTGGTTGATGTATTTCGAGTACTATGGTTGCCAATTGGCCAATGCCCAGCTCATTGACGGCATGACAATGATACTTGCCCTCATTGCCCAGATGGGCCTTGGGTATGGAGTATTGTGGTCCTTGTGCAAGCACCTTTTGACGGCTCGAGAACTCGCCTTCCATGTCGCGGAACCAGCGATATTGCGGCACTGGCCAGCCTGGAGGATTTGCCGAGCAGGTTAGTGTAACACCATTGCCCACATGCACCACCGGCTTGCTGGGCGTAATATATGCCTGGCCTGGACGATGACGCACGAGCAGAGCAACTGTTGAGTTGCCCACACGCTCACTACGCTCCTGACCTTGACTGTGCATAATATTGACGGCACGGCAGATATAGCTGCCGGCATGCTCCGCTCGCACCGAGGGCAGTGTTAACACATCGCCATTGTAACGAAATTCGGGAGCACCCTCCTTCAACCATTCGATGTTAATGGGCGCAGGATTAGAGGTAACATTACAGCGTATATTAACCGTTTCACCCTCTTCGGCCTCACGTGTCTTCGATTCGATGACAACGGTGGGCGGATAGAGTATATCCAAAATGAGCTCCTGTTCGCCTGTTTTGCCCAGACCATTATCGGCACTGCACGTATATTTGCCCGCATCCTGCACGCTCACACGATGAATAGTGTGGACCAGGGAGGAGCTAATGAAGCTACCATTGCGTGTCCAGCGCACATTGGGCACCTTTGGCTTCGCATCGACATTACACTCCAATTTGGCAGTGCGGTCACGTTCGACGCGCAAAGGATTCTCTGGACCGACCTCGACGCGAGCATAGTCTGCAAAAAAACGCAAGAAGTAAGAGAAAAGGAGAGAAAGAAAGGATGTCAAATTAGTAAGGATAAGTATATGGCATATAAATCAAAGCAAGCTCTGTGCTCACAATGATCAAAATTAATAAACACAAAGCATTTTCGGTAGCGGCGAGCTTAATCAGCGACATCCAAACTTGGTAATTAAATTAGCTTAGGGATGTCGAGTGGGTTGTTCTTGTTGTTGTTTTTGTTGTTGTTATGGTTGAGTGTAGAGTGCAAGGATCTAGGCTCTGATTAGACATGAAAATATGTCAATTATTAATTAAGCTAATCAACTGTCTGAGTTGCCAAAGCCCCACGACTTACGAATCATTAGCAATCCGAAAGAGTGAGAGAGGGATTGCAACTGATGATGATGATGATTAGTCTCAACATAATTGGTCAGTGAATAATGTTCAATGTTTTGGAATTGATATTGAAATTGAGAATGGGTCAAAGTTGAGTTACAAGCTGCTGTTAAGTATGTGTTACGATCTAAACTCTATTAAAATTGAATGTAAACATACATACCAATATTTAAGCTTTCATTTTGGAATCTAATTGAATTGAATGTGAATTAAAAAGTTCGATTCTACGATTTTGTCTTATTTGTTGCATAAATATTACAAAAAATAGCAGCTCAAACTTATTTTTCAAAATTATTTTTGTTTTTTAGTTTCAACCAGTGCGTGAACTTAGCCCAAAGTTTGCCCATGATATTATATGTTCTTCTTCTTTATATCTTCTCATCTTTAATATGGATCGCCTTGAGAGCTACTCGTTTAATGGCCCTTGTGTCCGCCGCCACAATATGTTTTAAGCATAATTTCTTGTTGCAATTTGTTGTATTCAGTGGCAAGTTGATCGTATTCGCGTATGAGGCTCTCCGCCTGCGACTTGATTGCTGCTTTATTCTTCCTTTCGCGTTTCAAGTCAACTGTCAGTTGCAGTACATTTTCTCGCAGCTGGATTAGTTCATCCGGAATGGTGTCTTCAATAGATTCCTTGGCTTTATGGGTCTTGTCCTCCTTCAGGCAATGTGCTGCAGCTGTAATGCTCTGAGCATGCTTCATAGCTGGCTCGCTGTGCGCCAGCAGACTTCCCTGTGCCTCAATCAGTGTGACCAGTCGGCGTATAACAAAGGCAAAGAATATTGAAAATCCGGAAATGTACAAGTTGCGCTGTGCGCGAAACAGACGCTGCTTATGCTGAAGTTCCAAATTTAAATGCAAGTGATCAATTTTTGAATTGCTCTGGTATTTGCTTATTTCCCTCAGAGACTCTATCACGAATAGCAAAAGCAGCAGTACAACACCGTAAAGATAAAAATGTGCTCGTTGTGTCAACGTGGCTAACAGCTTGGATTTGAGGATGCGATTCCAAGTGTATAGATTGGGCATGGGCAGCATCAGCAGCAAAATCACAGCCATTTCAGCGTACAGAAAACTAGCAATCAAGTACCACAATAGAGTCATTTTTGCGACGTTTTTTTTTTAAACAAAAATTTATTCGATTTTAGAATTTACAATTTAGCAAAAATATATACATATATTTTTTTTAATTTTTCCAAATTCGCTGACAATAATTTCTTCAACTTGGTTTGATTTTAATCCTACAGCAATTGTCATATTTGTGTTGAGTCATTTTACAGCACTATTTGTATGTTTTTTGCACAACACTGCATAGGCCTAACTTTCCAGCACTGTTGGTGTGTCGCTTTTGAATTTTCAGTTTTTCAACACTATTTGTGTTGTATCATCTTTGAATTGACAATTTTCCAACACTATTCGAAACGTAGCATCATAAACTAGCAACTATCCAACGCTATTTGTGGCGTATGATCTTTGCATTGGTAACTTTGCAACACTATTTGTGGCGTATCTGCTTTGAAGTCGCAACTATCCAGCACTATTTGTGGATTATCATCTTTGAATTGACAACTTTCCAACACTATTTTTGATGCATCACCTTTGAATTTTCAACTTTCAAGCACATTGAATGCTGCATAATGAACTGTAATCTCTTTTATTATACGCTTCCCAACACTAGCCAAATGTGCTTTGTCATTTGTGACATTTATTTCGTAGCTATTTGCCTTTTGTTCTGCTTGTAATCAGTGTCCTGCACTTGACTGCCATTCCTTTGCCATTGCCATTTTGTCCGTCTGTCTGCAATTCATAGTCTCTTTGCATTAGTGTGGACTCCTTATGCAACCGCAAATGGTGCAAAATGATGTGGCTTGCCCCAAACCTGCCTCTTGCCTTGCCCCTTCCCCTTAAAGTTTGCAACTTCTTTTAGCTCTGTACGCTTTGTAATTAACTCTGAGCCGGGCTAAGTGTCGCTGCCGGCTGCCGACTGCCCTAATGACTATCCATAAAGTCGCGTCGAGTCGTCGCATTGACAGCCACAAACTTGCGACGCCGCAATCTTAAGAAATTGGAACAAACTGCCGACCCTTTACGCTTGCCCCCCCCCCGCACACCACACCGCACACCTTGCCACACTGCGAAAATTATAGTAAATTGCGTGATTCTTGGCTACCTTTTTCTGGTCTGTGTAGAACAGAGAGAGGGGGATGGGGTTTGGGGTTTAGGTTCAGGTTCGAGTTCAGGTGTTGTTGCTCAAACTCTCAGCTCTTTGCGTGTTTATGTGCGTGTAATTACATTTGATTGTCTGCCTTTATGTCGGCGCCGAGTTTTTGAACCGAGAATGAAACCGAAGAAGCGAGAACTAAACCCCGAACCATTAAGAAATTGACGCATTCTCAGTTCTCAGTTCTATGTTCACAGTGCTGCCTCTGCGCCTGTTGTAAATGGCTTCAAATTGGCTTAATTGTCACTTTGTGAACATGTTTTACACATTTGGGCCACAACAAAAGGCAGCGCGGGCTCAATGTTTCTGAGCCCTGTAATATTGCATTCCGCGCGCATTTCATAATGCTCATGTTGTGCAAACATTACCAGCCAACGACAAGAACAACAAAAACTGACCTAAAATATAGGACTTTCAACTCGAGAACCTAAACCCAAACCCAAACCCAAACTCAAACCCAAGACCCATTTTCGACCCTCGAATGGCAGTCAACTGTTGATTACTTTAAAATGGGCAGCAGCTACTTCAATTATTTTGTAGGCACTTCGTGTTCATAAATAATGAACGCCAAAGCGAAAGAAAGCTAAATAAATATATATATATATGTATATATATATATATATATAGGTGCAGAGAGAAAGAAAATACAATTTTATGCGTGTTTTGCATATAAATTTCTTGCTCAACGAAATGGTCGAAAAAAAAACCTTAAATTATGTACGCAAATAATTGAATTAGTTTACATTCAGCCGTCCCTAGCCTCCCTCCCTGTGCACCCCTCTGCCGAATCGTGTTACAAAATATTTTTCCAATCAATTGCCAAATTGTTTTGTCGCCCACACGCTGCCCTCTGCCCGCTGCCGATAGAGGGCGTTATATTAAAGATCCCTACGCGCTTCAAAGTATGCTGCAAAATTTTGTGTGTTTAAATGTTTGCCATTAGTGATCGATAGATGGCGCTAAAAACTTTTGTGTCGTGCATTATAAAACAGTTTATGGCTAATTCCAACAATTCAATGGCTAAATTCAATTTGTGCAATTTTCGCCTTGACTCAATTTTCTACTCAGTTTTGTTGTTGTTTTTCGTCTTCTTCTTTTTTTTGGGCACTTTTCAAGACTAACGCAATTTGTAGACTTTTGCTGCTTGTTCTTCTTGCTGCTTAGCAACAATTAGTTATTAGACAGTTTCTTTATTTTTTGTTTTAACAGGACTAATTTCGTTATGGCCACGCGCTGTGCAGCACAAAGGCCAAAAAGGATGCCAAATAAGCTGTAGCTAATGCCATTAGCTTTACAGCTTCGGCTTTAGTTGATTTCTGGCAATTAATTTGACACAGCAGGTTGACTGAGTCCAACAACAAAAACAAAACTATAAAAAGTGCAATAAAATTAGCGTTAAAATTAACTTTAATTTTAATTAGAAAATTGCGCACACACAAAAATACAAAAAAAAAAAAAAAAGTCTCATAAAATGCATTAAAAACGAACGAACGCTTAACTTGGCTTACAGATTGCCGAGCGCCAAATCCAATTTTAATGTGTGGCCAAAACGGGGCAGCAGCAGCAGGCAAAACGTGGCACGCGCGCTCAGCTCACAGCTCAGAGCTCCGAGCAGAGAACAGAGCAGCACAGCCACAGGCCACAAATGCCAAAGCCAAAGCCAATGCCAAAACCGAAAACCAACTTGAAAGCGAATTGATATGGCCAAGCAGAAGATGAAGCAGACAATCCAGCCAGCGAACTTAACCCAGACACAGCGCATTTGGCCAGGCTAAGATAAATGATAAGGCGAATGAGAATATAAGTTTGATTCTAAGTGGCCAGGGACAAGTTTTTCCACCAAAGCGCTGTGCACTGCAGTTCAATTTGTAAGGCATAGGCTCAAAAGAGCTACGTTTGTGATGAACTAGGTAAAAATCAATAAAAATAATTATTATTTAATTTATTTAAAATATAAATCGCAAATATTAACATTTTTCTAATTTATTTTAAATAAATCAGAAATAAAAGTTATAGCTTGAGTTTTGTTATAAACACCAAAAATAACTCTTATTCTCTTTAGTCCTTGCTTATGTTTCTTCGTTTAACTAGTTCCTTTGCTCAGTTTGTTAGTTCGTTTTCTAAGTTTGTTTCTTAGATTCCTTTGTTCATTTCCTTCTTTTGTTCAGTTCATTGCTTTGAGTAGTTCATGCGTTTTGTTTGTTGTATTCTGTAGCTTGTTCATTTCATCGTATTATAAGTAAGATTGCAACTTTCGTAAGTTATGTTTCTTAAGTTTGATTGAGTCTACTTCTCGAGAGCTAGTTCAAGTGAACTAATTCGATTTGCCCCTGCGATACAACACTAGCTCACAGAGGCTGCCATTTGGGATTGGTCTACATCTTGTGTAACTAATGAATGCGAAATTAAAAAGTACTGAGGAGCTGTGTGTGTTTATGTTTGAGGCGCTGTGCCGGAAACGAAACGGAAATACAATAAATTATAGAACCACAATCCAATATACTCAAGGAGCACACACACACACAGACACACACACACACACACACACACACACACACACACACACTCAGACAAAACCTACAATTAATGCTTTAATTCGATTGCGTGGCAGCTGCGTTTGCTTCTAAAATGTTATTGACCTGGCTTGACTTGAAAGCAGATGTTGTTCTTGTTGTTGTTTTAGTTGTTGTTGTTGTTGCTGGGATTCCTGCTGGTTGGCCAAAGTTGGGTGTGGATTCTTTTGCCTAGTTTGGTTTTTCTTATCATTGCCATCGGCAGTTGGTCGTCATCACATCTCGTTTTGCTACTCGCAGTATATGTTGCCATGATTTTCATCATCTACTAAATGTTTTTCTTAGCTTTCAAGTTCTACTTGTTTTTGTGTGTAAGTGTGTAAGTTGTGTGTGTGTGTCTCTCACTATCTGTTTTAGCCAGCTGGTTTTGCCATTTTGCTGCTCCTGCTCATGCTCCTCCTCTTTGGCTTTTGTAACTTGTTAGTTTTCTTTAGTGCCCTCCACAAGTTCTGTTTGACTCGCCTCATTCGTTCGTTTGCCCCTCACTTGATGTTCTTGTCTTGTTTTCCTATTAAGTCAAGAATTTTTATAGCATTTAGTTGGAAAAGCTCAACATATTTTTTACCCCACTCGTCTCTTTCCCTCTCTCTCCGTTGCCCTTTTACCATTCCATATGATACCATTCCAGAGATATGTACGTACGCATAACTCGTGCCTGCTGTCAGCGCATTTGAGCTATGAGCTCTTGTGGTTTTCTGCTTTGGCTTTTTATTAGTTTCTTGTTGGTTTTGTTCTAACCTAGCCAACTACTCCCCAAATGCCCACCCCTCCTCCACCCCACCTTACACTCCACACACACATCCTTTCTCTCTCTCTCTTTGCTCTGGCTGAGCATGTCGAAAGTGGTTTAGGGTCTCTCTGGTCTTTGGGCCTGGTCAGCAGTGACCAGGCAAAAGGCTAGGCACCATTTCAGGCTAACTAGTTACTAAATTGAGCGCATAAACTAAAACAACTATGGCGCAAAAATATAAAACGAATAAAAAGAAAAAAACGAGCACCATATTAAAGTAGATGAAAAAGGAAACTACACATACTCGGAGAGGTTTGCAGCTCATAAATTACAGGAAGAGTCGAGGCAAATAAACAAAACGTCTAAGTAGCGTTAGAAGGCTGAGTGGCAATTGTGAAAGTGTTTAGCAAGCACATTAACTCAAACAAACAAACAACAACAGCAACAACAACAACAGCAACAAAAATAAACATAGACTATAATTTAATTGGGCAACGCATTTAAAACATCAAAGCGCACAGATTTTTTGCTTAAGCAAAGACACGAGTTGAAAAACGGCAACTTAAAAGAAGTTTGCAAAGTAAAAGTAAACAAGTCTTAAAGTAAATGTGTGTGTATGTGTGTGCGTCAGAACCACTTTGGAATTCTAATGAAAGCAACTGCATAAAAATTGGCTTGAAACAACTTTAATTTTTAAATTCTATTGTTGCAACTTTGTTGTTGGGATATATAAGTTATAAATTATTTGTTATTATTTGATAAAAAAAAACTAAAACAAAAGAAGCTGAAAAGCTCTCGCAAGAAAGCGTTTGCATAGTCGAAAAAGCTCTTAAGCAAATTCTTGTTAAAACTGCTTGGGAATTCTAATAAAAGCAACGCCTACAGCAATGCTGTAGTTGTTAGAATCATTCTACAACATTCAGATATGAAAACAGAAGTATAAACCATGGAATAATTGAAAACATATAAAGCACAAAGGACAAACTGAATCTTGTATGTGCTTCAAGTTTTTGAAGAAACCAGCCGACTGTAATTAAAAGCAGAACATAAATTGCGATGGAGCAAATCAATACAGATATCAAGCCACAAAAGTATTGCATTCATTAAGCATATCGATGCTAATAAGAGTTTTTAATAGTTGCTTTGCAGCTCTATTTACAATACAGACTGCAATAAAATTTCAAATATGTTCAAAACTCGCACGAAATGTTTCTCAATTTGCAGTACTCAAATAGAAAAGATACAAACACAAATACAAAGCCAATGACCTGGAAATTAAACAAATAAAAGAGAGCTAAAGGCCAAGAAGAACGCCTTTTTATCTAAAAGTGTATCTAAATGTAACTTAGGCAAAAAAGCAGCAGCCGCTTTCAGCTTAAAGTGCTTTTATGGGGACTACTTTGTGTGCGCAAAGAAAACAAAAAGCCAAAATAAATACGAAAAAACATGTTCAATTATATTGCTGAAATCGGCTGTTGAACACACATAACATACAGCATACTACATATGTAAATGAAATGTGCTCAAAGGTTTTTAAAAATGAAGCCAACTGATAAACGCCCAAAATGTTTATGGTTCAACAAATTTTTATTAGCCACACACACACACACAGATACAGATACAGAAGCAGATACAGATACAACTGCAGCTATAGATTTGTACAGATACAGGCGATAATGGTTTAGGGGAGAGTATGGGTTTTCGTCTGCTGTCGTTTTGGCCATAAAATGAAATCAAAATTTTGTGCCGGCCATAGCAAATATTTGGCTAGAAATGATTTATGAAATTTTGTGCATGTGAAGCATGAATTTGATTGCGTTTTTGCAGGTTCTTTTCGACAAGAACAAAAACAAAAGCAAAAATATGCAAACATATGTATTTGATAAACTTCTGGCAGTAAACAAAAAATAAACAAAACTGATACAAAATGAGCAAATAGAAAACAATTGCGTCTTTCGAGTTGATTTTTGTATGCCACAATTTGTGGCAAATCAATGAAAAGTTTTCTTTATTTTGTTGTTGTTGTTGTTTTCGACAAACTAATTTTATGTGCTCTAGGGCCATGTTAAAAGCATAAACAACATTTTCCAAACGTAATGAAAAGCGGAAAAAGCAGCAGCAGCAGCAGCAGCAGCAGCGGCAGCGGCAGCAAGCAACAAGAGCAGCCACGTTGCAATCAAAGCTGCCCCAAATTAATTTAAAAAGGCAGCCAACAGCATTCAACACACACACACACATATAAACACACACACACACATAAGCACACACAAAAAAAGTTGTTGCCGCGCTATTTAAACAACACAAATTTTTGTAAATTGTCTGGCTGGAATTTTAATGGTAAACAAAAAAAAAAAAAAAAAAAAAAAAAAAAAATATATAGAAAAATGGTTTGGGGCAAAGCCATCAACTTCTCCCATTTAGCAGAGGCTGCTTTAAATAGGCAGCCAAATTATTGACAAAGTTTTTTAGCTATGCGCACACATGGAGAACTCGGCAGAGCTGTGGCAACTCTGGCAGCAACTTCGGCAACTGGAGAAGTGGTGAAGTGGAGACGTGAAGAATCTGGGAGGCTGGCAGAAGCCTGAGCAGATGCAGGCCACAAACGATGTCATTAGTGTTGGCATTTGCTTTATTGTTGTTGTTGTAGTTGTTGTTGATGATGCTGTTGTTGTTGTTGCTGCTACTATTTGCACAGCCCAAAAGGAGCAGAAGCATGGACAGGGGCAGGGGCAGTGCAGAGTGGGGGTTTGGTGGAACTTGTTAGGCCAGAGTATGGAGCAAAAAGTAACAGCCGTGCCGGGCAAAACTTTTGCTTTTATTTATTTACTTGGCCATTCGCGCACAAAAAAAAAAATATAAAAAAATAAACAAATAAAAAATAGATAGATGGATGAAAAAAAATAACAAGAGAATTAATTGTAAGCCGAATTTGTGCATACACTAGCATTAAATACTTAAGAACCAGCCTTAAATATGATAAGAAAATGTAAATAAAAAAACAGTTCAAGCATAACATATGCTAAGCCAAAACTAATTGAGAATTGCATCAAAGATAACTGTGCATAAGCAAAATATGGAAATCAATATTACAACTATGCAATCAGAGCTGTTTCTAAATCTTATTTCGAACAAAGCATTCGATATTGATATTATTAGCTGTTCTGAAATTCGTACATCAACTTTAAAAACGGAAGAACGGAAGATACTTTTTGAAGGTTTGTTTGCTGCCAAGTTCTTTTGATATGTAGGTACTTGCTTCTGCAAGCATGCTTTGCATATAACTGTGGAATTGATTTTGAAGTGTAAGTCAGAACACGAAAATTCTTTTAAATTTTCATTTATTTCAATTAATGCAATTGTAAAAAGAACTGGCAGCACTGCTAATATATTCAGCATACTCGTTTTTATGCAAGTGTACAACCAACAAAAATGGGCCAAGCGAATTTCGCTGAGCCTGAACTAGAAAAAAAAAACACAAAAACAAAAAAATAAAAAAATAGGAAAATAAACGAAAAGTCGGGCAACACGTAAAGCAAATTTTTGAATGGCGTAATTTTCCACCGAAACGAGACGTGTAGATTTTATAGCATGGATAAAGGGGCGTTGGGGGGTTGAGAATTGGTGGGGGATAGGACAACACACAGATGGAAAAAATAGCTGAAACATTTGAAACAGTTGAGCAATTGCAGTAGCAACAGCCAGCAAATTTTGATGCTTTGTTTAACTTTCGTTGGGTGGTCCACATGAAAAATGCCAAACATACAATGCGTGAAAGAGCGAAAGAGAGACGGAAGGTGGCAAAAAAGAGTGAGAGAGAGAGAGAGACGCAAAAAGTGTAGCACAGAATTAGGCGCAAAATGGAATTACTTGCAGAAAATAAAACAAATAAAACAAGTAAAAGTTTTCGACGTGCCCCCAGAGAGCTTGATAAGAGCGTGGGGAAGGATGGGAGCGGAGGACAACTCACTACACCCTACTCTCTATAGAAGCACCCTACCCCTTACACCCTATTGAGTAGCTCCCTCTTTCTCTCACTCTTTTCTATGTCCATAATAAACTCAATTCGCGCACAACTCGCTTTTCATTTTTTGGGCCGTATGCCGCCTGTCTATGCCACAATGGGCGTGGCATGCTTTAAGCCTGGCCAGCAGCAGCAGTAAGTGGCATTGTCTTGGCAACTGGCGCGACAGCAACGTCTTTTGACCTAAATAATTAAATTCAGTCTTAGGGCGACGGAGAGACAACTGCGACTGCGACTTCGACTGCGACACAGGGCAAAGAAACTTTGCTTTTAGCGTAAGAAGACTTGCCTTGTCCTTGGAGTCCTTGAGAGCTAAAGTTGTCCCCAAGTGCAGCTGCTGTCTGCCTGCCTGATGCTGCTGCTGCCTGCTGCTGCTGCTGCCTGCTGTTCCTTTTTGCAGCAGTGCATTTCATTAAATTTGATGTTAAATTAATTTGCTCGATTGCAGCAGCAAGTGAAACAACCAAAGCACTTTATGCAAATTTTTATTGCCTTTGTAAATATTTAGTTAATTTGAAGAGATTTTATCCAGCTGTCTCCATTCAGTTTTGCCTTCAACTTGATGCAGCTGCTAAGATTCTCAATCAGTCGAAGCTAAACTTTGCTTAGACTTTCAAAACAGTTCAACTATGCTGAGGCAACACATATTTTGTGCATACAAAATTAATCTGAAAACGATTTTTATTCAGTTGAGATATGTAGCTAGAATATTGTCATCTAAAATCTATTCAAAAGCTTTACAAAATCTCTGTCATTTTTCAAATTCGCACATACAATTTGACTTTATGAATGAAATTTAAAAATTTCCATTCTCAATTCTGGTTTGTGTTGTTGTTGTTGTTGTTGTTGTCATCATTGCATTGGAGCTGTTGCATAACTCAGAGCACTTGCAAACAGCATGATCATGATGATGATCATCATCTGCTTGTAGTCATCATCGTTGGCGTCATATGTTGCTCCCAGAGGGCAAAACCCAACACAGCAGCAACAGCAGCAACATCAGCAACAGCAACAATAAAAACACATTGCAGGTTGCCCCTTTGGCTGCTGTTTTTGTTATGGCAGCAACAGCAGCAGCAGCAGCAGCAGCAGCAGCAACAGCAGCAGCAGTCGCCTCCAGCGGCACTCAACCAAAAGCCGCCAACCAAACCCCCTAACCACCCACCGCCAACAAGCCCCTCAAGCGGCGTCAGCTGCTATTTCATAGTCTTTCAATGTTATTGTTGTTGTTATTGTTGTAGTTGTAGTTGCTGTAAGTCAAGTAGAAGCTGCACTAAATGTAAACAATGCAAAAGGCAACAACAACAACAACAACAAGCACAACCAAAAGCCGCTCGCCAGCAGGCGAAATGTAAATACAATTTTTTTAAATTAACTGCCAGCCACGTGGCAACAACTTCCCGCTATTCCCCATGTCCATGCCCCAACCCCCTCCCGTGCCACCCACTCACTATTCAACTACACACACACACACACACATGTACCCCCGCCCTTGCCCCCTAGCAGCTGCAGGAAATGTATCTACATATGTAACGTACAAATATTCAAGATTGTTGTTCATATTGCTGCCAGGGCCGAGTTCCCTTTTGCCTTTTATACTCTGTTTGCAAATCTAGCAAAAGAGTATATTGCTTTTTTGTGCATGGCTTGATTTGATTGTCAATTCGAAAAAGCAGAAATTCTTAAAAAAAAAACGTTCAAAGCCCAAATTTGAAACTTTTTAAAATGTTTTGAAATGGATTTTAGAAGCCAAAACTTTTGAAACACATTTTTAGAATACTGAAAATCGGTTAACCGTTTCTGCGAAAACGCAACTACAAATCAGCAGCACCTTTCTGATTTCCACTTTCGAAAGAATTTCACAAAATACTTTTCTGAGCAGGAAAGAAGAACGAAAATCTTAAAAGTTATCGATAGTTCAAATGTGTACAGAGTATAACGACATCTGGTTAGTTTGAAACTGTAAATTTGCTCAGTTGTTATTGTTGTTGTGGCAGTTGTTGTTTGGTTGCCATTTTAGCTTTTTGTAACTTGTTCCATTTGTTCAGCACTTTTGCCGTAGTTTTCACTGCTGTGCAACATTCACATTGCATTTTCTTTTTAGTTTGTTCCTTTAGCATCCTCAATGTGTGTGTGTGTGTGTGTGTGTATGCGTGTATGAGTATTTCCTCAATAGTTTTGCTAGCTAGCTGCTGCCCTTTAGCTGGTTGTGCAGCAGTTGCAAGTAGCAAGTAGCAACTTGCTAGTTGCAGGCTCGTTCTGCCACATTTGCCGCATTTTATTTGCTCACTGTGAGCACCACTCGCATGAGTTGAGAACTATACGTAGTATAGTGGCTCTATAGTCGTTATATAGCCAGTACTTATGTGCAATGTAAGCGAATGCGAATGCGATTGCGATTGCGTTTGCTTTTGCGAAAGCAAATGCGAATACCAACGCGAAACTAGCTGCTGTCAATTGTCATATACTCTTGCCATAGATTGGACACTATTAACTATCTGATGAGATTTGGCATAGCTAGTAAAACTAGAGAAAAGCCTTTACTAAATGTTAGCTTCAGTTTGATATCGATTCATAATAGATGCTAAGATAAAAGCATACAACTTTACATCAATAACAAGATGTTTGATTCGTTAAAGATTAAGTAAAATCTAAATACAAATTACTTATTGTTGTTGAACTATTTGATGCTTATAAAAGAATCAATAAATCTATTAATGATTGGTATAACTTCCATGTAGAATTACTTATAGTTTTCTTTTTATTAATTTTCAGAAGCAATTGTTTTTCAAAGTTAATCCAAATTATTTCCAATCAGCAAAAGAAAAATTTATTTTTTAATTATAATCTGTTTTTCAGGATACCCCATACAAAAATAGCATTTCTAAAATTTTTCTAAATCAGGTTTGATTTTTTTTAAGCTTATTCACAAAATACAGTTCTGATTTGCAATCGAAATGGTTTCTTTGTCTCTTTTTTAAACCCAAGTTTCGAATGCGAACCCAAGTTTTGATAGCAACAAGTCAATCTAGTTGCATTGAAAACAATCACGTTTGATGGCACGTTTTTGATTTGGTTTTACAGAAAATTGTTTAATAAAATATTACAAATGTAATTTTTGACTACAATAAATCGAATTAAATAATTAATTTTATAAGTTGAAAAATATAAGCAAATAAAGTTGAAGAATTAGTTAATTGAAATTCCTGTTTAATATGTCAATTACTCTTCATTCCATTCATTCCACTGAGGAACTCGGCATAATCAGAATCAAAATTAAAAAAAAAAAACGCAGACCTGATGCGAGTGTATTTGTAATTCGGTTATTGCACAGTTGCAGCCAAGTAGTATTTCATTTTATTCGCTATTCTATTGGCTTGTTGCTGTTGTATCTCTTTGCTGTTAAGGATGGTATGAGCTTGAGTTCATATAAGTACTCGTATGCGTACTCATACTCGTATACCTACTCGTACTCGTACTCGTACTCGTAGTCGTACAAGCAACATGTGTGCCGTAAAACTTTACAACGCCAAATGCAGTTTCATTCCTTAGTTGCCCTCTTCGCTTTGCCCCGCTGCTCTTTATGCAACTGTTTACAAGCGTAATAAATTTATATGTAGACGTTGATATGCTGTAAATATTTTCCACTTTTCCCGCTGGCTAACAACAAGAATAGCAACAACAATGTGTTGTTAGAAAATGTGTGCAAATATATATATTTTTATTTTATTTTCATACATTTTCTTTTTTTTTTTTTCATTTTTATATATATTTTACTTTTGCGAAAAATGGTACCAGTAGTCCAAAGGGCGTTGAATTGTTGCGGTCAGGGGGATTAGCATATGGGTAAAATTTACATTTGATATGTTGAAAAAATAAATAGTTGAAAATAAGTTAATGTATAAGTTTTAATTAGTCGGCAATTGCGGACCAACAATTTTGAATGCAATTATAATTATGCAATTAACAGAAAATGCAAATGGAAAAAGAATTCAACCAAATATTATAAATATTTAATACCAACAACAATAACAAAACAAGCAATTTGAAAATATAATTTATAATTCAGAAGCAGGGCTTTTAGGTAACGTTAAAATTACAATTCAAAAAACAAAAACAAAAAACAAAAAACAAATAATTATAAAAAAAGCGCATTCAATTTATAGAATAAACTTTGCTATAGAAAAACGAACAGAAAATTCATTGAAAACAAACACAAAACAAAGCGTCAAATGAACAGTAACAAAAACAACAATTGAACAATTGCACAAAACAAACAATATTCTCCATGCAATCGAATGTTGTTGAATTATATCCAAAGAGTACAACAACTAAACATTTATCCAACTCACAACTGATTTCAACTGTTTACACATTTTTCCACTCTTCTAAAAGTTTTTCTGAAAATCTCACTCTCTTTCACTCGCTCACTCTCTCCCTCTCTCCCTCTCTCCCTCTCTTTCTCTCTTTCGCTCTGTTCAAAAGTACTTATGATAACTTTGTTATAAAGATTATGGTTGAACCACAACACAAGTCTCAACATTTCTAAAGCCCATAAATATGTTACATGGGTTATTGATCCTGTCTGACCCCATTGAGTGTGTTGACTTCAAAATTGTTTAATTTTAATGGATTTGATTGAGTTTCAGCAGCCGAACAAAATACAAATTATTATGAAAAGTTTGCTCAACTGCAATTGAGGATGTGGTCTTGCTCAATTCAAAATTAAAGTTCTTCTTAAAATATTAAAATCCAAGAAAAGTTTCTTTTGAATATAAATTTAGTTTGTATTTAGCATTTAAAACAAGAAAGAAATGTTATCTTCGGCGTACCGAAGATATAGTATACCCTTGCAGCAAAGATTTGCATAAGAAAACATATTTTTCCTATGGCAGCTATAAGTTATAGTGATCCGATTTTGATTAAATTTGGTCAACATGTATAGAACGTGCTTTAAGTTAAATATACTGAGTTTGGTGGAGATATTTTGAAAAACACAAAAGTTTTTCATACAGAAACTTGTTTAAGATATAGTAGTCCGATTTTGATGAAATTTTGTCATCATGTATAAACTGTCTTTAAACTTAGGTTTAGTTAGTTTGTTTGAGTTATCTTGAAAAACAATAAAGTTTTTAATACAAAAACAAATTTTTCAACCGATCGTTTCTATGGCAGCTATATGTTATAGTGGTCCGATCTGGTCAACTCAACTATAGGTACTACCTGCAATAAGAAGAAGCATCGGTACCAAGTTTCGTCAAGATTGCTTTAAAAGAAAGTTTTGAAAAACGCAACTTATTTTACTTGTTAATGCTATAAATGTAATTTAAAATATTTCAGCTCTCTTATTCAAATTTGAAGTCAATATTAAAATTGAATAAAGCTTGATCGATGTTTGCAAATTCCTCAGCTTACGACACCAATGCACTTTGGCGAATCATTCAAAAAATTGTGCAGCAACAATTTGGAATGCAGTAACCAAAAATTCGGTTGCAAATCGCGTTTTATTTGTGCATCAATTTTCGAAATTTCAGGCAGCAAATTGTTGTAAATAAAAAAGGATTTTGTGCGGCTTGTGCAAATTTGTGCACATTTGCGCCAATTGCACAACGTTGGTCCTTAGCATTTTGGGATCCTGCAGCAGCAGCATTGAATTTGGCTACACACACACACACACTTTCTCCCCCTTTGCTACCCTTTTATACAAGAGCTGCATTTGCCCTGCCTTTTTCACAAAGTCAAACAAATGTGCAAAATTAGCATTTTGACATTTCAATTTTGAATATTATTGACATGTTTATGCGGCAGTGGCGTAGAAGTGGGATAATGGGTAGGGGAGCATTGCTGCAATGTGCAATTCCAACGTATTTGTTCGAAATTTGTATAGGAACCGGTTTCATTGATTCACAAAATTTACTTTAATTAGCAGTTCGAAATGATGCCCAAGCACGGGCGCGTGTTATTCTTGGACATATGTATATAAACAAACAATGATGTAGATGTAGATATGTACATCGTGGTTTTGTTCAGTGTATATGTGTGTGTGTGGGAGGCGTGGCAGATACCCGTTTGTTTAGTCTATTGAAACAATGCCGAGTCATTGTGAGCAACGCATGCAGCAGCAATGAAGTAGAGCCAGTCAACGCGTGCTATTTGCACTGACATCATCAGCTTCATCATCGAGTTCATCGTCATCATCATCATTCTCATCATTCTCATCATCTTCAACAAACTCTCGTCATTATAGTCAGCAAGAGCAGCAACAGCAACAAACAACAATAGAGCCAAACGGAGGCCATGACTAACAATGCAAACTTTGCCATTGGTTGGGTGCATAAATTTATGGTCTTTATCAGTATGAGTGTGTGTGTGTGTGTGTGTTTCATTGTCATTAAACAGAAGCCCACTTACAGAGTATGTTATCTCTCTCTCTCTCTTCATATGCCTTTTATGCATATTCTTTTTGTAGCTTCTGCAAGTTTCAAAGTCAACCTTTGTATCAGAAGTAATGCATTAATAATGCATTAAGATCTTTTTCCTGTCTCTAAGAACATGTAATTCTTGTTAGTTTCCATTACATATGGATTCAGCATCAAAGTCGCTTAATCTATCTAACTAATATCTAATCTAAGTTTCAAAATCAACCTTTGTATCTTTTAACTTTTATCAGAAGTAATGCAGTAATAATGCATTGAAATCTTTCTCCATCTCTAAGATCATGTAATTTCTGTAAGTTTTCATTGCCTTTGGATTTATCTTAGTCCCCTCAATTGCAAATGTAGTTAAGTATTACAATTTCTTTAATAATGTAAGTTTCATCATTATAATACATTAATAATGCATTAAAGTCTCCTAATCTCCATCAGATCAATTAAAATAAAAATGCCAAAAAACTCAGTTACTATAATTAATGCATTAATGTCTTGCAATCAATGCATTCGTAATGTGTCAAAGTAATCCAATCCAAGACATAACTCTTAATAACCCCAGAATGTTTCCATTACCTATTTAGGAATCTGAATTGAAATCAAAACACTGTAAATTCGTCTGTAATTATTTTTTAAAATTTCTTTAAGATTTTTAGCTGCCAACTCTTTGGATCGTATCTTTAATAAATACAATGCCAACTATTGCAAATGAACTTAAGTATCGTATTTCTACTTGTCTGCTGTCTGCTTAATCTTAGACAACATTCCTTCAGGCTCGTCGTGCCAAGAAAAGTGTTTTGTTTCTTTCGTCAACTTTTTTATTTAGCCAGCTTTTAACTCAATGCTCTCAAATTGCTAACTTTGGTGTCTCAATTTCATTAGCATTAGCATTAGCATTTGCTCTGAAAGCAACCTTGACCTTTGCAACTAAACGCCTTGCGGCGTCAATCAACCAAAGTCCTTTAATCGCACCTAACTACCCAGACCACAGCACAATAACAGCAAGGCGGTAATCTCAAATTAGAGCCTACCCTCAAGGCAGGACAAGGTAGCATTTTGGAATGGGATGAGATGAGTTGGAGAGCATCACTAATGTGCATAATTATTGTATTTCAATTAATTTGCTTATCACAAAAGGCTAATGCTTAATGTTAATGATGAGGCATTCAGTTCTGAATTCAGAATAGTACTATAGTACTATCGACATTTCCATTTGCCCCTCGTCCTGTCTCCTCTGGCTGGATGAATGGCTAATGACGAATGTCCTGGGCCAACATGCGAACCGCAATTCGACCCAAACTGACCTCAGCACGCAACGTCTCCCAAATGCTCATGAAGCGTTAAAGTGTAGGCGTATCTTTATATATTTTTTGTTGTTTTATTCCTTTCTTTGCTTTGGGTTCAGTTCAGGATGTTGAATCTTTAGAATGTGGCTGCCGGAATGCTAAACCATACCAACGTTCAATGTCCACCCCATCCTAAACACTGATATCCTTGCCCCATCTTGGCCCCAGGGCCAATGCACGATTATGCGAAATGGAGGGGGACGAGCAGCAGAGTGTTGCTGTGTCCTGGAAATGGAAGGCATCCTTTTGTCTCAGCACAGGAGGGAGGACTTAAGCTGCTGCTCCTGCTCCTGCTGCTCATGCTGCTGCTGCTGCTGCTGTTCAGCTCACATAATGTGGCCAAATGTGTAGCCAAACAATAAATGAAAATTGTGTGCAATTGTCGTGCCTTCAGCCCAATGGCTAAACTCAAACAACTTCCTCGCCTCCTCTGCCTCTGCACAGCTTCCCTCTTGACTACCAAGTACTCACGATTCTAAGTTGTTGTCATTGTTTTGGCTGCTGCTCATTTTATATCTGTCTGTCTGTCTGTCTTGTTGTTTTTTTTGGTTTTTAATACCCTGTAGCTATTAATGTTGACTAACAATAGATATATTGTAAAACTGTAAGCGTATATGAAACAGGCAAGATATCGATGTATCAATTGTATCGATGGTTTTAAATTCGATGTATCGAAAGTCGGATTGATCAAATATATATGCGTATCAAAAATCAAAGCTGCATACGAAATTTGAAATAAACTTGATCTGCGATGATATACATTAACATGCATACAAGTTTGGTGTCTCTAGCTCTTATAGTCTCCGAGATCTGTTGTTTTCATACGGACAGACAGACAGACGGACATGGCTATATCGACTCGGTTGTTGATGCTGATCAAGGGTATATATATATATATTCGGAAATGCCTCCTTATGCCTTATAACTCCCTTTTTCCAATTTTTAATAAGAACAGGGAGTAAAAAGAATTAAGTTTGGAGCTTCTTACAGGGTATCATCGCGTCGCGCACTTTCAAACTTAGCCACTATGAATTCATTGCTATTGTTGTTGAGCACAACTTCCATTTTGAGTTGCTTGCGTGTCCTCGTTATCCTTTTTATTTGAAGTTTGCTTAATGCCAAGTAAATAGTAGCCACATATAGCAAGAAAAAAAAAAGACGGAGACTACGGCGAACTACTCGTATATTGGCATGGTGGAGTTGGATATTGTCATCCATTGTTTCATTTTAGTCCCGCCGCAAAATGGCAGCTACTATATAAGAGTAAGCGGGTGGTGGGGGGGAGGGCTCGTTTCATGGCTTGTTGCCGACTATTTTGCCGTATTATTGGCGTTAAGTTGCCTGTTACCTATGAACCCGAGAGGACCACCAACAATGTCGCTGGGTAGCTCTTATCCTGGTCGCATTATCATCATCATCTTCAATTTAATGCGTGGCAGACGGACAAGGACACTCGACAATTTCTTCTTCTCTGTGTGTGTGTGTGTGTGTGAGTGTGTATTTTTTTTTTCTACTACTGCTTGCTGCGCTTTGTTTTTGCGGCTTGGTCTGGCAGTTCACTTCCTGCCATTTGCCAGCTTTTCTATCTATTCTATTTTTTTTTTGTCGTTTGTTGTTGCTTTTATTGTTGTTGTTGTTGTTGTTATTGTTGCTGTACTCCATGTAATGCCACTTTATATGCCGCAGTTGATGCCTTTAGAGGCTTTTGTGTTTACGCCATGTTAAGCCTTGGAATCCCTAATGCCAGAGGACATTGCCAGGCACTCTCTCTTTCTAACGCTGTGTCTCTGCCTCTCTACCTCCCTCTCTTTCCTTCGTTGTCTCTTTGGTTGCGCTGCCTTTGCTCTATTGGCACATGTGTATTGGCATTTGCTTCGTTGATTTTCCACAACATGCTGTGCCTATTTGCCTAGTTGCCCTGCTCTGCCCTGCCCTGCCTTGTCCTGCTTCTGACCCCGCCTACCATCCGCCCTAACAACTGAGCCTGGTGTTAAGGTTCAAACATGGCGCAAGGTCGTTTCCAACCAACCGAAGCGGCCAACATTTACATTTACATTTGCCATCTCTCCATCTCCAGCTCCATCTTCAATCCGGAACGTGCCCGGGCTGCCTTTTTATGCATGATCTCATCGCTGACTGGTAGTGTAAGAGGGGGAGGGGGGGGGGGCGGGGGGGGTTAGATTGGGACACAGCTTCGACATTTCCCATATCCCTATTCCTATTTCTATATCTTTGTTTGAAGCAGGGCCAGACAAAAGTTAATTGCCTGACATTAAACTATGAAAATGATAGGCGCCAGGACACACAAAACATGTCCTCCAGCCAGCTCTTACTCAATTTTCTACAAATCTCTCTCCCTCTCTCGCTGTCTCTCTTTTTGACTGCCAAATTCGCTAAGCTGCGCGCGACTTAAGCGCCTTTTAAATCCATGAACCAGCCACAAAAAAAAGAAGCCAAACATTTGACAGCAACAGCAACAACAACAGCAGCAATTCAACAGCCAGCTTGTCGGCTTAGAATCAAATCTAAAGTCAGCAACAGCAGCCTTTCCACATCCTGCCATCCTGCTGCCTGTCTGTTGCTTGCCCGCTTTGCTTTGCTCAGGTGAGATCCGATTAGGCTCATCAGCACGCGATTCCTTCTACCGCCAACAACAACAACAGCAAAAAATACAAAAATATTCCAAGGGTGCGCGAGGGCAGACCAATAAATTAGCGCCCCAGCTTAAACTTGCAATTCTACAGGACCAATCTATGCCAAAAGGCAAACACGCAGCAAATAAGACGCATCTTTCAGCCCATTCTCCTTTTTAAGAGACAAACTCGAAATAAGGCTGAAAATAAGCACTAGGCCACGATTTGCCCTCGAGCCAATTGAAAATGTACAGTAATATACTTTTGAATACCAAAAAAAAAAAAATTAAATGAAAGTCAAGTGCATTTATTTTTTGGGGTTGCTCGAAAACTCAAAAGATTTATGCGAAATTGGAAAAGCATATAACATTTATCATACTTATTATCATCATAGATAGTTTTAAAGTTCTTACAACTATTTCAGTTGAACGTTTACGAATAGCGCACAAAAAGGATTTGCAAAGCAGCACAAAGTTGCAAGAGATTACTTTCAAAACTATATTGTACTTATTTTGAAACTCATTTTCAGTTACATTGGTTGTTTGAATTACAATATTATAATCAAACAGCGCCTGCCTGTTGATAGTTTACGAATAGCGCACAAAAAGCAACTGCAAAGTAGCTCAAAGTTGCAGAGAAAAGGTTTAAATTTAAGTTAATAACCCAAAAGACCTTCCTCAATAATAACTTTCATATCTGAACAACTCAAATATTAAAAAGTATATTGAAATCTTTTTGTTCTCATTATTTTAATGATAAGTAAAAAATGTTGTAAAACATTGAAAAAAGCATGCTTCACAGAATCCAAAAAAAGATTTAGCTAATTTCGGACTTTTACAATCTCAAAAAAAGGTGTGTTTTATCTGTTACATAAATATTAGACAGTTTGAATAACATTTCAATTTTATAAGCACTTTGCTAGCTTTTTAAAGGTCTTATAATATTCGGTTCAATGATAACGATTTGCCCATTGTTAACTGAAATTTATAGCCCGTTATTTTGCAATGACTTATTAGGGGCGATTAGACAAGGAACTGAAGGCTGTGAAATTGTGGCTACTTTGTGGAATGGATATGATGGAGGTAAACTTCTGCGTCTCTTGATTAATTTGTAGGTGTCAATTTAGGGCTGGGGGGGAGGGCCACAAAGTGAATTTTTATTGTTGGCCGTAAATCAGAGAATTGCCAACTGTTAAAATGGTTGAAACGTTCTCCTGATTTCCTGTTGAACTTAACAATTAAATTGTTGTTTTTTTGATTTAATTTGTCCCAGGCAAATGCTGCAAAATGCTGTTGACTAAGCAAACAACAGCAGGAAACAGCACCCAGGAGCACTTGAAGCAAAGGATGCTTGATGCTGCTCCCAAAGCATACTAGTTTCCACAGAAACTGTAAAGAGTAGCAAATTGTGCTTGTGGAAACCCAAACTCCCCGCAGCAGACAATGACCGCAAATGTGCCGTATGTCCGCCCGTAGTGGATGCTGCACGAACAAGAAGATGACTGTGGCAAGGACATTTTGCTTTTGATCAAGTCCCGAGGCTTGCTTAAAAACGCATTACGTGTTGCCCCAAGAACAACTTGACCGCAAGTGCAAAATCCTTGTCCACAATCAGAGAGAGGAGAGAGAGAGAGAGAGTTTAACATATCGGGCATTGAATGGATGCTGCTTGCCTGAAGGCTATGCATAACCCTTTCCTTACTCCCCCCCGCTTCCACCACCACCCACCCCCACCTTCATTTGTTTGCCAAGTCTCGTCCTGTTTCCTGCAATTACTTGAAGCGTCTCTGCGGTTGCCTTTGTCATCGTGTTTCATGTCCTTTCAGCCTTTCAGCCTTTTGCTTTGTGCCCCCTTCCCCTTTGGCTTAAATGCAAATTGTTATTTATCTGACAGTTCAACTAAAAACAGCTTTCTCCCTCTTCGATTTGAACCTCCCTCCCACCCCCTTTCACACTATTCCGAGCATAAATCTAAATGGCAATTAATAAACATTACAAGTACAAATCGTTGCGTTTACATTGCGGTTTTCATTTTCTGCAAAATATTTCTAATTAAACATAATGTTAAACAATCTAAAACAACAACAATATATGTAGATTAAAAATATATACATATACTACCTACTTATATACAAATAAATTATTTACATATATTTAATGTAATGCGGCTTATAAATGCTAATAAGCTGCCCTTTCGTGGGCGTGGCAATGTGGGCATCATTTTTAATTAAGCCACCAGACGAATCATATTCAAGTGCTCCCATTCATTCATATTATATACATACTCCTATGCTTCAATTAGCTCAATCATCATCGTTTTGTGCGAGTGTGAGTCTGACTGTGTTTGTGTGTGGGTGTGTGGGCGTAGGCGCTAGTGGGCGTGGCCAAAGCTCTAAAGAATTATGCACAAAACGGCGGCTAATTAGCGACATTTATGCGACAGGTCAGACATTTGTTCTTGTTTTTGTCTTTGTTGATGTTTATATGGCATTGCGCATACGACATGTGGGACGTCTCCGACTACAACAACAATTTGTTAACTTTGCGTGTTGGCGTTTCCATTTTAATAAGCATTTAAGTCATATATTACAACTTTCTTAAGTTGTTTGCCCTAAATTTAATTGAAACTAAATTGTTGCCATAAATTTGTCTTTTTTATACACAGTAAAAAATAAAGTTTAAAATTAAATCCACTATGGTTTTAATATACAACTTTTATGGAACTAAGTTCAAATTTCATTCCAAAATAGTTTATTATTAAAACCATTGTAGTTGATTTAAAACCTTGCTGGTATTAATTTGAAACCAAAATTGAAATTAACATATATATTTCTCTATCAAAAAATCATAAAAATGATACCAAAATTAGAGTAGAAAATTATTTCATTTCCAATATTTACTCTTTACTTAGCTTTGTTGCTGTTGCTGCTGCTGCTGCTGCTGCTACTGCATGTTGCAACTACAATTGTAATTTTTTAATTATATTAATTTTAACTTAAACTTATCAAGATCGAGTTTAATTGAGTTATCTTGAAAAACAAATCTGTTATAATATTTAGCTAAGATATACCATATGAAAAGTTGTTATGGTAAATTGCCTTAAACCATGTAGCTTGTTTTTCAAGTTTGCTAAAACAAAACATTTGATTTCAAAAGTATTTTTATTTTGCAGCTTTAACATTCTTATTTCCGAAAGTAAACTATAATACAACAGGCAACTCCCGTTTAAATAGATGTACTTCACGAGGAAATGTTAATTTCCATGCAACGTTTCCAAAATTGATAGCTGTTTTTACTACGTCAGTGATAAGTTTGCAGTTAGTCAGACGGTCAATCAATCAATGACTAAACTGAACTGGTCTCTCTGGTCTATGTTATCTGACCAAGACCAAAACTAACACTAGCACTAACACTAATACTAACACCAACATCAACTTGCAACATGGAAACGCAATTAGCGTAGACACAAACCAAAACCCACAGAGTGTGGCATGGGCCTTGTTAATCCCAACCAGCTACCTACTAATTACCATATGCGATGTTCATGTGGTTTGTATTTGAATTAATTACGCATTTGATGGTTGACCTCAGTTGTTGCTGTTGCTGCTGCTGCTGCTACTGCATGTTGCAACTACAATTGTTGTTGCTGTTGTTGTTGTCGTTGAATGCAATTGGCAGCGCAATATTTCAGGTTTTAGCTTTTATTTGGCTTTTGATTAGCTTTAATAGCCAACCCTAAACGTTCAAACGGACAGCTGTGATGAGAGGCTTCATCGTCAACGCAGCGTTTAACTGCCACTTGTTGCAACTAGAACAACAACAACATTAGCAAGCAGCACGCTTCTGTCGTTTAGAGAGTATTCGATTTGCTAGATATCCTGTACATTCATTGCAAATCTGACAAATCGAATACAATTTTAAACAAGAATAAAAACTGCAGCTGAGTTAATAAAACAAAACGTTGCCTTCAATGTGTTACAAATTTCGTGACAAAATTATAATATCCTTTGTAAGGGTATTAAAATATTGAAAAGACAACAAAAAAGTTAAGACACATCCAGAAAGAAAACTCATAACAAAATTGTTTGGTCAAAGCAAGCCACTCTATCATTTGTTTAAGTTCGTTGCTTATAATTCCCAAACGGTTGTAGCAAACACTTAGTATAGTGCCTGAATAAACCCTTGTTTGGGCAATATCTTCTCATTTCTTATATCTTGTTTTCGTTTTTATTTTAAATGTTACGATATTGCTGCACGATATATGTATATATAAATATATATAAAATAGCAGAATGCAACCAAGTACACTGCTTGCAAAACAATGGAAAATTGCCTTTTCACTAAAGTTAAACAGCTTACCAATAAATGTCTAAAGTGCTTATCTAAGACTATTAATGGCACTATCGATATATCGAACTTGTACACTTTTTTGCCACTATCGACGATAGTTTTTCACTATCGATAGTATTTTAACTGTATTTTCCCAAAATTTTGTTTGCAAATTTAAAGAATAATAGCAAAATTCTGTCGAAATTTTTTTAATCTTACAGTCAAGCTGTTGAATCTGAAAGGATAAGTTAACCCAACACCTTAAACTTTGCATATCAAATCAAAAACAATGTTATTTTTGTTGTTAATATTAAAATGAAATAAAGATTCGGTTTTTGTTGGTACATTGTTTGCTTAAGGCCTGTATTCACTTCAAATGAAATGCTTTGCAAGTGAAAAACTCTATACAAACAAAGTTATTTAGGCAAGATATGAAAATATTTCGTTACAGAAATGATAGATCAAACGAATTTACAGACCGGATTTCCATTTGAAGTGAATACAGGCCTTTGCTCTAAAAATTCGGGTTAACAAATTTATAAATTTTAAAGATAGTATAGAATGAATTTTTGTTAATTTAGAAAATACAAAATTTTTATCAAACTTAAACGATAAGCTTTTCAAGCGTTAACATAACTGATTTAAGCTCTCTAGCTGTTTAAGTCTTTAATAATAATGGAAATGCAGTACAGAGCTTTATTAAATGCATATTAGTCACATTTAATGGCTACAGGGTATACAAAAAACAACAACATTGTGATTGCCACACGCTAGTGGCACATAAATTTCTATTCAAATTACTTGCGTTCACAGTGAGCAGGTCAACAACAATGTCAGCAGCTTCGTTTAATTTATGTGCGCGTTAGCTTAACAGAAAGATGTATACGGTTTATACTTGTATATATACATACATATATGCTATATAAAATATAATATATATATATATATATATATATATATTAGCATTTGTCGTCTTTGTTTGGGGGCACATCTAAATGGATGTTGTGGCAGTTGTTGCTGCTGCTGCTGCTGCTCTTCGGGCTATGGCAGCAATTTTAACAACATTTAAACAAATGTGGCAGCATTTGTCGACGCAGCTCGTTGCAGCCATGACTGCTGAGGGGAAAGGGGAGTGAGTACAGTGGCAGGGTATAGTAAATGTCACTGGTCGTGTTTGGTCACTTCATTATGCAGCTATTTATTTGTTGCTCATTGTAATTGCTGAGCCAGGCTAATTAGACGTTCCACACTTTGGCCACGGAGGTCAACTAAAGTGACGCCTAGCAATGACAGACAAACTGCAAAAACTGTAATGAATTGTTGTTGGTTGAAAGTGAGAAGTAGGGAATGGGGAGTGGGGAAGGGTAAAAATGCAATTCAAAGTTAACCATTAGCTGCATTTTCTATATTTAGCTACAATTAAAAGAACAGCATTAAAGCAAGTTTGGCATCATGTCAAAGCAAAGATCAAAGTGAATAATAAAAGCATATAAAAGAGACAACAAATTAGAGCAACTAAAGAGAACTCATATAAAAGAGTTGAAATAATATAGTACTAAAAAACATGTAGTTAAGATACCAATTATTATGCGCAAGACTTTATAATTGCAAAAGCGGTGCTTAAACGCTGCACTTCTTGCGTGTAAGAAACTTTGAAACGTTGAAACTGTTTCTTGAAAATATGTCATCGTTTAAACGGTACGTGCAAAAAAGTGCACAGACACGTTTTACAACACTTATATTTGACATTTGCAACACTAGTTTGACATAATGCAATGCAAGATGCACGAACCCAACTTGCGCGTTAGATAAGATGCGTGTTTAGACGATGCAAGATGCGTGCTTAGACGATGCAAGATGCGTGTTAAGACGATGAATACCGCTTAAGAAATTCTTCTAAGAATTTAAGTTGGTGTTGACTTTTTTCAACAAGTGGCCTTAAAATGATTTCAAAATGTAAAATCTAAAAAAAAACTATAAATTTTAATTTTATAAAATTGTTAAAGAAGAGCTTGAAATTTGTCAAGCTGCATTATTTGATCGCAAGTTTGAATCTTCGCTGATTAAGCCCATTTATAATACAAAGAAATATAGATTTGTTTTCAACTTACAGTTAACATTCAATGTAGCTGTGGCCTCCAAGCGTTTGCCCTCATTCATGCCACGATTGCGTACGACACATCTGTATTTGGCACCATCGTCCTCGCGACGTGGTGTAATCATTAGCGTTGCATTGGTGGGTTGATCCTTGGTGCCACCACGCAGCACGGTGGAAAGAAGTGGCGAATTGGAGCCATCACGATACCAGCTAATAATAATGTGAACCAGAAGATATTTAAGATACATTTGATAAGAAAAATGTTGATTGACAAAAGAAAAGGGGAAAAATATGTTTGAAAGCAACTGAAAAGACATACGTTATGGTTGGATCCGGTGAGCCGCCAATGCTGCTGCAGGTGAGCTCCATGGGTTTATCCTCGGTGGCAACGGCAATGCTGCCGGGTGAGATGACGGGCGGGTGTGGGGGCGTTAGGACGGTTAGATTATGAAATTCTTGATGCACATCGGCGCCGGTGCCTTTAGCCTTGATGCGGCACTCGAAGCGTCCATTGTCGCGATTATACGATACATTCTTGATTTGTAGATCGTAAATGCCACGCTCCGGTTGAAAGTCGAGTCTGTGAAAAAAATGGCAGAGAAGAAAAAAAAATAAAATGAATTGCTTTAATTGGCTTTTTTTTATTGCAAATTATTTACGGCAATTTAAATTTGAAATTTAATTCAGTTTATTTAAAAAGTTGGTCAGAGCGCCGCGGGTCGTTTTTACCTATCCTTCAAAGTCAGCTCCCCCCTCTCTGCCCGCTGCCTGCTCTCTACCCATCACTAATTGTGCTAATATTGAGTTTAACATTGATGTCCTGCTGCGGGTCCTGGCTGCGCTGCTACCGACTGCTATTTGGACCCGCAGGTGTTTCAACTTTAAACGTTTTTGCAATATAAATAAATACAAATGTTAATATTTGAGCAGCACGAAAGAGACAGAGCGAGAGCGAGAGAGCGAGTGAGAGAGGAGAAGCGAATGCAAATAGGCGAGTGGAGGTGTGACAGCAACATAAACAAAATCAACGTTCAATAAATGTTTGCATATTTTTGCTAGACGATGACTTCGATTGACGATAACGATGACAACGCACAACACTTTTGGCTTGGAGGGATGGAGAAGGAGATGGAGGGACGTGATAGACGTAGGCGTTAGCAACCGAATTGTAAACAAAATGTCAACAATTTTCCAACTTGTTTTTGTTATCATTGAGCTTCAAGTGTTTTCCTTTTCCCAATTTAATTGCCAGCCCACAAAATGTGTAAGTCCTCATTTTAATTGTATATTTTCATTTTTGCAATTCTTTTTTTTTTTTTCTTTTTTTTTTGTATTAATTGAATTTGTATATTTGCCAAGCGCTTGAGAATTACATTTCTTGCCACATAATCAATACAAAATCAATCAAAATTTCTTTGCACAACATTTTGCAACTCTCCAAAGTAGTCGAGACATTTAAGATATACGAGTATATCTCAATTTTGCTTCATTCATTTCACATTTCACACTTTACACTTCTCACTTGTCCCTTGTCACAAAACACCAATTCCAGCCATGTCTTAATATTTTAGCAATCTATATTTATTTTTTACGTTTTAGAGTTTTGTTACATAATCAGAAAGAATAAAGCCGAAGATATATACTCTTGCAACTAATTTGTTTATATGAAAACTTAATTTTCAAACGATTTTTCTTATGGCACCTACAAGATATAGTCGCCCGAATTTATAAAACTGATAATTTTCAAATAGAGTTATAAATAAGTGATTCATTTCTGAATGAAAAAGCAAAATCAAATTTAATATAATTCGTTTTTTTTTTTAAATCAAAGAAATTTGTGACTTTAAAGAATTCATTTTTGAAGTAAAAAGCAAAATCAAATTTAAAATCAAGGAATGAAGTCCAAAATTGATAAGTATTGAATGAATTCAAATTTCGATTTGAATGAAATCAAATCAATTTGAATAAAATCAACTTTAAATTCAATTTTCATAAAAAAAAGGAAGGAATCAAATCAAGAAATTGTTGATTCTCTGTGACTTAAATATAAAAAGAAGAGTGAATCATTTACAACTCTGTTTTCTACGCACTTAGTTAAATTTTGAGTTTTAAGGATATATTTGTTTCAAATTAAATTAAATTTTTACTTGTTTCACTTTTGTAAACTGAGTTTTTTGATATTTTTATTAGGGTATACATCGGCGTACTTTGTTAAATCTTTAGTTTTAAGGATATCAGTTCAATGAGCTTTCTCTCAAATATCAAGAACTTCATATTTTTATTAGGGTATACAATCGGCGCTCTTGGCATGAAACAACTTCTTTCTTCATCTATTTTCGGCTTGTTGTGTTTTTTTCTTTTTTTTTTTGTGGACAATTTTGTGAGAATTTCTCATCACGCTGATTATTTCCATCGTTGTTGTGGACAACTACTGAAAATTGATGCGACTTTGAAGCTTTTGTGCACACTTCGCTGACTGCCTCAATGGTCATCGACATACTACGCAGCAGTTTATTAAATTGGCCAACAAGAAAGCTGCTTTTGGTATCTATCTATTACTTATAGTAACTACGTTGTTCATTTGTCAACACGCAAGTTGAAGAATGTCGTCGTCGTCGTCGTCGTCGTGGCAGGATGCGCAATGGTGCAGATGCCTGGGCGTGACTGGACATTAAAGGACACTTAATAACATTTCAACTGTTCACATTTGGTGTCTGTGTCTAGACGCATTTATGGATTTAATTGACAATTCATTTATCAAGGCAGCTGTTAGTCGCTTTTTGCGCTGTGTCTTTTTTCCTAATTGCTGCAAGCCGCAAAAATAAAACCAAAAAAAAAACGAAAGAATGTAATTTGCCAAACGAACAGACGAGCAAACCGCATCAGCAGCAGCAGCAGCAGCAGGACATAGCGCAAAGCCTGAAGTATTTAACACAACAAAACTATGCCAAACTGCGCTTGAAAAAAATCTCTAAATAAATAAAAAAAAAATGAGACGCAGACAACGACGATGACGATGACCCAAAAAATAAATAAAATAAAACACAACACAAGACGAAACAAAAAAAAAATTGGTATCCAGGCAAATTGAGTCAATTCTCTGCAGGCACTAGTCGTCCTTCGTCTAGTTGAAAATTTTTTATTATTATTTTTCTATTTGCAGTCGCGCGCGTCTCCAGAGCAGCGCTGCTCATTTGCAGCTGAGCAGCATTGGGAGCCAGCACACAGCATACAGGACACTAGGACATCCATGAAAAAGTGCAAATTATAAAAAGTGCTGGCAAAGCGAGCAGAGCGTCCTCTCATCGCTCGCAGGACACTTGGGAGCGCGAATCTTTCGACAGCGGCGCTTTAAAGCATTTAAAAAAATACAAAAAAAAAAACAGCCGAAGAGGCGGGTGCGCGTGTCGTCGCACGTCCTTGAGCGCCAAAGGCTCCTGCGGGATTTGTACAAGTCCGTGTTTTACTATTCCAAACCCCTCAACAAAACCCCCCCTCCCCCCCACCCAACTCTTAGACCTCTTGCCTGTTGTTGCAATTTGCAAGCATACCATTGCCGACGGCATCCTTCTGTCTGCGATTTGGTTTTGTGCTGTTGTGCTTGCAATTCTCGGATTCAGATTCGGATTCGAAATTCCAATGCAGATTCTCTTTTATCCGTCTCATTCTCTCACTATCTCTAGCTCTATCTCTATCTCACTCTCTCATTCTTTGCGTATATTTCGCTTTCTTCCATTTGTGCGGCACTAAACGGCAAAATGGGGCAAAAGCCGCAGCCAATTATTTGGCAATGGGCGACATTCCGGGACATGTTTTTGGTTTTAATTTTCAACTGAATTTTAATATGCTGCCTGCTTTTAGGCGCTTCGTGTTATTCCAGACTTTGAAAACGTCAGTTATTTGACTCAATTCGGTTTACAATTCGTCATATTTTATGTTGAACTTGACTAGTTTCTACTTTTTACTTGTTTTAGCTTTTGAAAACTACTTTTCAAAAGACAATTCTCTCAAGTTGTTGCAATTTACTTGTACATTTCAAACATTTCGGCTCATTATTTAGTATTCTTTTGCAATCAAATATCAATATGCTGTTCACTTTTTGTTAACAGATCTAAGTACAAGTTGTTGCTGACATTCAAAACAAACTTTTTCTCTGACAGTTTAGTCAAATTGGCTTCAAAAAGCTTCTTTTAATTTTAATTGTCGATATTTAAATTGTAAATGCTTTTCTATTTCAGATTTTCATTTCGCAACTGAAATCCTTTAAGCAACATTTTTTTGTTTTTGGAGAATGTCGTTTGGGGAATGAGATTTTGGCAAACATGACTTGCATTCTTAAATGCCTGGCATTGTCTGAGGCAACATTGCTGTCTGCGTCTGCCTCGTTAAATGAAATGTTTAACGATATATTAGCTGCAGGCTCTGCTCTGCACTCTCTTTCCATCTGTGTCTCTCTCTTCAATGGGTGTTTTGGTCCTGTTCCTGTTTCTGGTTTCGGTTACCGTTATGCCGTTTGGGTTTCGATGACCCCAAAGTCGCGAGCATACAAAATCGCAGCGGCCTTCTGCCAGCCAAAAATTTTTGAGCAGTAATTTCAGTTTTGCAGCGACAGCAATGGCCACAGATATAGATATATAGATATATATATACAGATACAGTTGCAGATACAGATACATTTAGCGGCTAGCTAGGATATACAATATAAGTAGCATTTTGTTGTGTGGTTTTGTGCTATTGTTGTTGTTGTTGTTGTTGCTGCTGCTGGTCTTGTTAGCTTTCGGCACAAATTGCGGTAAAAATGTATTTTACAATTTGCCTGGGAACTGAAAACTGAAATTGGGCCTGCTCTGTTAGCTTTGCTTGCGCTTTTCTTCATTTTTTTTTCCTTTTTTTTTTGCTGCCTTTTTTATTTCTATTTGTTGTTTGTTGATTTGCTTTTATTGTGCACCGACAATACACACACACACACTCGCAAACACTCACACAACAAAAAATATTCAACTGCTGTCGGGCATTTCATTTGGCAAGCAAACGCGCTGCATTTTGTGGCCTCGACTGGGCACTTAAAATTTATGCGTTGCCACATAAAGAAGCAGCTGAACACAACCGAAGGCAAGACGTGGCAAGTCCTGAGGCAAGAATGGCGGGGAGGAGTGTGGACGGAGATGGCAAGTCAAACCAAGCGAAACATTAAAAACAGGCCGCGCGAGTTGAGCCGAGTTGGAGCCGGAAGCGGAAGTCGAGGCACGAAGCAAATAAAAATACAATTGCAAATGGCGAACGCGAGCGGGTAATGAAAATGAAACATAAACAGAAACATATGAGCGTATATTCGTATGTATATGTGTATATATATGTGTGTGTGTGTGTGTACCTCATAATCGTGCGAATGTTTAACACGCGTCGACATTGACATTAAGGATTAAGGATATGGCCAGAGCAGCAGTTGCTGGCTGCCCAGTGCACTGGCGACTCGTTTAAATTGCCAAGAACTTGATTTTAATTAAGTTGCCAGTTGCCAGTCTCACACCCATACATAAATATAGCTGTGTATGTGTGTGTGTGTGTGCATGTGTGCGACATTTAATTAACTTAACAAATGGCTGCCAACGCTTGCATAACAAGGATAACCGCAAACTGCTACGGAAACAAGCAATTCCCAAAGCGCTTTTCACACAGCTGAGATTTAACTTTGCTGACTTAACGCTCATCATCACTTTATGATTGAGTGCGAAAGAGGAGGGGGTGGGGGAGGGGAGGTGATTTTAATAGGGAGGGAGATGAATATAACTCACCTATAGCCGGAACTCAGCTGCACTTCGCCAATGGCGACATTATCAAATTGCGCCGGATTCGATATGGAGCGTGTCCAAAAGAATGAGAAATCATTCGGTTCATATTTCTCGGTGAAGCGACACTTCAACACTAAATCCGCATTCTCACGCGTATCGATGGATTCATCCGCCAGGACATTCAGACAGCAGCTGCTCAATGTTGTTATGGCTGCAAAAAGTTCAATACAAAATAAAAAATACAAATTATTAATTGAGTTTGCAGTGTAAATTCGAGTAGTTTTTAAATGAAAAGCTATGAAAATTACAAATAAATACATTTTTATCGGGCGTGACACAGAAATCTCTAAAAGTAAATTCATTTTAAAAACAAAATGTTTTTCAAAATGAATGCAGTTTATTTAGAATAATAGTTATGTTTATGCTTTAATTTTTCAAAATATATTTCTGAGTGTATTCATTGAGAAAATTTGAATTTGAGTTTTTCGTTCATCTATCTATCCGCTATCTATTAAAGCGTTTAACGCTTTAACACATCAATCTTTATTAAAAAACGTTGAAAATCTTTTGAAAATTGTGATTTGGTTTTGTTTTTTTTTTTGTTTTTTATTAAACTTACAACAAAGCAAACAAAAATAGTTAGAGCCGCAACAAATATAGAATTGCAAACATACAAAATGTCACGTACACCTTTTAAATGATTAAATAAATTATAAATTAATTGTTATTTCATGTTTTGTCTCACAATAACAATGCTAGTTTCAATTGCTTTACTTTCTTTGTTCCGAACAACATTTATTATGCGCATTTGAAACTTTTTTTTTTGTTGTTTTTGACGATTGACAACTTTTCACTTTTGGCAAACAAAAAAGTCTGCTTTGAATATAACATAATGTACATGTTTTGTGGCTCTGCATAGATTTTGCACTCAACGTAGGTGTTCTTACACAAGAACCCAAAAATATTTATTTAATTTTTAATAAAGCTTTATAGGTAAGCCACAGACACAGACACAGACAGGAACAGAAGCAGGGAGAGGGAGAGAAATGGAGACAGCGACACCGACATTGACAAAGATACTAAAGTAAAACAAAAAAGTGATGTACAAAATATATATATTTATATATAAAACAATTTTCCGTGGAACTTTTTTCATATGCTTAGGCGCCCATTCCCAAATCGTTGTCCTTCAAATATAAAAAATACACAAAAAAATGTGAGAAATCAAACGACAAAGTTCTTTCAGAGTACCCAAGCACTCGACATAGGTGCGTCGTTATATATAAATTTTTCTCTTTTTTTTTGTTACATCTTTTTGGCTTTTTTGTTGCTGTTGTTGCTGTTGTTGCTTTTTTGCATTACTTTTACTTTGGTGCGTAAATTTCAAGTAGAATTTATGGCCGCTTTATATTTGGCATCAAATATGCATGAGCCAGCGTTTAAGCCAGTTCCAGTTCCAGTTTGGAGGCAATAAATTTGTGCATTTGCTGGCGGCTGTCCCCGCCATGTGCTAAATTTGAAGATTGTTTCAATTGGGTGGCAGACTGGGGATAGGCTGACAACTCTAGCGAGTAATTCAAGAGTTTTCTTCTTTACTTTACTTGTTTTTTTCTTTTTTCTTCTTTGCTTTTTTTGGGGTTATAGGCGGTTTTCTCGCGCTGGCTCTTGGCATCTTTGCTTGCATTCGCATTAGGGCCAATAATCGTTAAAATCCACAAGTTATGCGAGACGCGGCCATGAAAAGCGCATTAAAATTAATTTGACAGTCGTCTGGCAGCGTCTTAGCGAAATTGTATCTTAAGTAAAATGCCACACACAGCCAAGGTGGCAACTCTGGCTAACTGTTGGCCAAGCCAACGCGCGCGCATCAGTTCTAATTTTTTGCTTTATTTTTTTCTCTTTTTTTTTTTATTTTTTTTTTTTTGTATTATTTTCTTTGGGTTCTACGAATTTATGTCAAAAGTTTTGTGTGCCACATAAAATTGTGCGCTCTGCCATTTTTTGGCCTCCATTCATTTATTCTCTGCTGGCTGCTGCCATTAAAGTTACTTTTTTGGCGCTGCTGGCCTCGTTGAGAATTGCTCGGCTTGGTTCTTATTCCTTTCACATCGTCTGTCAACGCATTTTGCTGCTCATTTCGCTTGACTGCCTCCTGCGCTGCTGTTGCTACTGCTACTGCTGCTGCTGCGCTACGCTGCGAATGTCCTTTCCTGCCTTATCCTGTCCTGGCCTGTCCTGTTGTCCTCCATTTTGCAGTTGCGTTTCTAATTAAAACTTTGATGTCGGCCACGTCCAGGCGTCCATTCGGTTGCACTTAGGCAAATTGCCAGAATCACAGCGTTGAAGCAGGTTAGCACTTGTTTCTCAGCATTTGTTGCTTAGCACTCGCTGCTAAGTACTCGTTACTTTGTGCTCACTGTTAAGTACTCGTTGCTTTTAATCTTTACCTCTTTTCTACTTTTGCTTAGACGCTTTTGCTCTTAGTACTCGTTGTTTGGTACTTGCTGCTTTATCCTCGCTGCTAAGCACTCGCTTCTGGGTACTCGCTTCGTGGCACTCCCTGTTTAGCACTCGTTGATAAGTACTCGTTACTTATTGTGCTCACTGTTTAGTTTTCGTTGCTTTTAGTCTTTGCTTGGCCCCTTTCTGCTTACTATTTGTGTTGCTTAACACTTACTGCTTTTTACTTGCTGCCAAGTACTCGTTACTTTGTGATCACTGTTAAGTACTCGTTGCTTTGGGTCATTTCTCAATCTTCTCTGCTCAGTTCTCATTGTTTAGCACTTGCTGCCTCTTACTCGCTGCTAAGCACTCGCTTTTCAGTACTCGCTGCTTGGCACTCGTAAATGAGTACTCGTTTCTTTGTACTCACTCTTAAGTGCTAGTTGCTTAGGGTCTTTCTGAGACCTCTATGCTAAGTATTCGTTATTAGAAACATGCTTATTTTTACTCGCTTCTCAGCTCAGCTTTACTCGCTTCTCAGCTTCTCGCTGCTAAGCACTCGCTTCTCATTACTCGCTGCATAGCACTCGCTGCTCAAAATACGCTACTGGCTCAGTATTTAGCACTTAATCTCCAAGTAATCGCTGCTAAGCACTAGTTACACGCTGTTAATTTTGTATTACCAGCTAAACGGCACTCGTTGCTTAGAGTTCGTAGCTAATGAAGTTCAGTGTTAAACTAATTGATTACGAATACGCCACATGTAGCCCCATGTGTGTGTGTGTGTGTGTGTGTGTGTGTGTTTGCAGAAAAGCAATAGAACAAACACATATCTGTTTGCGCATAAATTTTGTGGCTCACTGCAGTTTGGCATGTAAATATTGGTATATGTAATAAAACAATCCATCGAACGCTATCAATTTCACATTAATTGTCATGTACATATTAAGCGATACAACATGTCGAAAGCCAGAACCGATTGGCAGGCAGTCAGCCTGTTGTTTAAAATGACAGAAATTTACCCGAGGCAAACGGCTCGAGGTGGTGCGTTAAGTGAAAGTAGGGGATGTAGGGTATGTGGGGGAAGGCGGAGGCGGTGGCGGTGGCGGTGGCGTAGCAGGAGTGTCATTAAAAATTCACGAAAACTCGCTGGGCGTCAGTTAAGTGCAGTTAATGAGCTGGCAACGTTAAAAAGGCAGCCACTTGCAACTAATTAAATTATCATTATAAAATGAAGTTGAAGAAAAATTTCTTATAATTGCTGTGGAATTAAAAATAATATGAAAGAGGCAACGCCTTGGCATCGCGCAATGGCGGACAAATGGTTCCGCAGGATGCGCAAATGAAAAATTCAATTTCCGGTGCAAATGCTCATAACTGAAAAACGCTAATGGAAAGGCGAGCAAAAAGGATATGGCTCCTTTGTACATAATAAACAACATCGTCGTCAGCTCGGGAGGGTATGAGAACGACTAACTAGATCACATCAACATCCTGCTTTCTTAGATGAGTCTTTGTCTTCCATGGGAATTTCAATTTAATACAAATAATGCCTTTGATACTTGCATAAATAAGTATAAGGATATAAACGATTAAAGCTTGCATGCAGGAAGACAATTGCTTGTTCCTTAAAGGAATTTATATTTCTTGGCTTATTTGAAATTTCAATTCAATTTTGTATGGCAAGCTAACTTTTGCCGGCGAACCTAAAAGTATGCTTTACATATTTCGGAGGATTTGATGCGTAGGTGCAAATCGAAACAAGTTTTTTTTCAAATCTGACTTATTTATTTGAAATATTTTTAAAATTCTCTTGTTTGTTTTTCGTTTCTAATTTCAAACAGTTCTTCATTGTGATCAAAATATGATTACAACTTTGCAAAATCATTTTCAATGTATTCATTTCAAATATGAAATAAAAACTCGCTCAAATCAGTTTTAAACCTTAAAAGTTGCATATGAAGAAAATTTATGTTGATTTCAAGAAATGCCATGAATTGAACAAAATTTTAAATATATACTGTATTTTGTCAGCTTTTAAATAAAAGAATAAACACAGAATGTGTCGCAATGCAATTTATATTTGGGCAACAATTTCTTGCCACTGAGAAAATGCAGAATAAATTTTGTTTTATGCTGCTATGCTGCATACAACTGTGAGAGCTCACACTAGGGAGCTTTTCTCTGTTTGTGCTCAATAGCATGGAAATTTTCCAAAAGTTTTCACAACACACACACGCACACACATACACATGCACAACCCAAGCAAGTCGGTCACCGGTGCGGACATTGTCTATGGCCATAGAATTGAGTTCCCTGAGTCTTCCTTTCACACGTCTTCTTTTGTTGGCATAGTTTGACACTGCTCAAACGCAATTATTACGTGAGAATTATATTAAAATGGAAACAATGACTTGCTGGGGGTTCGGGCGGAGGCGTTTGAGTCACTTGGAGTTGCAGGAACACGAAGAGGCAGCTAGGCCAAGTAAATTGCAGCCACTGCCAAAGACAGCCGCAGCAGCAGCAGCAGCTAAAAGTGGGCGTCTCGTGCTGTGGCTAAAGCAATATGTTTGTGGAGACTGCCTGCAGGGAAAAGAGCAGAAAGGCAACACGACACGATACGAGGCAGCAACCAGAGACGACCCTATTGGACTCTTCAAAAGAACCTCCTCTTTGTCATACTATAAAACATTCTAATGGCTATCGAAACGCAGCACAAACAGTATTGTTCTTTTAGCACGTATTTCTGCATGTACTTGCATATCCCGCATGCTAAAAGGCATGCTAAAAGCAGTCCGAATTGCATATGATAAAAGGCATTCAAACAGAAGTCAGCATTTCGTATACAGCAAAGGGCATTCGAACAGAATTCGGAAGTGCATACTAGGTATGAGCGTAAAATAATAAAATAAATAAAATAAATAAAATAAATAAAATAAATAAAATAAATAAAATAAATAAAATAAATAAAATAAATAAAATAAATAAAATAAATAAAATAAATAAAATAAATAAAATAAATAAAATAAATAAAATAAATAAAATAAATAAAATAAATAAAATAAATAAAATAAATAAAATAAATAAAATAAATAAAATAAATAAAATAAATAAAATAAATAAAATAAATAAAATAAATAAAATAAATAAAATAAATAAAATAAATAAAATAAATAAAACTAAAAAGCCAAGCATGCTAAAATACTGATTATAGTAGCAACGCTTTCATGACCTACAACTTTTCTGCCTTACAACATAGTGCAAAACTGTGGCTTTGTTTATAGAAAATGATTCTTTTGGCCAATACATTTCGTCGGTTCCCACAGGGCACTCAAAAGCCAAGTTGAAGCTATAAGGCACAGCTAGAGTGCGAGTCGAGTGAATTTGCTCTTGTTAATTGCATGTTCTGCATATCACTTATAAATGCACCCACACATATACACACACACATACACACACATACACACACATACACTCACATACATGTGGCAACACTTTACATTTGCAAGTTGATACACACACATAGTCGCATAGTTGGGAAAAGTTTAGCCATAATTGGATTTTCAAAGTTAATTACCAGCATTGAATTTAGCCGTAAAACGTAAGAACACACCAAACAGTGATTTTGTGTGTGGGTTTTATACATACTCATGCATGTGTGTTTTGTGTATTTGTATGTGTGCTCCGCTCGATTACAATGTAATTTGGCATAGATTTTTGCTTTTAATGGCAATTTGTAACCGCCCAGCCCAACAGCAACAACTGCAACAACAGCAACAACCTTGTGAATTGCCTTTGATATATGCGATTAAACTGCAAATCAATGGCAGAAGTGAGACAGACAAACAGCTTGGATGGACGCCTGTCTGACTGGGCTAAGTGCATATGCAAAGTAATCCTTGGTAGCCAAGCAAGGAGCAGCTCAAACCAAAAGCAGCAGGACATAAGCAAAGCAAATGGAATTATGTCTTATTATTTAGCCAGCGGCAACAAATCTCTCAACTTGCAACTCACAGCTGGCACTGCACCAAAATGTTGCACAGTTTGCCAGTTGCCAGTTTTCAAAATCTAAATCCAACTCCGACTTCAGTTCCAAACTGCATCCTACTACATCTCGTTTGCTCAATCTCTGCTGTTGGGTGTCTTTAATGGTCTTTATATATGTATTTATAGAGTATAAGCCAAATTGCAGTCAAGGGAACTACCATGTGCAAGCTTCATACTTTTTATGGCATAAATTCAAAAAAGGTTGCAAACACAAACAACGATTAGAGAAAATATATTAAAACATAAATTTGCATTTCAATTGAAAATATTTCAAAGAAATTTCTTTGCTGGAGCTCGAACTTTGCAAGTTATCGAGACTGGAGCTCGAACTTTGCCAGTTATTGAGACAGGGGCAGAACACCTTATGGCCACAAATCAGGTACAGAACGTGGAAAATTCTAAAAATTAACAACGTTTTTTTAAAGTTCGAAAGTACTTTTTACTTCTTCAAAGGCTTTTTGTTCTAATTCCAAGAATTTATGAAGTTTTCGTACTAAATTTAAGAATATATAAGGACGAAAAGTATTTCGAATTTGTGAAACATTAGGTTAGGTTAAACTGCGTATTTGTGTCACAAAAATGAGGAATTTGTGCCACTGTAGCTGGGTAGCATTCGTAAAGGCAAGTCGAGTCGATATAAACTGCACTGCAATGACGCTCACATAAAATGCAACATAATTTTCTTATGAGTCAGACAGACAGAAACGAACCGAACCGAAAGGTAAGTGTGTGGAGAGAGGAAAGTTGGGAGATAGAGGGAGCAAGGGTGGACGGAGGATAGCTGTGAGTGTGGGCGTCTCGGCTGCTATAACAATGAATGTTATCTGTTTAAGCTGCGCCCGTTTATCCTGGCAACAGCAGCAGTCGCAGTCGCAGGAACTGCTGTCTGCCGAGGCAGCAAAAGTCAACCAAACGGAAGAAGATTGCAATTTAAAGGCGAACGCGAACGCTGGGACTACACGCAACGAAATAATGTAGTAAGTCTTAAGCAAAACAATAACAAAATAAACAAGATAGAACTTTTAAGCTGCTGAGATTTCAACTTAAGCTTTTCTAATCCAACAATTTTCTTACAATAAAATATTACAAAGAAATTGTTCGCAGTGTAGGCGTACGGGTGCGGCAAACGGGTTGCTTTTATTGTGTCTGCAGCACAAAAAATATTGATGGCCATGTTGTAAGTTCTTTGCTTTGGCAAAAAGGAAAGCCAAGAAGCTTCACACAGCGCAACTGGCAACAGCTAAAGGTGAGACCAACTTGCTGTGCAGTGAGAAAGAGAGAGCGCGTTAGCCAGGGAAAGAGGAAAGAGAGGAAAGTAGTTCAGCAGGGAAGACAAAACTGACAACGTTTAAGCGAAGATGCATTTTAACCCATTAGTTGACACTGTCAAGAGAGATATGAAAGCTAAAGACATTTTGTTTTTCTGTTTTTTGCTTTTTGTTTTTTTTTTTTGCTGACATCAAGACAAATTTCAGTCACATATATTTCAAAATGTATGACGAATAAATGTTACAAAAAAATAGCAACTGACAGAAACGTTCTTGGTTCTTACGAGTTCCGACAATTTGGTATTTAATTGGACTATTAAGAAGACTAATTAAGGCAATTTTTTATAAATTGTACGATTTACAAAATTGACTTTAAGAGCACAAATTAAATCAGAGCTAAAGAGTGCCTCAATTAAAAGAATGAGAACAAAAAGTACGTTAAGAAATAAATATATTTTTTACACAAATTATGTTTTTACCTGACATTCCAAAAAGATTTTTTTATAAAAAGCAGAAAGCCTGTTTTGAATTAAGAAAGTTTTGAGAGCAAGCAATTTGTTGTTGAAATAGAAAAAACTTAATAAGTATTATAAAAGCAACACATTGAGTTCCGGTCCGGTTTCCACTTTCGGCAAAGCATTTCGCTCAATTGAAATTGATTATTGCGTTCACCTACTAAATGGCAAATTGTAAAATACAAGTGAATTCAATACGCAAACAGCAAGTGAAAACCAGAACAGGCCTGCTTATATCTTATGTAATCGTAGCTTTTTCTTTCCGATAAACAATTTCTTTTTATGGACTAAAAGAAGTTTTAACGTTTATCGAGCTAACTGTTAACTTTTTTGAAGTTCGCATCACAAATGTTGCTACTAAAATATTTGAAATATTTTCAAGTTTTAGCTGGAAACTAAATAAAATAGAATATGCTTTAAAAACTGCATTAATTTGGCAACAAAAAAAGAACAGCAGCTGCTTTTGAGATACGAAACTTTTACGTCTAATTTTCAGCTGACACGAGCAGCAGTAGCAGAAGCAGCAGCAGCAGTGGCAGCAGCAACAGCAAAAATGTTTGCCTCACATTATGTGAAACTATTTGGCAAGTGTAAACAAATAAAAGTTTTGCACTTTCAATGGGTTAAGAGTAGAGAAATCTGCCTGATTGTGGGCCAGAGATCGTTCTGGTGTGATGTTGGGTAGGGTAGGGTAGGTAGAGGGTAGGGTAGTGTTGGGTGCTAGGCCAAGAGCCTAGGTACCGTTATTTCATTATCACTTTTGCATGACAATGCAGAAAGAAAATACACACATACACACTCGTTGAACTGTGCAATGATGTGCAATACGCTCGGGGGGGCAAACAGCAAGATTCAAGTCGAGTGTCGTGTCGAGAGTCAAGAGTCGAGACTTGAAAAACTTTGCAACATTGCAACGAGCTGTGTTTTTTTTACTTCTTTTTTTTATGTTTTGTTAATGCAGCGAGCGAACGGCCCAAATTGCTTTGGCAAAAGTGGAAAAACCGGTCCAAGTTGCAAGTTGCAGCAGCAGCGAGAGATATACACACATGATTTCCCACTCACACACTTCGCAGCAGCCCCCCACCTTGCCGTTTCCCCGGCAACTGCAACTGCAACAACAACACTCTTAGCTGTTGTTGATAGTGCGAATGTGTGTGGTTAACATGGCTTAAGAAACTTTTTGTGCAGCAAAAAAACAAAATAAAAAACAACAAAAAAAAGTTTGTTCTTGCCACTGCCTGCGAGAAGCAACAACAGATAAGTTGCAACTTTCAAAAACTTGCGCCCCAAAAAATGTTTTCTGTTTTCTTTACATTTTCGAATTGTTGTTCTTGCAGCCCTTTTTCTTTTTTTTTCCTTTCTTTTTTTTTGGGTTTCTGTGTTATGTTTACAAAACGCTCTCTAACAGCAAAACAACAAACAATGCAAGTGCAATTTTTGCATTGAAAAAGAAAAGAAAGAAAAATAAGTTTTCCACTTGTTGCGGTGGTGTTGCCAAACCAAACGTGGACAAATAGCGAAAACAATAGCACACAAATTTTCATAAGTTAACAAACAGCAACTTTTCGGACAATTTTTAAGCCATTTTTTTTTTTTTTTTTTCTGTATAAATATAATATACTCAAAAGCGTATCGGTCATATGCATTTCAATGCCTCCGAGGTAAGCTACCCTATAATAAAAGAGTATTAAAAGATGGCATACACTGGATTAATGTGTGACGTTTGCTACAAGCGTGAAATAATTCAAGGAATAAAACTCATAAATCTCTTCCATTTTTCAACTTTAGATCATTTTATGCATTAGTTTTCATCACATTTTCCTAAATAAAGCTGTCTATCGCTCCTATTCTTCACTTTTGGAATATTTTGCTGATTTATTATGACGTTTCCATCATATTTTCATAAAATAAAACAATCTATCTCTATTCTATTCTTCAATTCTAGAAGATTTTGCTGACTGATTGTCAATTTTTGATCACATTCTCAAAAAAAACCTTTTTCTATCTCTTCCATTCTTCAATGCTTGGAAGATTTTACGCGTTTCCATCACAATCTTACAAAATAACACTAACTATATCTTCCATTCTTTAATTTTCAAAAATTTTGCGGATTGAATTCACAACAACGATTCAATTCACTAGGTCGAAATTGAGATGTTTTCGTCACGTTCACACAAAAAAAAAAAGCTATCTATCACTTCCATTCTACAATATCATAAGTTTTTCGGATTGAATTCACATGAATGATTCAATTCACTAGCTCAACAGCATTGATTTTGAAGTTTCCATCGCACTATCTATCACTACCATTCTTTAAATTTTAGAAAATGTTGCGTATTGAATTCACATCAACGATTCAATTCACTAGCTCAACAAACGTAGTAGCAGTCAGTATGTATCAAAATCTTATTGAAACTGCAATTCGACACCGTCATAAATCTTTTCAGGCTTTTTCTGTTTAAAACCAGCTATGTTTTATAACCAAATTTGAAACATTTAAAATACAAAAACATTTTTTGTAAATTTTTACAGGACATCTTTAAAGTCGCGCAGCTCAAACGCCAAAAAAAATGTGTGTGCAGCTACTCATTTATCCATAGCGCAATTTACCGGAATTTCACATGGTTGCCGCATGCACATGCATGCTTATGCTTGCAACAACACTCTTCCCGTGCAACCCTCCTGCGATCTACAAGCTCTACAACCAAACAGCTCCCTGCAGTCCAAACTTTTCCACTCAACAGCGGCCCGCCGAAAAAAAAAGCAACAGAAAATACGAAACGCAGCCAAAGAACTTTTTCAAACGATTTGGGTTGTTGACTTTTTTTGGTCAGAGATTCTTGCACGGCTCATATGCCATGCCCACATACGCCCCCACGCTTCACTTCCTCTCTCTCTCTCCCTCCCTCTCTTTTTCACACTCTCTGTCTCTCTCAGTCTCTTAGCTGGCTGTATCACTTTATAAACAGTGTAAAATTCAATTTCACTTTTGGCACGCAGAAAAAAACTTCTCGACTTTTGGCGCTTTACGTTGGGGCACATCACTTATCATATTCCAAATGCCACCCCGCAGACTTGCACCTCCCCCCTTTTCACCCGGCTGCTGCCTGCATCGTGCAACGAACAGGTGAAGCACAACTTTTTTGTTGTGCCAAAATTAACTTTAGACTTTAAGACCAAGCGAAAGCGCGTTTAGAGTAGAATTTCATTTATAAAAAATTGCATTGCCAGCAGCCACTTGACAAAATTAACCAAAGGGGGTAAGATTCAAAGGGGAGGGAGTGGGTGATTGTGGATGTTAGGTAGGTAGTTAGTTTGGTTTGGTTTGGCTTGGAAGGCCATACAATTTATTACAATGTGGCTGTGGCAAATCCCAACGCTGCACAGAATGCGAGACAAATTTACTCAGTGAAAACACCCAAAGGCAATCTGCAAGATACAAAAGTATCTTTTGCCAGCTGCGGCGACGCATTTGGTTGTGTTGTGCTACCAGGCAAAGTAATGACCAAAGCACGAGCTAAGAAACTTGCTCTTGTTGTTTTTTTTTTTGTTTTTTTTTTTTCGGTTGAGAGCAGTACCATTGCTGTTGCTTTTTACGCCCGCTGGCCACTTGAGAGGAAATATCTGAGCATTTGAACATTTACGCTTCATCGATTGCACAGTCCAAGTTGCTCCGGGAAAGATACAGAAAAAAAAAAAAGAATTGGTAAAGTATCTGCCAGATAGAAACGAGTGCGCAAAAGGTAGCAAAGTTTGCTGCCCAAACAAATAAACCACAGAGCTAGCTGCTGTGTGGATGACTGGCGTTTTTCACCCCCTTCAACTGCCCCTACCCCCTCTCCGTGCACCCATCTCCACAATTTGCTGTCGTCGTGGCTAAAACTTTTGTTTGCCCAAGTGCAGCGGCAAAGCGATAAAAAGCCACAGCACGAAACGTAGCTGAGCCACTGAAGAAGCAGGCTGCAAAACTCGTTGGCCAACTCTTGACCAGGCCAAGTTTACGAGCAGCTTCAATGGCCACACACATTTGTTGACAGCTGGCCGGAAGGGGGCCACAGTGCCATAGAGCCACAGAGCCACAGCTACAGCCACAGCCACGGACGTACACTCAGCGAAAAACAACAACAAAAAAACACCAACATACTCTGCTCCTAATTCTAGAATTTACGTCTTTTTTTTTCCTTAATATTTGCAGTATTTGTATATCCGTTTCAGTGTTTTTTTCTAAGAGTTGAAGTTACGGCAAACTTGAATACAGTAAACTTTTGAAAGATTATTTTAACAGCATTTGGCGTTGTCAGTTTGTTGAATTATAACGATAGAGTGTCGTTTATACGGAGAATAGTAAGGCTGTTCTGGTTTTCACTTTTGGCAACATTTTGCGGAATTGCAATTTGTTTGGTGCAGACAAAGTTCCTTATTGTTGATAGAGTGAAATGAATCTTAGCTCAATGGTAACTTTATATTTAATCCTTGATCAAATGAAAGTGAATTTAATCCACATAATCTTACCAAATGTGAAAATATGAAAATATGCGGAATTGCAATTTATTTAGAACTTCAATATTTCCTTATTGTTCCTCTAGTGAATTGAATCTAATCTAAATGGTGATTCCACTCTTGACCAAATTAAAGTGAATTTAATCCGCAAAGTATTAATAAATGTGAAAATATGAAGTTTTGCGGAACTGGAATTCATTTAAATGTTCAAAATGTCATTATTATGCAAGTAGTGAAGTGAATCTTAGCACAATGCTTACTTGATATTTAATCCTTGATGAAATGAAAATGAACTCAATCCGCCAAATCTTGCCAAAAGATAATATATAAACGTTTAAAGCTAAATCACTTTCGCAATATCTTAACGAATTAGTGAATTAAATCTAAGCTCAATGGGGACTTCCGTGAACGTGAATTCAATCCGCAAAATCTAGCTAATATTCACAAAAGTGGAAAACGGAAAATGCACACTTAAGTAAAAGCGTCATTTATTTATGTTTAATTACGCTGCTCAGCACACTTGAAATAAATTTGAGTCGAGATTGAATTGAGTTCAATATTTCGTACTTACTTCTAGACTATTTCTCCAAGTGTTGCAAAGTAGACTCGTGAAAAGGAATGAGCGACATTTTTCTCATTAGCGCTAAATCTTCAACTCAAGCACAATTGCAATTTGACACGTTGATGCTGCAAGTGGCTAATTAAAATCTATGCAACATCGATTTGATTGACAACAAAGCGATAGAGTGAGAGATGCAGATACAGATACAGATACAGATACAGATACAGATACAGATACAGATACAGATACAGATACAGATACAGATACAGATACAGATACAGATACAGATACAGATACAAAAACTAAATAGCGAACCTGTTGAGAATAACTATTTGCAATGACCACTTCAGTTGGCAATTTGCAATTTGCAATTTGTTTGCACAAAATAATTTGCAATATTCGTTACCAGCGTTATTTGCTTTCTCTCAACACAGCTCCCTCCGCTCTATTTCCATCACCCTGCATCTACCTACTATAACCACCCCACCACCAATCTAGCTGCAACTTCATTTTTCATTTGCTCAATGGGGCATGCTGCTGTCAATTGGCAGCTGAAGTGCGAAGAGCTCAGCTTAGCTCAGCTCAGCTGCCATCCAGCAAAATTGTGTGGCAAACAGCAGCAAGTGTTGCAAGCAGCTTAATGAGCAGCTTCTCTGATCAAACGACATTTATAAATATTAAGTAGCTAAATTGTTTAAGTCTTCTTTAACAGCTTGTTATGCAACAGCAATGAATTGCAACAAAATACAAAACAAAAACAAAAAACATACAAATCCAAGGCAATAAGACAGCATACAGTGTTATTTATTAAATATTTATAAAATAATAATAAAAAGATTAAGTGCATTTTGTGCTTTACTAAAAAAGAAGTTATATCAGCTATTCCAAAAACACAAACACAATTATATTTGTGAAAAAAGAATTTTAATGGCATCCTGTTAACTTTTTTCAAGTTTTTTGCAACAATTGTTTTGAGGTTTTAAAAGAAAAACATATTTTTTTTTTTTTTGTTAATTATTTAATAAATATATAAAACGATCTTGAAAAGTTAAAACGAATGAAATCCGAATAATTTACTTCATTTTCGATTGGAATAGTTTCGTTTTCTTATATTTTGAAAGCTAGTTCGAACCCGAGTTTTGAAAGCAATGAGCCTATCTATTTGTCAAGTAGAGTGCATATGCTGAATCAAGATCGGAATGGTTTTGTTTCATTTTTTTTTTTCGTAGCCGAGTTCGAACCCTAGTTTTCTAATAAGTTTATCGAATTGCATCGAGAAACATCATTCGATAATATTACAAATGCAATTTGATTTTAATCTTATGAATAAACTAATTAATTTCTAAATAAAATGAAAAATTTAAGAAAATTGAGTTTAAGAATTTGTGATTTGAAATTCCTGTTTAATCTAGCAATTACTTTTCAATCCGTACATAAGTAAAGCAAAACTTTTAAAAACATACAAATATAACATTTTAAAAAATGCAGAATAACAATCAATTTCGTTGCCGTTGAATTCAAGCGGAATCAAAATACAGAACAGACCTGACTACATTATTGAAAACAAAAAGGGTTTGAAAAAACATTTACAGTTCAACAAAAATATTGCATAATTTTCATTTTCATGATTATTATTATTATTATTTTCTTTTCAATTGTAAAGCCCTGTCGAGCAATCAGATTTTCCAAGTTTATCGCACTTATTCACAAAGTGACAGCGACAACGACAACGACAACAACAGCAACAATGACAATAAAAAGATACAAAATAAAAAATAATAATTATATATGCATTTTCTTTAGCACACATCTGTTTTTCAGGTCGCATAAATTTCGGCGAAAATGTTGTGCAAATAAATTATCAACATATTTTTGTAGCTGCCGCGCATAATTTATGTAACAAAATTTGTTTTTTAATTAAAATGTTTACCGCTTGCCTCCCGAAAAAAATTTGCATCTGTTCTTATTTATTTCTATCTGTGTTTTTTATTTTTATTTTCGTGTTCTCTGTTTTTTTCCCACATTTTGCAAAATGCAAAATCAACACAGCAGACAGAAAAATGCAAATAAAAAAAATTAAAAAAAAAAAAAACACAAAAATACGAAAGAAAATAAAATAAAACAAATCCAGCTTATTAAACGCTTCTCACGATATTTTTGCGTATGTTACACGGCTGCTAAATTTTCACATTATTTTCTTCTGCTTCATCCGCTGCTGTTTGGTTTCCCAAGCTTTTCCTGTCATTCCCCTCCATTATCTTATACTATATGTTTGTATGCTTTGACGGCCACAAAGGACTCGAGTCGACTCGAGTCGAGTTGAGTTGAGTCGAGAGACACGATAGGTCCTAAGCAGCACAGGAAACAGGAAAAAGGAAAAATCACTGGCAATTTGCATAAGATACAATTGAGTGAGTGTCGTCGGCATTTCTTTATTTTGCTTGAGCATTATTTTCCTTTTGTACGCTCGTGTAATGAATTATCATATTTCATGTGGCTTCCACCCAAAACACACACACACACACACACACACACACAGACAACACTCCAAATGTCTGCATTCAAATTTGTGACCCATCCAAAAAAAAAAAAGAAGCAAAATCAAAAAAAAGAACAAAAACACGTTAAGGCGAATGTGGCCAAGCCGCAAAAAATGAGTTACACAAACCAAATGCCGCAAAGTATGCAATAAAAAAAGAACTGAACAAACGTTGTAGCTGCAGGTAGTCTTCATTATTAGATACCCTGTAAAATGTTTCAAGTGTGCTTTAGATTACAATTTGGAAAACTTTAACGACTAAGTGAGGAATCGCAACAAGATCGATGTTATAATCGATTATTATATAATCGTACATCGAATCAAGCGTCCCTAGTTCTTATACATTTCATTGATTGTTCAACATAAATTGCATCAACGTTTAAAGTCAGTCACTTTATTAGCGAAATTGAATAAAAATAGAAAAATAGATTTAAGTTAATATACAGATATATATTCCGATTGAAATTTGAGAAAACGATTTGAAATTTGTGAAAACGGAATTCCTCAAAACGTCTGCGGAATGCAAAGGAATTGCCAGTTGAAGAAGGAATTGCAAATAACAAATTCTTAAACTCAATTTTCTTATATTTTTGTCATCTTATTCAAAAATGAACAAGTCCATTTATTCATTCGAATAAAGCCAAGTTGCATTCAAAAATTGTCTGTCAAAGAGAAGCGAAAACGTGGCATCAAACGTGAATTTTCTCAATGACGACTACAAAGACTAATTGCTATCAAAACTCGGGTTCGAACTCGTTTTCGTAAGAAATCAAACGAAACTATTGCGATCTTGTTTCAGCAAGTGCCTACTTTAGATAACAATCAAATAAACTGCTTGCTATTAAAACTCGAGTTCGAACTCCGTTTCGTTAAAGATAAAACGAAAACGAAAGCATTCCGATTGGAAGTCCGAACAAGAATTCGTAAGTCATTCGTTTTAATAGGCTTGATTTTGATATAACTAAGAATCTGCATCTGTTTCTTTAGGGTATACAGCACAACAGCAGCAAGGAGTTTTCCGAAATACTTGAAAGTCACGGTTGCTATAAAAAAGTAATAGAATGGCGGCAAATATAATTCATACGGAAAAAAAAGTGAAAAAAGATGAAAGAAATAAATGTATAGCTAAAATAAAGTAAGCACAAAAGTCGAGAGTCGAGATTGAGTAAGAAAAGGAGTTGATGGTGTCCTGGTTTGGTCTCCTTTTGGTTTGCTTTGGTTTCGTTTGGTTTCGTTTGGTTTCCTTACTGCTGTTGATTTGGGTCGTGGCAAGGACTTAGCAGCTTAGTCGCAGTATGGCTGTTGTTGCAGTTGTTATTGTTGTTCTTATTGTTGTTGTTATTGTCATTATTGTTGTCCAGCAGCTGTGCTGCGGCATCTCGGATAGAAATGACAGTAAAAATATGTCAGCCAGCTTCCCTTGCAGCATTGTAATACTAAATTTCTTTTACCCCCATTCCATATCCCATTCCATGCCACAAAAGAGAGAGACTACTGTCCATCTGTTTGGTGTCTTTTGGTGTCTTCTGCTGTCCTCTGTAGCTTCTCATGCTGCTATCTTTTGAAATATGCTTTGCTGCAGCTTTTATAAACTGTGTGGTGTCCACTGTACATTGTTGTTGAACATTTCATTCATTTGTTTTGCGGTTTTGTGCAGCTTACGAGCTGCACTTTTGCCGCTTTTCCTGTTTTCTTGTTCCCTCCCTTCGCCCCTTTCTACTTTTTTGTATGTGTTTTTTTTTTTTTTTTTTTTGACGTGTTGCGGCGCGAATTTAATTTTTAGCCAACATTGCCACGCCCACGCAAATGTTTTGTTAGCATTTCCATAAATTTTCACAGCTCTCGAGCTAAGCTTCAGAGTCTGGAACAGGCCACTTGGCAGCTGCAGCTGCAGCGGCAGCGGCAGCGACTCGGCCACAAAAGCAAACTTCAAGCGAATTGTTTTTCCGGCATGGGTTACTCATGTGTCATGAGTAGACGGCCGAAACCCCTACCCATTCCCACCCCCCTTTATACACCCATGACTTGGAATTACACGCTTGTTACTCATGCATTGCTTACCCCCCCTACTCCACTCTGTTTTCCAGCACACCTCGCGATTCTGGCTAACAATTGAGAAGTCTCGCAAAAATAAACTCATGTGCCGACGCTGGCAAAGAACAGAGCAGCATTTGAATGTTTTGAGAGGGGGGTTGGGGGAGAGGGGATTTTGGGGGCTTGAAGTTGGAGTGCTGGATTTTGCAGTGGCAACCACAGCAGCAGCAGTTGCCTTTCGATTTGCAAATTGCATAACAATTCGCCAGTTGCAGCTGGAAAAACTTTGCTGCACTTTCAACTAAAGTCGCTGCAAAATGTGTTGCCAAAAACGGAGCGGGGGAGTTGGGTGCTGTTTTTGGGCGTGGCTGGCTCCTTATAAAGTCACTAACTTAAAGTCAGCGTGTGCAATCGAAAAGCTTTAATTGAAACTGTAGTAAACTAAGTTAAAAGGCAGCTTCAAATGTTTTCAAAATGAAATGTTTTTGAAATTTAAGAAGAAAATATCATTTTGTAAAAATTTTTTTATGTTAGTTTTAGTTTAAAATAAAAATAAAATTAGCTTAACTTACAAAAGCGTTTACAAAACACGACACTCCACTTCAAATATGTCTCATTAAAAATAGCTGTTTCTAATTCATTTTGATTTGAAAAAACTTAACAATCAGCTGAACCAGCTCACAATTTTTGAACTCTTTTTAACGTTTAGGCTGCTTTTCACGCTTCTTTTCGTACTGTTTCTAAGCATATTTTGCACTGGTTCACAGAACTTTAAACTTTCCATTGAAATAAACTTTAATTTCAAAATGCGTTTGACAATCAGCTGCTTAGCTTTTATTAAATCCAGCATTGATTTCAAAGTGATGCACAAAGTCTTGTTGCACGCTGCGTATACGCAATGTTGGCAGTGCTTTGAATAACGCATTTAATCATCTACTCAACTAGCTTGTTTTAGCCACCCCCATCGTCGTCGAAACTCACCCCCCTCCGCACACTCTTTACTCAGTTGTTTCTTGTGTGTTCTGCATAGTTTGCTAGCTGCGTTTTTATGATGATTTTTAGTATTATTGCATTGCAATTTTAAATGGCAAACATTTTGTTGCTGTCAGCAAAGTATGCAATTTTTTTCAGTTCTTTTTTTGTTTTTTTTTGTTTTTGGTGTACCAGTCTTGTAGTTGGTTCTGTTGCTGGTTCGGTTCCTGCGCTCTGTAGTCCACAAGCTGACTTTTATTATATGTATATTTTTAATGCAAAATGGAAAAAAATTACTTTCATTTTTCTCGGAATTGGTTTTACAAGCAGCCAAAAGCAGCAGCAAAAGCCAAGTTAAAAAACTTTCGAGCCAAAACAAGCAAACGGGCGAAAACAGCGTGCAGAGAAAACTTTTTCAACCAAGTGAAAAATGCAACACAATCCCCGCCAGCACCCCCTGCGTCCCTTTGTCCCCTACAGCTCCTATGAGCCATGTCCTGCGCTGCATTACAACGGCTCAGCTGGGACTGCTCTGTACTCTCGGCTCGCGGGGCTCTGTTGTTGATCCTCTCGTGCAATATATGCAATGCAAAAGTTTTTAATTTAGCGCCAACTTAGCGCTGAGACTTACAAAACGCAAAGCAACTGGAAGAAAAGCAATGGATGGGAGGAGAAGGGAGGAGAAGGCAGAGATACTTCCTTGAAATATGCTTTAAAAAATAATCAACTTGCTCAGATTGCTGGCCAGCTGGTAGCTGCCTGGCCCCCATTTTGCCTTGTCCAACTAATTCTCCAGCTGCAATTCCAGTTGGCCAGGCCAACAACAACAACAACAACAACTCTTGACGATTTCTAGCCGCCGCATCTGATGGATGCACTGATGCCTAAGACGCAGTCAAGCGCATTTCATGCGCAAATCTGACTTTGGCCCGGCACAATGGACAACGCCAGCGGCTTAAGCCCATGTCAGTTCGTCCTTGCGACTTCCCTTGCTTCGCCCCCCTTTGAATTTGTAGGCAACCATCAAAAGCTTAGAATACAACAAGCAAAGGGCATTTAGCAATGGAGTGGCAGCAACATAAACAAGTTGCTGCTGCTGTTGCAACATGAGACATCAATTTGAAACCCATTCAAGCAGTTGCATATTAACGTTTTGATTACAAAATTTAAAGGTGCAACTTTTGTTTCAATTTAATCTGTGTCTGCAACATTTTCATTCTCTTTTCGAATCTGTCTCAATTTTGTCACGCTGTTTTTCGTAGAAATTGCAATTCTGATTCTCTTTTAAAGATAAGTTTGAATACTTCTAATTTCACAAAACTTTTGAAACGGGAAATGAGAACCAACCTAATTGATAATAAATCTTTTTATTGTTGCATATTTTGCAATGTTGTGAAATAAGTCTTATTTAGTTGCGACAATAATTAAAATATTAAAACACAATTACTCAAGTAATTGCATTTAATATAATTCAACAAAGCAAGTCAACTTTTTGCATGCAAAATATACTTTTTGCAATTATTTATAATCTTGATTGATTTAGCATTTAGATTTGATTCATTACAAAAAAGAATTTCTTTCAATTTTTGAAAATAAAAAAGGGAATCTAAAAACTTTATAAAATCGTGATAAAAAAGGGGGTCCAGGGAAAATTATCTTCCTACAAGATTTTATGCATTTCAGAAACTAAATTTTAAATTGACTTTCGTATTAAAAAACTATTTAAAGCTATTCCTGAGCTAGTTACAATCAAAGAACTCTCAAAAATCATGTTGAAAAGACAACGAATATGAAGGAAAAAAAAAGGGAAATTATCGTCCTAAATTTAAAAATCTCATAGTTTGCTCAACCATCTCTCGAAATTTCATTAGTATGTTGTTTTTCTATCTTAATTTACTCAACATAACACTTAAAGTGCATATAACAGCTTATATCCATTTAGATAAAGTTCATTACCTAATATAAATTTAATTTCCATAAAACGAAACTTTTTTTAATTCCAGCAACGAGATTGTTGCTATCTATTTACACTATTTTTTTCATTCAGGTTGTGCAAAAAAAAAAAAAAAAAAAAAAAAAAACTCAGGTAAATCGCTCAACTCAATTCAAGTTGAGTTGAGTTGAGTTTTCGATTTAGTTTTGCGCACCTTTAAAGTTTAACTAGTTAGTTTGTCATGATAAGTTTTCAACGCCCCATCACATGAAACATGGTTGTGAATAGAGGTGAATGTATGGGGGAAGGGGTTGAGGGTTGGGGGCTTTAGATCAGCGGGTCGTGCAGTTGTTCAACATGCGACTGTGGGTGGCTTGGCTGGGTTGGTTTGGATTGGATTGGGTTGAGGCAGGTCAGTTTTTTGGTCAGCTCGTGTTAACGGGGGCTAAAAATGCAAGTTTTATTTTGTTACACTCGACTTTACTCGTGATGTTGTTCTTGTTCTTGTTCTTGCTGTTGGTCATGTTTTTATAGATGTATTTGTTATTGTTGTTTAACCCTTGTCAAGTCGCACAGCGACCCAAAACAAAACCAAAAAAAGAAAAAAAGTATATATAAAATGTGGGTCACTTGACGCACAACAACAACAACAACAGGAACAAGAGCAGCAAACAGGAGCTGGAAAATTTATTGTGCGTCGTTGTCGCTGCCAGTTTTTAGTTTTTGGTCAGAGCTTTGGCTGCCAAAAGCGCCAACAACAACAACAACAACAACAACAACAGCAACCAAATTGTTGTCATGCATTTGCTCCAGTTTAACCCCCTCCCCCTACTCATCCCTCTCAGACCACTCTCTCTATCTCTTCATATGCCTGTCTCTGCTTTATTGAGTGTCGTCTGAATTTTGTGTAGGGTGTAAAAGTGTAGATTTTGTTTTTTTTTTCGGGTCGACTTCTATTTCGTTTTAATTTATTGAAGCACTTTCCAAAAGCGCGACAATGTTGACCGGCTATATAGATAATATTAATAGCTTCAAGTGGTCAGCTTTCCAGGGCTAAAGCCCCAAAAGGTGAATGCCTCTAATGGGCTGCCCATCTATAGAACTGCTTTTTTTTTTGTTGTCGTTCTTTTTGTTGGTTGGTAAGGGGGAGGTGGGGGAGGCACCCAAATGATAGTCCCGAAAAATAAAACATTTGCGTGAAAGATGTCACGCCATAAACTATGTTTATTGAACCATTAGGAAAGCGATACGACGACTGCATGACAATCTGTATACAAAAGCGTTCCAAATAAAATTGCTTTGACAAATAAGTATCGAAGCAGATGTTCCAAATAGGAAATACTGAAAGATTGTCGTCTATATTTAATCAGAAATGTGAATGAGATTAATCTAAATTTAATATCTTGCTTGCAGTAATTAAAACTATTTAAAGAAAGAACTTGGAACTTAAGAAGTACAAACTGTTGTAATCAATTTTTATTTTTTAAAATTAAAAATATATGTTTATGGTATATTCATAAAGTCGATTGAAAAACAATTATTTTTATTCAAATGATTTTTATTCTACGACTTTAATTCATAAGCTTTATTTAAGTTTCCTTCGGTTTAATACTGAAATTTGAAAGGTTTCTCAAATCCTACAAGCTAAAACAGGCTTTGACTTTCAAAATAATCTACTATATCAAATAAACATTTTACTTTCATTTCGTTTTCTCATAGCTACAATGTTACGCAAGCCCAGTGCAAGTGTTATATTCTTTCATGGCTCGGGTGATACCGGAAGTGGCATTATGGATTGGGTGCGCAGCTTAATCGGCCGTGATTTTGATGGTTCACATATTAAATATATATATCCCACGGCACCAATGCAAAAGTATACGCCATTCAATGGAGAAGTCTCAACTGTATGGTTCGACAGACAAGATGTTAATATTAATGCTGATGAAGACAAGACAACAATGTCGCAGAGTTACGATATAGCAGAACAACTTATACAGAATGAAGTTAATAATGGTATATCATTGCAACGTATTATTGTCGGTGGTTTCTCCATGGGTGGTGCTTTAGCTTTGCATACTGGCTATCATTTGAATACTCAACTGGCTGGTGTTTTTTCACATTCGGCATTTTTAAATCGTACATCGTTGGTTTATGATTCCCTACGAAATCATTCGAATCAAACATATCCCGAACTTTGCATGTTTCATGGCACAGATGATGCTGTTGTTGAGTTTCAATGGGGTCGTGAGACATATGAAACTTTGGAAAAACTGGGTGTTAAAGGCACATTTACGGCTTTGAATAATACGGCACATGAGCTGCATAAAGGCGCATTGCTTGATATTGAGCAATGGATACATCAAAAGTTGCCCTAACTTTCGTTTGAAACAATGTATTGTTAAGAATTTATCCTAAAATAAATATATTAATGGGCATTTTTGAACATTATACATTTTTAATTGGAATCTATCTGCAGACTTGTCCTTATTCTATAATTTGTATTTACTGACACTTTTAATGCTATCGATAATCTGTTTTATGTTTCTTTTTTCATTATGGGTATTAAAAAACTGTCCATTTACTGCATTTCAAAATCATATATGTGCTTAAAATCATTCAACATAAATATTATATATCATGGAAATATGTCATTTTAAACTATCGATGGTATTCCCTTTCGTCTATCTAAATTAACAAGCAAGTACATCGAAAATATCGAGTGGGTCGTTCGAAATTATCAACTTAGTCTATCGAAGCTGTCTCGTGGGCTTATAGAAACTATCAGTTGAGTCTATCAAAACTATCGAGTGGGTCTATCGAAACCATCTCAAGGTTCTGTCGTAACTATCGAGTTGGTCAAGCGAAACTATCAGTTGGGTCTATCGAAACTATCGCTTCGATCTATCGAAACTATCAAGAGGTTTTGTCGAAACTATCGATAGACACACTATCGAAACTATCGATTGGTTTTTAAATATACTTATTTTGTATTTTTAAAGACTGATCTTAGAACTTTTAGAGTTAACATTCAAATTTGTTACTGTCTTCTATCGACTATCGTAATTATCGAGTGGCTAAATCACTTCTTCATTAGTTACCCCTCTGACACTGCCTGCCCCCGCTCATCCCTTGCAGACAGCAGCACTTCATCCATCTCCAACTACATTTCGTACTCCATCCATTGCTCCATTTATATACTACTCCAGCACCTGTTAAAATAGCCAAGTTTGTTGCACAGCTAATTAAGTCAAGTTTATGCAAAGGGGTTTTCATTCAATTCGCTTTCGCACGTTCTCACCTGGCACCCTTCCTCTCTGCTCAACTCCTGAACACACCCTGCCCCTCAAATATACCTTACTCTTGCTGCAGCTGTTCTGTATGTGTGTGTATGTGTGCTTCTAATGCTTTCCTTTGTTTTCCTTTCCCACACAGCAGACCCCAACCAGCAACAAGCTGAGCTGTTAATGTTGAGTTCAGCTGCAGCTCTATGCCTTCCTCAATTCCCCCTCTCTTTCCGCACACTTACAACCTAGCATTGTAATGTGCAAATGAGCTAGTTCTGATGAGCTTTGGAGTTGAAAAGCTGTGCACAGTCGAAGCAACACCAGCAGCACCAGCAGCAGCCTCATTCGAGTGTGCCTGGCCACAATGACACTGATGGATTTGCTGTTAATCAATATGAAATGAGCAGAGCAGCAGCCGCAACAGTTGCAACTAGGCAAAGCCGTCCCTTTCCCACCTTCCCACTTTCCCACCTTTAGCTTCTCTTTACCACTCCCTTACCATTTAGCTTTTTGCCGCTTTGACGCTTTTGGCCAAAAGCAGCTGTATGAGTTTTCACATAGCCAACTACTCCTGTGCTCAACTCTTAACCAGCGGCGGCTTGTGGCCAGGACTTTTTACATCTCTGTGTGCGTGTGTGTGTGTGTGTGTGCTAGTGTTGGTAAACGTTGTTTTGTTTTTTTTTTGCACTTTTTTTTATTTGCACGTGCATTTTTTTGCCTGTACTTTTTTTTTGTGTTGCGAGTGCGCTTCACATTTGTTTTATGAGAAAATATTGTACAAGTTTTTTAATTGCTTTTACGCTTAAAAAACACGCAAATTGTGCCATCTACATGTGCTTGTCTGTGTCTGTGTGTGTGTGTCTGTGTGTGTATGTGTATGTGTTGGCCAACAACTTTATTTCCATTTGGCATAAAAACTATGCAGAAAAGTTAATTTCAGCATACGAAAATACTGCAAGCATTTGCCAAGTAAAGTTTACACCCTGTCTGAGTGATTTATGATTACAAATGGAATTTATTATCAAGTCCAAATACACACACATAAACATACACACACGCATACAAACAAGCGCACACACAAAAGACAATTCATAAATATTTATAAATGTTGCCAGGCAAAACCGAAACAATTAAGTTAATCGATTTGTGGCAGAGAAATATCTTAAATGAAGGCGATGTCCCACAACAAACGACATTCGATTGATTACTTAAAAATTATGTGTGAAACCTAATATAAAACAACAACAACAAGAACAAGAACAAGAACAAGAAACAACAACAACTGTTGTGAACTCTTGCTGAGAACTTTTCAAATTAATTCATGTCTTTAGGCAACCGCAGCAGAAACTTTTGAATTTGACCAAAAACGGCTGAGAAATCTACGCAGAAACAAAAAAAAAGACAATAAATAAATGCAAAATACAGTAAACAAATTAAAAGGCATTGATTAAGAGCATGTTGAACTAAAAGCTACCCTGTAATTGGCAGAAGATATCAACCAATCTATAGAGCACATTCTAACTTTGTTTTTACAAAATTTAAAATAGTTTGGCGAATTTTTAACAAGAAACTGCATACCAAATTTGTTTACAGGCCAGTTTCAGTTTCCACATTCGGCAACATTTTGCGGAATTGCAATTTCTTTCAAGCTTCTACATTAGCTTATTCTTCATCTAGTGAATTGAATTTGAGCTCAAAGCTAGCTTGCCATTCAATCCTTGATCAAAAACTAACCACAAACTGCAAAAATATGAACATTTAAGAGAAATTCTCTTTCGAAATAATTTAACGAAAGTGGATACCGAAAGATAACACGCTAACTAAAAGTTAAACTAACTGCAGAGTATAAAATGAAAATCCAAATACAAAATGAAACAGTCTTTAAGGCAATTAGCATATGTCTGCCAAATACATTTGGTATTTGCGTATTTTGTGTGCAAGTATGTTAAATTTTAATTGAAATTCATTTACATTTAAAGCTAACAATTATGCGCATTTTCCCAGGCCCCGAAACGACATAACAAGCAACGAAAACAACAAAAACAAAAACAAAAAAAAGAAGAAAATAATAGAAGAAACAATTTGTAAATGATGCTGCATATAAGATAAAACTGAAAAACGAATGTTGAAAATTTGCATAAATTAAAATAACAAAAAGGCAGCAACTGACAAGAGATAAAAAGACCTCAGATAAACATATATTTGTATAAATATATATATATATCTGTATTTATATATTTAATACTGTAGCTCTGTGTCTAGCCTTTAGCTTGGTCAATTATGCATTATGAGCTGGCCAACAAAATGTGCTCTGCAGGATTATAATTGCAGGAATTTGTTTGATCATTTTATGGCAGTGTCCTAAGTAAATGTTGTGTGTGCAATGTAATCTCGTAATCGATGCAATTTATATTAAAATACTAAACAAATTGCATAAGATTCAAATACACAAAAACACATCTACACACGCCTAATAAAACATCTCTTTCTCTGTGTAGAGCAATATCTATGTAATACAATCAAAAACTTTGTTAAGCGCATTATGCATACTAAGTTGAATGGGGTGTGGAAGGCGGCGGTGGGAGTCCAAGTGTGGCAGGAGAGGGCGGGAGGGAGGTATTTGAGTCGAGCATAATAGTGGTATCTTTACAGGTTTCCATTTGCCTGACCAATGGCAATGGCCTTTTGTTGTGGAAGCTGCTCATTGTGCATGAAGTTTACATGAAAATTTGCTTGAATTCGTTTACCCGCTCATTATTACTATATTGCCACACATGCTTTTGTGTGATGTTGCAAAGTGTAACGAATGTTAGAAAGAAAGTGAAACGGAAAGTAAGACAAGATGAGAAGAGACGGGGCGAGATAAGACCAGACCAGACCAGACCAGAAGAGACGAGACGAGGTGTGGCTGTTCCAGATGCTTACATTATGCAATTGAATCGCAAGCTGTGCTGCAAACATGAGAAAGCATTTGCATTTCGACTTAAATAATACTCTTGAACTGAGAGCATGCCGCAAATATTTGTGCAAACTGGCGTATTTTTTTTTTAAAGTTTGCAGAAATAAACAAATCTTGAAATCTGCATGGCAAACCTGAAAGTTTGTCTGCAAACTGTCCAATTAATTTGATAAAATTTTTTAAAAATACTGAAATCAATGTTTAGGTGAAGCACAACAAGCTTGTGTTCAAACTAGCAAACTAATTTTACTGAAACTTTACCGCAAACATTTGTGCAAACTGGCATAAAGTTTGTAGAAAGAAACAAATCATGATATCTACATGGCAAACATAAAAGTTTGTCTACAAACTGACAAATTTATTTGAACAAATTTTTTTAAAAGCTCATTAAAAAACACTACATTCAGTGTTTAGGTCAAGCACAACCTACTTGTGTACAAACTGGCAATTTAATTTGGTCAAATTTTCTTAAAAATGTTTTAAGCATCTTAGTTAAAAATAACTGCATTAAATTGCTAGGCAAACACAAAAGATTTGTGTACAAATTTAAAAAAAAATGCAATAAATTAATAGGAAACACGAAAGAGTTTGTCTAAAAACAAACAAATGAATTTGTGAAAAATACATTAAACAAATGAATTAGCAACAAATTGTAAAAAGTTTGCTTCATTGCATTATAAGTTTTACAAATGTTTTGACGCTAATATAAGCTCTGGTTAGAGCACATGCGAAATTTCCCAACAACTGTTGGCCAAACATTCATTTCCACTGGCAAATTAACTTCTTTTTTTTTCATTTGCAACTTGCCACACCGCAACGTCCCTTTGGGAGCTGGCACATTTAATTGTGCGTGCACAATTTGCACACACAACCACATACACAAAGTCAATTTAGTGTAAAATTTGAAATGATTTTTTGCCACAGTGCTGGCCAAGGATAAAGGATAACCAGAGGCGAAGGAAAAACTTAAAAAACATGTGTTTGTCAACTTGAAAATGATTCGACAAATGTGCATATGACACATAAAGTTATGCAATTTGTAAAAGAAATTTTCAAAAAACAAGAAACAAAAACTGCAAAGTTGAAAAAAAAAAAAGAAAAAAGAATAGAGCAAATCAAAATAAAACAAAACAAAAGCAGCCCACGAAAACAAATGAGAAATGCCTCAATACAAGAAACTACAAGAATAAAAAGTTATCTTCGATGTGCCGAATATAGTATATACCCTTTGCCGAAAAGTTGTTCATTTGAAAACTTAACGAGAGATTTTAATAAAATTTGATCAGCATGAAAGAGCATGCTAAAACGCAGAAAAGAAAAATTTGGTTTTGGACCGATTGTATCTATGGCAGCTTAAAGATATAGTGTGCCGATTTTCAAGAAATTTTATCAGCATTTTAAAATAATGATAAGACTCAGGTTTGCTAAGTTTGTTCGAGTTAACTTGAAATACAACCGGAAAGACAGACACGACGGACAATTTAAGTTCACAGACGTCTTTTTCAATGTGTGACACATTTCTTAAGAAAATTACAATACCCTCTGAGAGGGTAAACGATAAAGCCAAAAAAAAAAAACCAAAAAAAACTTAAAGTAAACAACTGAAAATGCTGAAATGCTTGGATAAGAAGAACAAAGAATGTAAACAACAGCGAATTAAAGTCGCGCACAAATTGCAGAAACCCAAAAAAACCAAAACTGAAAAACAGAAGAAAAAAAAGTACATTTTTTAAGCGCAATTAAAAATGAAACAAGACACGAACAAAAAAATAGGTTTTTTTTTAAACTTCTTATGTGGGTTTTTTGTTTTTTTGGTTTTTTTTTGGTTGCCAGAGAGCTGCTCTGCTGGGAAAACGTGCTGTGCATGCAAGTGCCAAGTGGGCGTAAGCATGGGTTTTTTTTTTTGGGGGGCGTGACCAGTTGCGCACATGCAACAAATTGCAGGCAGCACGTCAGCAAAATGATAAACAGAATCTATTGCATACTTTGTGGCGCGAGCAGACAACAATAACAAGAAGAAGAAGAATAAGAAGCAGAAGAAACGACAGCAAACAAGAACAAATGCATTGCTGATATGGCGCAGGAAGCAGAAGAAGAAGTTAGGTGAAGCTGCTAGGGTTGTCATCATCAACAAAGTAATCATGCGTCTCGACGTAGGCAACAAACACGAAATAAAAAAGTTTGTCCATCTGCCACAAGTTGTGCTCTGCCTCTGCCTCTGCTGCTTTTGATGCTGCTTCTACTTCGTGTTTCTTATTTTATGTTTTGCTAGCAAAATTTTATTATTAAAATGCAAAATTGAAAATGGCAGCGACGTGCGAGCGAGCAGCAAATGGGCGGGGGACGAAGGCGGGTTTGTGGCATGACAAAGCGAATGCATATGAGTGATGCGTGACATGAAAAAGAAGGGAGTGAGTTAGCAGTGGGGGGAGGAGGGTGTGAGGTTGGGGCAGGCATACACTTGCTGCACTCTAAAAGCTCCTTTATTTATTATGCCAGAGCAAAAGATTGAAGAAGCGAGTCAGCAACCCTGGCAACCCTGGCAACCCTAACAAAAACTTTGCACACGCCTTTGATTCAATTTAAAGTTTTTTTTGCCACACACACACACACACACACTGGCTGGTAAGTAATATGAAAATTGATTTTGCCTAAGCACACACTAACATACTTACTCACACTTACACATACATACATATATGTATACACACATATAAGTTTCATGCTGTCAATGATCTTGGCTGAAGAGGATAACCGTAAACGTTGCTTACCTGCAAAGACAAAGACAAAGAGAGAGAGATGAGAAAAAGTGTGTAAGTAATTGGGCTGCAAATACTTCAACTAAATACAAAATGTAATGAGAAAGTTGCAGTCGTGAGCTACCGACTGTTAAATACTCTGTTTGCTCTGTCTGTAAAGAACTTTAACTTAAATATTTGTACTAGAATTGTAACAATCGATTAATCGAATAGAGTACTTGTAATCGGTGCTTTTTGGATAGCTAAGTTTATCGATCATCGATATTTTTCACACAACAGCGCACAAAGCAATTCCAAAACAAATTTGATTTGGTAAATTTGGGAATTCATTAAATATTTGGATAGACTTTTAATTGCGGCTTATCGTTATTTTAACTGTTTATTAAAATAATGTACAAAAAAGTTTTTATCAAGTTTTTAAAACCTCGATTAATCGATTTATTCTATACAATTAATAGATACACCAAATTGAATAGATACGGCTAAACAATTGTTTTCTAAATTTCTCAATTTTTAAATTTTAAATAACTAATAATTAGTAAATTTAACGATGATTTTTTATTTTCATTCTAAAAGACTTGAATAACGGTTATCAAACACTCAAATCATTCAAAGACTTTTTTAAATAAAAGACTTTTTTATAAGTCTTTCTAAAAAGAAAAGTCACATAAATTAAATATAATAGTCTGTGCAAAATATATCAAAAACTATAATAAATAGAGTTACGAAATTTGGCACGTGCAAAGTATAGAGTATGGTTGGTATTATTGACAAATTTGATTAAGATCGGATTGTAAATATAGCATGTATGAAATTTGTAATTGTGAAAAGAAAGGAACCTTGCACACACCCAACATACACTTTAACTACTTGTAAAACAGCGTATACAAAAATAAAACTGAATAATTTCCTCGCACACAGATTTTGACTGTTAGAACAACAGCAACAACAATTTTGGCGCCTTTAGCATTTGCATTTCATTAAAAGATTACCAGCTAAAATATATGGCCCACAAATGGAACAAAGAACTCTTACAAAATAAAACAGAAAACAGAATAAAACGAAACGAAACGAAACAAAATGAAATGAATGAAACAAGAGACGAGGACAAAAATTGTTTAACGCGAGACGAAAACGGCGAGTGTAAAATTTCATGTAATTACATAAAATACCCAAGTGCTTAGCGGCTAATGTGGCTGAAAGAGCGAGAGGCAGCTAGAGCAAGAGAGTGAGTGAGACAGGGAGGGGAGTTTTTATGTGTGTGTGTGTGTGTGTGTGTAAGTGTGTGTTGTGCTGACATTGAACAGGAAGCTCAGATTTCACATTTCACATGCAGCGCAGCGAGAAATACAAAAGTAAAATCAACGCGAAAAAAAAAATAATGTAATGGGAGACAGCAAAGCCAAGAGTTAGGAGAGGTATGGGGTTTGCGGTGAGGGGGGGAGGTGGTAGGGGTAGGGTACAGCAACTAATAATGACGCTTACATGAGAGACAAGCAGCAGCAGCAAACGGCAGCAAAAAGCGCAAGGGAAATATGAATATGCAGGAGAGGGAGAGTGGGAACGGGAGCGGGAGAGTAAGCCAAGGCAAGTGAGGAAAAATAAAATAAAACTTCATTGCAAGGCTGTAACAAAAGACAAAAACTCAAAAAAAGGAGACAAAGACGAAGAACATGCAAAATATTTCACACCCAAGAGTTGGGCGGGCGACGAAGCAGAGCAGGGAAGGCAAAGGGAGAGAGAGAGAGAGGTAAATAAACCACCTGAGGCTATGCAATTTTTGCAACTGACTTCAAGGCGGCATTGTTGTCATAACCAAAGAGAGCAGAGGTAAGCAAATGAAGAGGGGCGAGGGGAGAGAAGATAGCACACACATGTCTGCGGGCGCACTTGTCAATGTGAAGGGTTCGATTAAATGCGGGTACGGTGTCAGGGAGGCAGAGACAAAAGCAAGACAGAGGGAGAGCGGAGGGTATAGAGAGAGAGAGAAGAATTGCCTAGCGGCTGATTTGCATTGGGGACAACGACAACGACAACGGCTGCCGTTGATGACAAAATGATAAGGACCGGAAATTTGCAGAGTCCGCAGAGCGAAAGAGAAATCAAGACAGAGAGAGAGAGAGAGAGAAATATGGCATGCCAAAAGCAAACAGCAAAGAACAACAACACAAACAGTAAGACAGAGCGAGAGAGAGAGAGCGACACAATGAGCAATAAAAAGATGAAAATGAAGAAGAAGCAGCAGCAGCAGCAGCAACAGCAGCAGCAACAGCTGCAGCTGCAATGCAAATTAATGAAGATAAAAGATAATTGTAATCGTATCCAAAGATGAAGAAGAAGTTGCACTGCACTGCATAAATATTTATGCAACAAATGAAGTACACACAAATGTATCCCAAAAGAGCACTACCCAAGTAAACAATTAAAAAGTCCAATATCCGCTGGACAAATGAGAAAATTCTTCTTCAAAACTAAGAACCAAAAGCTCAAAGCCCAGAAGAAATAAATCAAAATCAAATTAAAATCAAAATCATTGCAAAGAACGTTGAGCACAAAAGCAACACACAAACGAAAATGCTTCTTCTTCTTCTTTTTTTTTTGTTTTTTTTTTTTGAGGTAGACAACAAATGAACTGAGCTCAGCAGAATAAGAAGAAGTAGAGAAAAACAACAACACATTTTGAGCACATAAGTCTGACGATGATGGAATTCCCTCATTCAAAAACAGAAAACACAAAAAAAAAAAAAAAAACGACCCTAGCTGAATTTTACAATACAATACAATTTTTGAGGGGGCTGTAAGTACATATTACATTGTTTTTATCCATCTCAACAACAACAAGAACAACAACAAAAACACCATCTCCCCTTTTCAACAATATCAATCAGATACAATCACATATGATTAAGCCGATATCTGACAAAATATTTGTATTCTTTATTTGCATGCAAAAGTATACAAGTCTTATTTGTTCAACATGCTTTTTTTAAATATTCAAATATATTAAATTAGGGTTGGGAAATGTCCGTCCGTCTGTAATATCGAATGACTCAGATTAAGTTCAATTGAACTAATCTTCAGACTGAACAAGTTCCGAGTATCGTTCATTATAGTCACATGAGTTCCTTTATCGTTCAACTAATTCGTGAAATGTCCGTCCGTCTGTTATTTCGAATGACTCAGACTAAGTTCAATTGAACTAATCTTCAAAATGAATAAGTTCCGAGTATCGTTCATTAGAGTCATTTAAGTTCCTCTATCGTTCAACTGATTCGTGTCTCAAAATCGTTAATTTCTTCTTCAGTTAAGAAGCACTTAAGAAACTGACTCAGATTTTGTCCGAAGAGGAATTAGACGAACGGTTTATTCTTTCCTCCGGAAAGGAAGCAAAGAAACATTTAGATCTTTTATCCGGAAAATAACTAAATAATCAATTAGTTCATTTATATGAAAAGAAACTAAAGAATTGATTAGATGCTTTGTTCAGAACGGAAATTAAGAAATGATTAGTTGTTTTTACCCGAAAAGGAAATAAACGCAAGCTTTGTTTTTCAATCGGGTAAAGGAACAATAGAGATAGCTCTTAAAAAAGGAGCTACTGAACCATATTCACAATAGCAACTAGAATGTCTAACTGAAGACTGAACGATTTTGAGACTCAAAAGACAACTGTTCGATTTTGTTAAGATTTTAGAAGATTTACAAATCGTCATGATTCGAATCTGAATTGAAATGTAAAATGTGAAAAATCATAAGTAATAAAAACAAATTGGTATAATTATATTGAAATCATTTTGTCGATTCGAAAACGCGACATAAATTAAATTATTAATTTTTGGGTTGGACAAATTGAAAGACAATTCTGAGTATTAATTCGTTTAATGTTGTTCATAAATTTGGCTAAATTCAGTGGGCTAATTTACATAAAGGCGCGTTAAGGAAAGGTTTGCTATTGATAGGGCAACAAAACAGGAAGAAAATAATAAAAAAAAAGGGATACGCGACGAGGCCGAAAGCAGGCATTATAAAGCATGAAGCAAATATTTGCGGCATTGACGAGTTCCTGGAAGGGCGTGCTGCGAAATAAATATATATATATGTATATATGTATACATATACTTGTACGGGTATGTTTAAAAATACAGAGAAAAAAGAAGGAAGATGAAGCAGAAGAAGTGCCACTTAAAGCTGTGGCAGCAACAAACAGCGGGCCAACAGCAGCAAGAGTTGAAAGAAAACGGCAGATGTTTTGCACAAAACTTAATTACAGTCGGATCTGTGTTCGTCGTCGGCGCTGAGATTGAAGGTTGAGATGTAGATGGAGGCGCAGCATAAGCAACAGCAACAACAACAAAATACTAAACTACGGGTTTTTAAAAGTTAAAAAAATAAAATACCAAAAAAAAATGCGACTCTTTAAAATGCCTTTTGCGGCAGCTGCAAAACGAGGCAGAGGCACAGGTAAGAAAGCTGCTGTCGCGTGAATGCAACTGCAACTGCAACTGCAGCAACAATCTGACGACAACAACAACAGCAACAACAACAACAATTTATGGCATCTGCTGGCATTTTGTTAGCTCGGCTGCTGCTTCTTCTTTACTTCATTTTTTTGTTAGCGGCTGTTGAACGTTTTTTAGGTCAACGAAATGCCAACAGAGAAGATGATGCGAGCAAACATAAATAAGAGGGGCATGTGGCAAGCAGCGCTGTAGAGGGGGGGGAGGCAGCAACAGCATGTGGTAGGTGGAACACAGGTAAACAAAAGCCAAAAGCGACGGCCATTTTCGTTGTTGTTGCTGGCCAAACGCTTAGCTCGTCTATAAATCTGTAAGGGGCAACAAAGGGGCGCAGCGGACAGCAGCGATAAAGTCATTTGCATAGTTCTTTTGATAGCCACAAAACAATAAGAATAACAACAGCAACAACAACAACCACAGCATCACACCTACAACAAACAAGAGATAGAAAAAAGCAAAGAAGCAGAGAGAGAAGCGAAGAGACACTGGCAGCGATAACCTTTCGAAATCAAATTAGAAATGTAAAGAAACGTAAGACAAAAGGCCAGCACAATTTTCATAAAAAAAAGAACAACAAAAAACAATACAAAACGGCAGCCAAAACAACAACAATAAAAAATTGTAAGCAATAGCATATCAAACAAACAACAACAACAACAACAAAAATGCCTGCTCTTTTGTTGTTGCTGTTGGAAGCATGTAAATTGATAGAAACGAATGAATTTTCATGATGAAATTGCAGATCAAAAGTTTGGCTCTAGAAACGGACAGTTAGACAAGGTGCAAAAACATGCTCTAGGGTAGAAACAAAAAACAAAAGCAACATGCAAACTGATATGTTTGTTGGCCAAGAAAATAACAAAAAAACAAAAACTTAGCACTTCAACTGAATTTTTTAGAGCTTTTAAAAAGCCAAGTCATATAGATTTTTCAATTAAAAACAAAAATTGAAGAAAAAGCACACATTTAGGCCAAGTTAGCAACAAAGGTAAAAAAAGAAAAGAAAATTAACCATAAGTATATATGATTATAGACCAATTAAGAACTAATCTACAAATAAGCAACAAACGAATGAACTTTAAACATTGTACAAAATATTTCGTGTGAAAATTTTTACGTTTTTCATTTTAGTTCCGAATAAATTTCATATTCAATTCACAAATAAGCAAAAAATAATGACGCTTTTCAGATTATATAGAACCTATGCTTTGATCGGTATCGGAAATAAGAACAATGCTGAAAGTGATTTTTCCTTAAAATGTTTAAATTTTTACCTTTGGTACGATTTTGCGGTTTGAATTCACCTTCATTGGATCAACCATTGCTATAGCATTCAATTCACTGGATTTCAATTCCCCAAATGTTCATGTTTTCAACATTGTTAAGATTTTGCGGTTTGAATTCACCTTCATTGGATCAACCATTGCTATAGAATTCAATTCACTGAATTTCAGTTCAGTTCAGCAAATGTTCATATTTTCAACATTGTTAATATTTTGCGGTTTGAATTCACTTTCATGTAAAGCTGTCTGCAGATTTTGACACACTTAACGAAATTTCAGTTTCGCGGAAAGTGGAAACCGGTGCATCATCAAACATAATTACATATGAGTCTTAAAAAATACATTTTGAATAAACTGCCAACATTTGAAAAGAGATATTATTGCAACAACAATCAAATAATTACGCAAACCTTTACATAAGGTGTTCACTTTAAAGCCAAAAAAACACTCCAATTTCGCGCTAATTGATCAATGCTTTTTATATACTGCATGTATATTGAAATCGAAATCGAAATCGTCTCTGTGCTCCTTTTCAAAATGTGTCTTGGCCAATTTGGATGGCAGCAACCACAAAATAACCACGAAACAACAAAAAAATGTTGTTTTTGGGATGCCGAACAAGCAATCAACCTGCCCAAAACACTGTCTATCACCATCATAATAATCTCAAGTCTCAATTCGCAGCATCCCTAACTTGCGTCTCACTCTAACTGACTGTGTCTATCTCTTTCTGTCTGTCTCTGTCTGTCTCTCCCTTACTCGATATCCATCAATTTATTGCATGCCTTTCTTGTCTTGTAACAATTTTTATGACGTTTCATGTTACGCGCACAAAATAAAATGTATAAAATACAAAAAAATACAAAAAAAAAAGGCAGACAAATGGAACCAATACAATATGATATGACATATAGAAATGTGTATGGCATTCATATGGAGATGATGTTGCTGTTGTTGTTGCTGCCTGGGGCAACGCTTCGGTTCATCTTTTTTTGTTGTTTTTTGTTGTTTAAGTGATTATGAAATTTGAAGACAATGCGCATCTTAAATTATTAAATTTATGCCAAGACACACAAAAATAATATATTTGAGTATCTCTTTTGCAGCAGCAGCAGGTGTTATTATTATTTTTAAAGACCGAAACGTTGATCATTATCAAAAGGCATCGAATCTGAGCCAGACACAAAAACACAAAAAACAAAAAAGCTGCTTAAAGTTAATTAGTCATATTTTTTGTCTATCTTCTTGGTTTTTTTTTGTTTTTGGTTTTTTGTGAACTTTGTTATTTTTGGGCTTTGCTCTAATGGGATTTTTATAGAATTATGTAAATGCTGATAGACATTTGATAGGCTACCAAAAGCAGCTCAAGAACTGTCCTCAGTCTGTAGAAAAAGTTATGCTAATTGCCACAACAAAATTTTATAATTTATGGCCCTTGAGGGGGAAAATTGGTAAGCCTGCTTTTACCTGGTAGCGCTCTCTCTTCTCTTTCACTCCCCACTCACGATATTGATTACAAATTGGAAAACAATGAGGCGCATTTTATTTTTTTTTTTTTTTTTTTTAGCCACATTTTCTTTTTTTTAGTCGGGCCAAGCGCAAGTTGGCCAAGTCAAGTGTTTATCTAGCATTTTCACACCAAAGTCCTTAGTCCTTAGTCGCTCCGTCTGACCAACACTCACACACACACACACACACATAGACACAAAGCTCGTGACACTCGGCAAATCCTTGCTCTTCATTTGCGTTGATTTTGTCGCCTGTCTTGGCGTTTTCCTTTTGCTTTTCTATTCCACGTTTCGCTTTGCATTTGCGCTCTAAATATTTCCTGGTTAGTCCTTGGCAAACAAGCCCAGCGGCCACAGCTGCTACACCTCTACCCCCACCCCCGCCTCTCACTCCTCTTCATCGTCCTTGCTTAGCTCACCTGCACGCGCGCTCCTTGCAATGCTGCTCTAATTTTGCGCTTCCTTTGCAGCCTTGCCACTGCCAGGACGACGCAAAGCAGCCGCCAGGCACTCCGCAATTTCCACGCGTGGCGTCCGTTTCCTGGCGCATCCTGCCAGCGCTACCCGCCTGCCTGCCTGGCCTACCTGCCTGTCATCCTGGCGCATCCTTTTGCAAACCAGGCGTTTACATTTAATAATTAAAACGCCACCGCAGCGTGCAAATTATTAAAGTGTCAACGCAGTCGCCTTCAACTGAGCCATACCCACATCCTGTAGCTGTCCGACCCCCCGCCCCTCCTACCCCCTCACTCCACTGAATCCTTTCCCACCCCACCATTCAACAACATCCGGACACACTCCTTTACCATTAGGGAAGCCTCCGTTTTGTTTGTTATCCTTTTGCTTAGCCGCAATTTTAACGCCTTTTAATTATTTTTGCTTTTTATTTTTTTTTCTCTCTGTTGCAATTCATTCTCCATTTACCAAATGAAAATGCCGAAAATCCTTTTTTGGGTTAATCTAGCACCTCCTGCGGCGCATTGTCCACCCTTCAACTGTTCCGCAAAACACTCCACAACTGTCATCAGCTGCTAACGCAACTTCAACTGAGTTCATTTCACTGTCTCCCCTTTACCCCATCCTTCTTCACACAGCTCCCCATCAACTGACGTTTTCAGCTCGTGTAAATTGCAGTTGGCACTTTCATTTTGCTGTGGTGTCCATTTTATACCCTGTGGCACCATAAAGGGTTAACATTTAGAGCAAACAGTGCTTAAGGCTTAAAATATTGCTTAACCTAAAAGAATTATAATAATAAACGGTAACTTAATCTATCTAGTGGCAATTGCAACAATAATTGTAATTGTAGTCAAAGCAGCGCTGTCTGTAAAACGTTTGAGGATAGCGCATAAAGAAGAACGCGCAAAGTGCTCACGAGAGGTTTTTTTTAATAAAATGTAAAGGCATGTAGGATTTGTATTCAACATTCTTTTGTATCGCGACGTCTGTAAAACGTTTAAGGATATCGCCCAAAGAAGAACGCGCAAATCAAAGTGTTTAAGTGAGAGCTTGATGAGTGTGAGTAAAACAAGTTGGATTCTTATTCAACATACTTTTGTATATTTTTCAGAAATATCGTCTAGAAAACGTTTAAGGATATCGCACAAAGAAGAACGTGCAAATCAAAGTGTTTACGTGAGAGCTTGATGAGTGTGATCCATATTCAACATACTTTTGTATATTTTTTTCACTAAAATTGTAACAAATATCAAAAAGCGTGACAAATCTTTAATTCTAGTTTTATCTCAACTACAACGCTTTACAGAGTATTTTGCAGTCAAGCAACATTATTTGTTGTACAATTTCCGGTCGTTTTTCTCGCGTTCGCCTGGCACATCAGATGCACATCTTACCTTGCCGTGTGTGTTTCTTTCTTTTTTATATATTTAATATTTTTATGCAACTTTTCGCACACACATTACACACACACATACACACATAGAGACTGAGTAACTTTTATAACTATCTGCCACATACACACGCTCCCGTTCCCGTGCCCAGTTCTTCTGTTCCTCATTTCGTCAGAGTTTCCAGTTTGCAGTACCCCATTTCCAGTTCCCGTTTCTTTTTATGCATGGAGCAAAGTTTTGTTTCTTTGTCAGCACACACACACACACACACACACACACACACGCACACTCCACTTGCCACTCCCCATACTGGCCGCCCACATTGCGCAAAAATTTTCTTGTGACTTGACATGGTTTCCTTTTTGGCCGCCTCTTTATCATCACATCACATCTCTCTCAACACACCAGGTAGCAACTTTTTTTTTTTTTTGCAGCTGCTTTTCACATTAAATTTCCAGTTGCCAATTTTAGTTTTTTAATTAAAAAAGAAGAAATGTGAGGCTAAAAATTAAATCAAATAAAAATGAATAAATAAACTTGAAACTATTATTTTTTTTTTGTTTTTTTTTTTTTTGAGGGCAGGTGAAATTCTTGAAAAATTTCATCATTACTTGCTGACTCATTAACAGAGAGTCTGACTCGTTAACAGTGCGACGCGCTGTTATCAAAGTAAAGCTGTTAAAACTTTAACATTGAGACGCATTTTGTCATCTCTTTTTTTCATTATATGTATGTTGAATTATTATTCATCAAAAGACGGAAATGTTTTTGGCTTTTATAATGCTTGTATTATTATGATGTGTATGTGTGTGTGTGTTTGTTTGTGTTTGTGTGCCATTTAAACTTGATGAAATTTGTCTCTGACTAAGCCAAGCCAAATACCCGAGTAGTATATGACAAAATGCATAAAAGCGACCAACAAATTTTGGCACAACTTTCAGCACACTTGAAATATTTGGGTTTTTTTTTTTCTTTTTTTTTTATAGCCAAAGGAATTTGTTGTGCATGTGTGGGTTCAGTTCAGTTTTGTTCAAATTATGAAGTTAAAACCATTCTTGGCTTTAAGCAAATAATTACATTTTGTTGTCAAATATTTGCAAGTAAGGTAAAGTACTTTTTTACAAATCCAAACAATTTGGATTGTTATTTTCAAGTCATCTCTTTAATTCATTTGTTTCTGCATATCTTAAAAGTAAACTAAAAAATAAACATTTACCTATGACTACACTCAGAAAAAAAATGGCCTTCCTAGCTCTAGAATTATCAGCCTAGAATTCATACCGCTTTGTTCTGAAAATTTTAAGTATTTTACGCTCTTAGATATTCTTAAATTGAATACGTTTTGAACCGGATTGATTTGCTGAATCAACGTTAAAATTCTCAACTAGTAATTCTGTAAGCTCAGTAATCACCAAGAGTAATTTCAGCAACAAAAGAATTAACTTCAAAAGATAATACAGAACATTTTCGATTGTTCCGGTTGCCACTTTTGTTAAGATATTGCGAAAGTTATTTTGACTTAAATCTTCAGATTTTTAGTTTTGCTAAGATTTTGTAGTTTGAATTCACATTCATTTATTAAAAGATTGAATATGTAATTCACTAGAAACTAGTGACTAGATGAACAATAAGCAATTTTTGAACCTTTAAAGAGATTTCAGTTCCGCAAAAGGCTGTAGAAAGTGGAAACTGGAACACTAAAATTTTGTCAAATGAATTCACGTTTATTTGATCAAGAATTGAAAGCGCAATTTTACATTGAGCTAAATATTTTAAAAATATTTCAATTCTGCAAAAATCCAGTCAAAAGTAAAAAAATTACATATTACATAAAACAACACTTGCATAAGTCTTAAAAAAAATATACAAAAAAAAGCACATTTTAAATAGCAACTACAAAAACAACTCTAATTTCCTTCTAATTGATCAATTTTAATTAGAATTTGTAATTGCTCTGTTTTCAAGTCAGCTCTTTAGTCAATTAAAGTTTAAATGTCTTTCAAGATTGATTTATGTTAGTAGAGCAGTTTAATGTTGAAACTTATGAAACTGTTTGTTCGAATAGTGTTTCAATTGTCATTTCATTTCTTGTGTCTACCGGATGAAAAAACATATATGTTTTAAAATTTATAGAAAATAAAACGCAACTTTCGGCAAAGATTTTCATCTAGCAAAGTGCTCAAAAAACTCGGTTCTTACTGTTGATTTTGAGACTTGATTGAAGTTGTAGTTGTTGTTGTAGTTGTTGCTGTAGTTGTTGCTGTCGCTTGTTGTAGAATTTTATTTCGTTTCTATTGCAACTGAGGGGAAACTCAGCTCAAAAACTCAATTTTCGCACACAGCTCAACAACAAATGCTTCTAAACGGTTTTTCCTCTTGTCGTAGCTGTTGTTATCATTGTAATTGTGTTTGTGTGTCAAACTGTTGGCAGTTATGTGACACACACACGCACACACACACGCACACACACACGCACACACACACACACATACATCCATGTATAGACCAATGCACAAAATGCAGTTTGCCATGGCTAGAGAAATTTTTTGGTCTAAGTATGGCAGCTGAAGAAAAAGAAATAGAATTCTCATCATGTTGTTGTGTATTTGTGTGTTGTCTGCTTTGTGCCTAATGACATTTGTATACACAAGAAGAGGAAGCAGCAACAACAACTAACAACTGACAACAACAACGACAACAATTGAGCCAGCCAACAGTCAACAGATTTTCAATTTTTTTTTTTTGTGTGAGAAAAGTGAAGCAGTGAAAACATTTTAAAAGCATTTTCTAATGTTAATCCATGGCAGCATCAACATCAACAGTAACAACAACAACAACAACAACAGCAGCTGTAACCACAACAACAACAACTGTGACAACAAAATTTGCATATGCATTAAACTCAAAGTTGCAGTGCAAAAAAAAAAGCACAACAATTTTTGCGAACCACACAACAACCAACAAGCAACAAAAAAATAAATAAACACAACTTTCTGCAAGCCAAAAAAAAAAAAACAAAAAAAAAAAAACGAATCGAGCACATAAATTGAAATGCATTGGCAAAAGGCACAGCTTCAAGGCCTCAAGGGGGGGTGGTTGGGAGTTGGGGTTTTAAGTGGTGGGAGTGGTTTGTGCGTGGCTTAAAGTGTGGTTATGTCTGTGCATTTTTCACAATTCCTTTACAAAGGATCATGCCCATTGGGCGCCATAGTTGTTGTTGCTGTATGTAAATTATCGAGTTTATGTGACAAAAATGACAAGTGCCTACCCATCCCCCCTTCAACTGGCCACTCCCCTGCTCTGCACCCTCTTCTGTTGAGTGGAAATATGGCAAAAAGGACATCAGATGTGCATATTGTAGGGTCCTCTCATGCATATGACACCATTTCTGTATATGACATTTGTTTGTTTGTCGCGGCTAACAACAACAATAATAACAACAACAGCAACAACAGAAACAACAACAACAGCAGCAATAACAACAAATATTTGCAGGCAAATTGGCAGCTGCCCCATTTTGGGGCATTGAAAAACGCGACACGCATTCCAAAAATGCATTTATGAGGCGGGCTGCTGCTACTGCTGCTGCTACTGCTGCCACGCCCCTGCAGCAACAGCCACCATACAATTTTGTATGAAATTGTGGTTATGTTGTCCTGAAGTCCTTGCAGTCCTTGCAGTCCTTTAGATTCGCAGCGGGCGCCATTTTGTGCCACGTCGAAAAATGGCCGCAAATTTGCAGCAGCAGCAGCAGCAATATCAAATGTGAAAATTGCATATGCGTGTGTTAGTGTGCGTCTCTCTGTGTGTGCGTGTGTGTGTGTGTTGCGCGTTGACAAGGACGATTTTTCCATAATTATTATGATGATGCTTGGCATTTGGCAAACATGCCACAGACGGAACCGATAGAGAGACAAACAGACAGACAGACAGACAGACAGACGGACGGACAGACAAAACGATGGCCCAACAGATGAGCCATTTTATTGCCTGTGCATTTGCGGTGCCAGTGCCGTAGCGCAAGGGGGGTGGCCAAAAGGGCTAAAGGGGAGTAACACTTTGTCACTGGTTAACGACAAGTCCTGCGTTTTGCATATTGTTCTGAAGCAGCGAAACAAGGACACTGGCAAATTGTTTATGTGCCTACATATATATATTTAATATCAAGAGTTCTACATGCAACATAACAATACATATAAATATATACATATAGATAATGATATACATATATAGATAAGAACTAGTTCGAGTAACCTAAATTAGCTCTACTTCAATTAAAAGCTGTTAGCTGTTCTGAATTTCACATATTGATGGAAAATTTGGTTTAAAAAGTTGTGCTTCGCATAATAAGAATTGTCTACTTCTGTGTGGCTTGAAAGGCATAAAACGTTTAAAAAGTTCTCGGAAATTAAATAACTAAATACAAATGAATGAACTAGTTTAAATACCTTAAAAATTTAAGCATTGAACTATTTGCAAATAGATTTCAGAACTTGATTTTGTTTTTTTTTTCATTTGAGGAATCGATTGCATTCTAGCAAAGAACAAGATCCAGTTGAGTTTGAAGCTGAATAACCAATGAAATAAATTAAATGCATGTTGGAACTAGTTCCAAATTCGTTGCACAAGACACAAAAATAGTTTGAAAATTTGGCAAACAAATCGGTAATTTCTAATATGCCTCACTTTTTTTGTGTCTGCTGTAAACTATTTCAAGCAAAAAGAACTAGTTCCAGCAGCTGTAATTCTAATGCTGAATTTGCAGTAAATGCTGTGGCAAAAAAAAAAAAAAAAAAAAAAAAAAAAACATGAAAATTGAATATCTCTGGATGAACGGTGCAGTCTGGTTTAGGTTGCCAAAGCGAGGGCGGGTCGGGGGTTTGGGGGGGCGGTTAGGAACATGGAGCTAAAGTTGTTGGTGCCTGCGGAACTGGAGCACTTAATGGCAAAAGTTCAGCGCGATGCTTTGGCAACTGGAATGCTGCCGAATGGCAAAAAGGGGTGGGAAGGGGGTGTTAGGGAGGAATTGTATAGGAAAATGGGAAATGGGATATGCCCGTTGGATGGGGCGTTAGCTGCATGCGGCGTCTGGTTTTGATTTGAAAGACGTCAAAGTGCGGAATGCAACAGAAGTGGACAGAGGAGACAACATAGAAATGGCGTAAGGGGGGATGGGGGGACAACTGGCAACATGGAGCTGGGAACTGAAAGCTGTAGAACCGGACAAACGTTGCGCTAATTATTGCGCATCATTGATTTTGAGCTGGGCAAAAGTGTAGAGAAGCTGCAACAACAACAACAAGTGCAGAAGTGCAACAGTGCAGCAGTGCAGCAGGGGCGCAGTGCAATGGAGAGGAAGGGGGGGACGGTTGGTTGAAGTTTCTGGTATCAATGACAGTCTCTGTGTAACTTTGTGTGTTTCAATTTCGAAATTCGAAGCGTGTGGAAAAAAAAACAGAGTTCATTCGTTTGTCATGAATGAAATGCGCTTTTCTCGATGAGTCGCAAAGTACAAACAAAAAAGGGAGGGGGGGAGATAAAGAAAAAGTAACTCCCAGCTTCATAATGAGATTTGTTAAAGTTACACCAACCGCAGAGCATCTCTTATGTTTACAGTTGATTAGTTTTTTTTTTTTTGTTTGTTTGCCAATCACAATTACATTTGGAGCAGCTGCTTAGTTGACTTCAATTTTCACTTTCTCACTTTTTAATTTTTTATTTTACTTTTTTTTTACTTATTTTGTTTGTAATTGTGAGTTCGTTTAGTTGTTATTTTGAGCTTGTTTGATGTTAGCCACATTTAGTTGGCCTTTTACTGTCGTCAGGCACTTTCTTTTTCAGAGACAAGAGAAAGAGAAAGAAAGAGAGAGAGAGAGAGGCAGCGAGCTAGATAATAAATCTGGGAAAATTGTCACAGCCAACATGTTATTAATTTGGTTTTATAAGCCTCGAGCAAAACTTTGGCTTTATTCATTAAAAACAACTTACATTTTTGGTAGCAGTCAACTCAGGTGAAAGGTTGAACACAAAACATCAAATTATAAGTTGCAACTTACCTAAAATGAGAAAGAGAAAGAGCGAAAGAAATGTTAAATATATATTTAATAATTCATTGATTGGGCAATAATAATTAAGCAGCAAATCAAAAGTGTTTAATAACTTAACAATCTATCAATAAAAATTCACAAAAAAAATAATTAAGAATTGGTTATGAAAACATAATTAAAGTATTTTCAATTGAACAGTTTTGGATTGTATGCAACACAAAATGATTTACAAATTGTAGAAAAACCAAAAACAAAATCACAATTTTCCAACAATTTTCTTGTTTTTCTACTTTAAATTCCATTGGCCTTAACACACACATACATACATTTACACACTCACACACTGAGAAACTACCGTTGCAGGTTATAGTCTACACAAAAAACCAATTTACCAGCAATTTTCCCAATCAAAAAACGTGATGGCAACTCTCAGGGGCAGGCTGGCAAGCAGAGGGGCGTGGGGGTAGGGGGGGCGGGGCGAGGCAGAGCTTATAAATAGCCTGTGACTGAAGGCAAATGCAGTTACAGCAACAACGGCAGCGGCAACTTGATGCTGCAACAATGCAACCGGCAGCCTCTGCAGCACCACAAACTCCAACTCCTCCTTCTGCCTCCCCCTCCTCCACGCTCCGTTCTACCAGCTGAGCTGCCACCCGCTTTGCGGCACATTCCTCAATCAATTTTGTTGGCTGCGTTTTCTCGAGCGGCGGCTGCTGCTGCTTCTTATTTACTTTGCATTAATTAAACATGCCGCCACCTACTGCTGCCACATTGCCCCCCGCCCCCCCTCACACTGCTTCCCCTCTCACTCCCATTCCAGCTTGTGTAGATTTTTCATTGGCAACCCCGAACGCAACATGCGCCACATTCAGAGTGCAACAGCAACAGCAACATCTGCAACAATCTTCGGTTTATATTTAAATGTCTGTCGGCAGACGCACGTGCAGCAGTTCCCCCCTTCTACACCCCGCCCCTGTTCCTTGTTCCCTGTTCCCCTGCCTTCTTGACTCATTCACATTCGTCTCTGTCAAGTGGCCGTACATCAGCTGCAGCCCCCTGACCCACTCTCCCGCCCACCCTTAGTTACCACAGTTTGTCAATGTTGCAATTTCAATGTTGCGCTTGTCAATTTCGCTGCTGTGGCTCTTGGGGCAGGGGGCAAGCGGGCATGGGGGTAGGCAGCAGGCAGCAGGGGTGTGGGTAAGTGGAGACAGCTAAACTTAACAGCATAGTCTTCTTTTTTAGGCACATTTCATTCTTGTTTTCTTCATTTTTTGTTTGTTCTCAGTTAATTGTCGCTCACTTTAAAGTTGTCAAGTTTTTCAAAGATCATTTTCTTTTTTTTTTTTTTGTTTTTGAGTTCATTTGTCATTGTGTCTTATATATGTTTACCTTGACATTTGGGTTTCTTTTTTTTGTAAAGCATATTTAAAGAAGAGTTTATTATCTATCTTTATTATCTTAAAGTTGTGCTTATCTAATCTTATAATGCTTATAACTCTGTTGTTACTGTTGAAGGCATTTAGAATTTTCATATTTACTCAAAATTTAGCGGAAAATATTTAAAACGCTTTTTTATTACAGTTATTATCGAAATATTTCAAATTTTTATAAATAAGTGATTTCATTTTAGAAACATTGAACCCTTCTAAAACCTAAAACGTCAAAATGCAGTAGATGTTCGCAAATAAGAACAACTTTGTTCTTAAGGTAATTCTAATTTCTAAAAAATTCCAAATTTCTGCACAATTTTCGTTTTTGAATAATTTTCTAATTTCTGAAAGATTCGGATTTCAGAGAATGCTAATATGTGAGCTTTTACTGTATTTGTAAAGCAAAAACGTAGAAATTCCAATCGATTAACGAACAACTTAGCGATTTCCGAACTAAATGGTTTCGTTGCCTATTTTTTTGTAACTGAGTTCGAACCCGAGTGTTCCCAGCAATAAGTCTTTTAGTGTTCTTCGGGAATCGTGAACATATGCTAATGCAAATCACATTTAAATGTGTATTTGAATATATTTCAAAAGAAATATTACCACAACTCAATTGAATTCGCATTAACTAAATACATTTCAAGTAGCGAAATATACTAGCATAATAATATATAGCCTCCATTGATTCGGAGCGTCATTAGCGTCGCTTCCAAAGAGCAGTTGAACTTCAAAATTATCGCAGTTTTTCTTTTGCAGTTTTTCTTAACATTTCGCCCGTGGCCCCGCCAGCACACCCCCTTTGCAGTGGCCCGTTGCCACCCTTGTGCCTGCCACAGACAATTTAATTTCAATGTCGGCCGCACACAGTTTAAAGAAATGAGGCAACTTAAGTGGCATCAAATAGCCAGCTGTGGCAGGGGTGTGCAGAGGGGGGTGTTAGATAGTCAGCGGTGTGGCGGGGGGCGAGGTTGGGACAACTGAAAGCCGAGCAAAATAAATAGTTTTGTTGTGACACTCATAAGTCGACGTGGCGCTGACGTCAACGTTGACGTCGACGTCGCTGGCGGCGGCGTTGTCTCCTTTAACGCTTCGCTGGCGATTCTTCTTTTCCTACTCTTGCTTCTCCTCCCCCTCCAGCTCCTACTCTCGGTGCGTGCATTTGACAAGTGGATTTGGGATCATGAAACTGGCAAGCTGACAGAAAAGAAGAGCAGGGGAGGGGGGTGGGGGGGAACAGTAGCAACCAAAACTGTTGCCCAACTGTTGGGCAGCTGTGTTGCGGTTTTGAGTGTGTGTTGCTGCTTCTTCTTGTTCTTCTCTTTTGGGGGCAGGGCGCCCGCAAACATGTGGGCGTGGGCGTGACCATTGGACGCAACAAGTTGCACAGTTGACAGGCGGCTGCTCGACTCTTGTTGTTTCTTTTTTTTCTTTGAAGCGGGGAGGGGGGGGGGGGGAGGGATTGGGGCAAGGCTTATGCTGTGCTGCGCGCTGCTAATGAGTTTTTAAGTGTCACCCAAGCGAGTGCGTGGCAGGGGCAGGGGCAGGGGCAGGCAGGCAAGGGGGGTGCTTGGAATGTGCCACAGAGTTGGCTTAAGCTTCATTGTTGCTGTTTGTGTTTGTGTTGGGTGTGTGCGTGTGTATGTGTGTGTGCGATAAACTGACAAACAGTTTATTCGCGTTCTTTATTTTTTATTATTTATTTATTTATGCTTTTTTTATGACATTCTTTGCACAGTTATAAATCAAACGCAAGTCACGTTCAACGCTGCGCTGCGTCGCTGCCAACGTCGATATGTTAATGTTGCTGATTGCAGCTGAAAATGTTGCAGTTGAATGTTGTTGCAAGCGGCTCATTGGCAACATTAACAATAACAACATTAACAATGCAATTTGAGAAATTCAATTATGTTTTTTCTTTCAATCGTAGAAAATAATTCGATTAATCTATATGTCGAATATGAATACAAACATTTTAAATAACATTTTAAATCAGAATCCTATCTTAATATTTAAAAGTATTTCAAGTTGATCGAGAATTAGTTCTGCAATTCACTGTGCTGTTTTTTAAATAATATCGATAAGCGATAACCGTAACCGATAACAAAAAAAGCAACGATTTCGAGTGCTCATTTCATTGTCAAATGGTCGATTAAATTGATTTATCGATTTTGATTATTCGATTGTTTTTCCTTAAGTTGCCATAGCTTAAATTGTTAAATCGATTGTTTTTCCTTGTGGAATCACCGATAAAATTGATACATCGATTGTTTTTCATTTCGTGGTCAAATAACCAATTACATTAACTTATCGACTGTGTTTTTTACACTTTTCAGACTCAATATTTGATTTTCCATACTTATTCCATCAAAAATATTTGAAGTAATAAAAACTGATCGATTGTGATTTGTTTCCTGCTCAATAAAGTTTATGAATCAGCTGTTTATAAATTTGTAACTTTAGAATTGACAGAAAGCAATTGTTTCAACAATTTTATGGGAAATAAAATAAAGTTTGTATTTCCTGGTTTCCAAGTTGAATTAAGTCTTAGCTATGATCAAACTCATTCAGTCGTAATAATTATTATGTATGAATTAACATTTACAACCAACAAACTATTAACTTTTCTTCAAACTGCAGCGTTTTAGTTAACTGAATATAAATATTTATATATATGTAGGTATTTACATATATTTTCATGTTCATGTGCCTGAACTCGATATCAAGTAAAGGTGAGATAAATGTTGTTCAAATGCAACTGCGTCGTTTTGTTTGCACCTTTGCTTTCTACCTCTGCCTTTGACAGCTGCAACCACAAGTTCTCGTTTAGTTTCTAGATGTGTGTGTCTTGCTCTGTGTGTGTGTGTGTGTGTGTCTGTGTGTGTGTTTATTGGTGTGTCTGGCAGTAAACCTAATTTCATTATATATACATGTGTACAATGTACATACAACAAATTAAGTGCATTTGTTTATTGTTGCTATTGTTTGGCTTGCTTTCTCCATACGACTACGACGACTTCCAGCTGACTTCGAGTTGGGCAAAACGCGGAGTTCATTTGAAATTTGTAACTAGCAACAAATGAAGCGCATAAAAAAAAGCAGCAACAATAACTTCAAAACACTTAAGTGGAGCACCTCAAGTTGCCACATGATAATTAAGTAGCAGGTGCGCCACTTGGCATTAGAGCAAGACAACAACTAAAGTGTGAAAGAGAGAGAGAGAGAGAGAGAGAGAGCGTATGAGACTGTTGAAAGTCATCATTCAGCTTGGCACACGCCTCGCCTCAACTCAACTCAACTCAATTCGACTCGACTCGACTCTCTGTTTAAATATTTACATACAAAAATATTTCAATTTCAATGCGCCACAAAATAAAATGAATAAAAAACAAAAGAAACATTTTAGTATTGCTGTAAACAACATAACAACAATGCTGCAGCTATTTTAAACTATGCAATATTATTGTTGTTTTATTGTTAATTTTTCTGCTATTTTTTTCTTGTATACTCTATGTATTTATTATGGCACTGAGCGTGCTAAATGCGTGCAGAAATTCACACTGCAAATTGCTAGCACTCAAAAAGAGCCAGAGCGAGAGGTGGTGGGGGGGGGGGGAGGGGAGAGACAATAAAAAAAAAACTAGCAGATATTATCAGCGAAAAAATATTTCGACGATGAATTAATTAGCAATGCAATCTTTTTTTCATACCAACAACTTTACGAGTTATCATAAAAAAAAAAAACAGCAGCAGCTATAAAGTTCAAATATTAAAAGCCCTTTGGCATAAGTTTTTTCTTTTCAAATAGGAGCTACCAAATATATATATATAATATAGTTTACTATATAGTAGTTGTGCATAGTAATCAAGTAGCAAAGCAATCAGTTTCGATAAACTTTTCTTTTTAAAGTCAATCAAAATCTGCACAACGTTGCTTAATATGACTAAGTATCAAAAAGTTAATAAAACAAAAAACTGTTTCTTAAACTATGCGTGGAGCTTAAATTCCAGTCAAGATATACAGACTTGTTGCTGTTTTTACTTTTGTATCTGAATATTACTAAAGTAATTTTTGCTTAAATGTTCATATTTTGACTTTTAGTTTTGATTTTGGGCAATGAATTCACTGTTCACATTGAGAAAAGATTCAATTCACAGAATTTGGATTTGAATCTTTAAAGAAATTTGAATTCCACAAAATTTCATATTTTCATTTTTGGTATGATTTTGCGCAATGAATTCACATTTTTGCGATCTAGAATTCACTGTCATTCGTTTAAATTTGTACTTATTTGATAAAACCTAGGAAATTTTAAAACTTCAAAGAAAGTGGAAACAGGCTTGTTAAAAAGCATCGAATTTGAACTCCAAACAAGATACAGTTTTTCTATTTCTTCAAATGTCTACGTTCGAAGTTTGTTTAAGACGCAATAAAATTCAGCTTTTGTGATTTTTCTTTAAGATTTCTTGAAAAACCAAAAGCCATTTTTAGACACAACTTTATAAAGTTTCAATATATTAAAGTGAGCCTACACATTCTATATGCTACAAAGTTAAGAAAGTCGTTAAAAGAAAACACTTTTTTAAAGCACAAACACACACAAAAGTGTACAATGATTTTCAAAAAGATGCTTGCAAGAACAACGATTTAAACAATTGCAATTAATTGTTTGGTTTACAAAAAAAAAAAAAGAAGACATGTCAGACTATAAATATAAATGGTAAATCAAAGTTGCACATCTTTATAAGCTGACAACTGTAAATGCGTAAAATGCATACTGAAATCCATAATAAATAATAAAGCAAAAAAAAGGCGAAATTGGCATTTATGCTAAGCTTTTGTTAAAATTGGCTGCGTAACGAGAGAGAATGAGAGTTTCTTTCATAATTTGTGCACTTTTGGTTGAAAATAAATAAATGAAAATGTTTATTGTTGGCATTTAAAAGCAAAATAAGAGAATGCAGTCTGCAACGAGATTGCAACGATTGTAAACGATTGAAATTTATATGGTCTATCAAATATGCATGTAAACATGACAAACAAAAGTGCAGCAACAGTGCAAACAACAATAACAACATTAACAATAACAACAGCAACAGCAACAACAACAACAACAACAACAATAATGATATTACACCTGGTGCAAAATTAATTAAAATGCATTTTATTTATGAAATTGAAAATGTCAGATTTTTATAGAATACAAATTGTGTGCAACAGCTAAATGAGCACACAAATAGCAAAATAATTGAAATTAATGAATATTTAATTAGCTACCTGCAACATTTGCAACATTTGCCACCACATTCCTTGCGCACTCTAGATGCCGCCACATTTTTATATATTTTTATACTCTGTTTACATTATTGGTTAAGGGTGCTTAATTAATTAGCTATTAAGTATGTGCAAAATTAATGAAATGATTTGTCACACGACACAATCGCAAAACTGACAGCAACAAGGCCCCCTTTCCGTTTCAGAATGTGTTAATCAAGTTCTACTTCAGTTTTGATCCCTGCTCGGACGCAATCGTTGTGTCCCTGCTCGGGCGCAATCGTTTAGTCCCTGCTCGGGCGCCCCTGTCCCTGCTCGGGCGCACTCTCTATCTCTATCTCGGGTCTGTCTCTCGCTCTGTAACAGTTTTGGTGGCCAATCAAGCGTGGAAAAAACGCTAAAATACATTGATTTTGTGGCACTATTAAGCGAATTTGGAATGCCTAACAAGCACGCAAACAGAAGCAGCAGCAGCAGCAGCGGCAGCAGCAGCAGCAGCAGGCGCATTGTACAGTTGGGTGCAAAAGGGGGCAGGTTGCCTGTCCTTGACACATGGAAGCAGACAAAGCGGGATTATGCAGGTTAGAGAGCAAGGCAAGCGAGATAATGACTATAGATAGATAGATGGATGGTTTGCTTAGATAGATATCAAGCAAAGCCAACACAAACACACACACACACACACACACACACACACACGCACACAGAGAGAGAGAGAGAGAGAGAGAGAGAGGAATTCAAAGCCGAAAACGAGGACAGATTGAAATCAAAAGGCATTCAGGCAAAGTAAGTAACGAGGCAAGGCAACAAGGCATATCGATGACTTCTGCTGGCTGTCTTGCTTTTCATTGCTTCTCATCTTCTCATCTTACCATCTTACCATCTCACCATCTTCACATTTAATGGCAATTGACATAATTACGCAAAGTAGTCGCACTGAGACACGGGCAAAAGGTATCGGCGATCCTATAAGTAGCGAAACGACCTTAAAATCATTTGACAGAGTTAAGGGCAAAGTCAGGCAAAAGTCTCGCGAGTGCGACAAAGTTTTTAAACTTATTACCGCAAACGCCTTACAGTTAATACACTTAATAGTAGGGCGGAATAGTGGCAGAACGGAGAGCAAGGGTACTATGAGCACTAAAGGCAGTCAAGACTTTAAGCAGCCCGCTGGCAATGACTTTAAAAATTTATTGCTGCCCAGAATTTAGGCAAACTGTCGAGGATATTGCGTTTACGTATGTATGTATATGTAGACGAAAATAAACCAGCATCCGCGAGGTGTGTTTCATAAGTTGTAAGCTCAATTTGAAACGGTTATGAGTATTTTGAATAAATATTATTTTCAATAATTATTAACTGGTTTTTATTATAAAAAACAAATTGTTAAAACTATTTTTGATTTGAAAAAAATCAAACTTGATTTTTATTTTTAGAAACAGTAAATAATTATTTAAATAAAATAAACAAATTATAATAATAATAAAGAAATAATTATAATTATTACAACTGATTTAAAAAAAAAAATCAATAATTTCATTTTTCAAATCAATTTTTTGTTGTCACTTTCAAGTTTGGTTGTCTTCAAATGATATTTTATAATAAAAATGTAACAATAATTTTTAAAAAATTGATTGAAATTGAAACTGAAAATTTATATTGCTACATTTTTTAAGGGATTTTTCAACAATTTTTTTTCCAAGTAATTTTCTACAAAATTTTGAACATGACTACGACTTGATTTTTGGTTTTCGAGTATTACAATTATAGACCCTCGTATGCCGTTACAGCGCGTGTTAGTCATTGTAAATAGAGAATTTGTTCTGTTTTGGGGTTTTGGGGGTGGAGGTTTAGAGGATTTTTGGGGTCTATGATTTTGTAGGGGGTTGGGGAAAGTTGGGCTAGGGCAGTGAGTGTAATGAAAATTACATGCGCCGCAGGGTAGGCAGGAAAAACTTCTAAGCAGTCGGCAGCAGTTTTGCAGGGCAAATGTTTGTTGGTCTTGGTGGGGCTCCCAACAACAACAGCAACAACAACAGCAAGAACAATTCCAAAATAACCCAACAAAAGCGTAAACCTCACGACTGTTTGACTTGTGTTTGTTTGTCCTTGAATTTTGCTTTTTGAAAAGCAGACGCCACAGCAACCGCTTTTCCTGCTACCCTGCTACCCTGCTTTTCTGCCCCCCCTGTCCCCTTTGCACGCTTGTTGTACCCATTCAGTTATTATTACAAGCACATTTTCATTGCCGTTTTGTGGGTAGGGGGGGGAGTGGGGTCTTTTGGTGGCGCCGCCAACGCTCGGAATTTTCTTTGTATATATTTTTAGGCAGTCAGCAGCCAAATTGATTTTTCCTCAGCTGCGTTTTGCCTTCCGAGCATTTTGACTGGCATTCAACGTTAAGGCTCACGATGCGGCTCAGTTGTCAATTGAATGATTGCGTTTTATTTGCTTTACTTTTACAGTTTGCAATCACCACCACCAACACCCCCTCTTATCGTAAACCACATCCCCTAACCCCTAACTAGACAGCATCATTTGTCAGCGTGTTCGAAATTTGACAGGTGATTAGCGAGACAAACATTTTAAGACATTGCAGCGGAGGGATGGAAAGGGGAGGGCAGCGGAGTGTTGCAGCAGGGAAAAGCAAATTTATTGAATCAACGGAAGTACGAGTATAGCAGGCAGTTAAGATTTTCATTAATTTTCATGAATTTCCTTCACAATTCTGCTTAAAATTAGCTCCTTGTATATTTTTAGCTGGCATTTTACAGCGCATCAATTTCATTTTACAACTTTTACAGCATCAATTCATCAATAAAATTTAAACACTTGGTGAGCATTATATATTTATGAATTGAATATGTATCATTATTTGGCGTACTAAGCAGCAATGTTGAATTATTATTTAATTTTATTTCATATCAATCGTTCGTTGGAATTCTTTTTGAAAATATGTTTTATCAACTCCAAACTAATTGTTATTTAAATTCTATTTGTAACAATTTATAATAATTATTATTTTATTTGTAGAAAACATTTAAACTTGACATTCTGCTTGTAAGCTACAAGAATTCTTTAAAAAAAATTTCTAAACCTAACCTTGCTTTCTATTTTTGTAAATTTGGAAATTCATAATTTTCAATCTCATCTTTGTTTTAATTATATTTGATAAGTATTGAAGTTGAAGAATTGCATGATTTTCATTATGGAAAAGAAAAAAGAATTCAACTTTGTCCAAAACACATTATTTTTTCAATTTCCTTCAACTTCAAAACTCATCTCTATTTAAAATTCCCGTCTTCTCCAAAACTTATCTTTTATTTGACGTCAAATCCAAAATACACCTTTGTTTCAATTCCCATCTTCTCCAAAACTCATCTCTATTTCAATTCTCCTCAAACTCATCTCTATTTTAATTCCCCTCAATTCCATGTTTTGTCCAAAACTCATCTCTGTTTAAATTCCTGTCTTCTCCAAAACTCAGCTCTGTTTTCTCGTTTCTGTTTCTCGTCTTCTCCAAAACTCATCTCTGTTTTAATTCCTGTCTTCTCCAAAACTTATCTCTATTTAAATTCCCTCAAACTCATCTTTGTTTAAATTCCTTTCTTCTCCAAAACTCATCTCTGTTTCAATACCATATTTTCTCTAAAAATCATTTCTGTTTCAATTCCCATCTACTCCAAAACTTATCTCTGTTTGAATTTTCCCATCTTCTCCAAAACTCTGAATTCTTGTCATGGCCAAGCTCATATTTTCACTTTCCATTCCTTTTTATAAATTGAAGAATTTCATAATTTTCTCAAAATGGGGCACATCAACTTCCCAAACTTGGCAGATTAACATTTCTGAAATATATTATTATTTTTAAACATTTGTTCTGCAATTAATTGCATTCGCGCCGGCAGACAACAACCAACCAACCCCTGGAATAACTTGCTTTCTTTCCCACACACCCCCCCCCCCCCCCCCCCACAGTAAAAAAAAAAAGCAGCAGCTACCCCCTTTGGCACTGAACCAACCAAAATGAGCATTTAGCATTTTGGATTTGGTAAAACGCAGGCATAAGAAAAAGTAAAAAGCACAACAATCAGTGGTAGAAAGAAAAACAAAATACAAAATACAACACAGCGCCCCTGGCATCCATCCAGCCACAACCCTTGCAAGAAATCAGTGCAATTCTTCAACCCACTTTCACCTCTCCCCCACCCCTTTGCTAACTCTCTCTCTTACTCTTTACCCCTTGGTGAATGCAATCCGCAATTTCGTCGTCGTCTCGTTACTTTTGCTTGGTTTCTCAAGCATATCAATTCACTTTTGCACCCCTCAAGGGTTGCATCAGCTGGGACTAGCACCAAAGAGGGGGTTAAGGGGGGTTTTGCGACTGGTGCGCATTTAGCTAGCTCGTCTGCCACGCAATCTTATTGTTGTTGTTGTTGTTGTTGTTCTTGTTCTTCTTACTGTCTGTAACTGTCACTGAGAAAATGAAATGCAAAGCAACATTGTAAAAATAAAAATTACACAAAATGAACTGTAAACCTTTTTGGCACGCATTGTTTTTGTGTTTCTATGTGTGTGTGTGTGTCTGTGTGTGTGTGTTAAATCTAAAAAGTAAAAAGGGGGTTGCAATACGGCAGCCCAACCAACCCCACCTCGCCCCCCCTTCCCCACCAGGTGGCACCCCATCCATTGCACTGATACGCCCATGAAGTAGAAAAATAAAATTTTACGCTATGCAAAACATTTTTCTAATCAAACATTCCATTTCAATTGTTCAAAATGTCCACAGAGGTAGTTGGGGGGGAGGGATGCGGATTAAGGGTTGGGGTTGGTTGGCTTTTGTGGCATCTCAACCCTGTGGGCGTTAGAAAGAAGAGTGGGGGAAGGCAAGCCAGTTGGACAGCCAGCATTTGAATTTTGTCTCAAGTGTAAAATTCATTTGCATTCAGTCGTCACTTGGATTGTCGCACATCCTTCTACCCCCAACCCCTAAATGAAAAAAAAAACACAACGAACCAACCCCGCCGCTGGTAATTTCTATGGTTTGCTAATACGCATTTAGTCGGAATCAATTGATGAGAAATACCGTGATAAATCACAGAAAAAACTACCCCCGAAAAAGTCGAAAAGGAAAAAACGCCACCCCCTTCCTCCTTTCTGCAGCAAGTGCTTTTTTATGCCTTTTTTTTGTAATTTGTCGGCCAAAGTGCACTCCAAAATACTTTTTGTGTAATTGATTTCACTTTGGCCGATCAAAAATTACCAGCAACATTTTTTTAATGCCTCAAACTTAACGAAAAAAAAATAACGAAACAATCAAACGGCAACAATAAATGCGCAAAAACTTAAATTTATGCGTTTTTTTTCTCGACCATTTTTTAATCATTTTTCTGGAATTGCCTTGTACCGTTCATCGTTCATTGCATTTTTTGTGTTTTTGTGCTCTGCAACCCAACGCAGTTTGCCTGTTTGTTTTTCATATAATATTTTTCCTTTTTTTGGATTTTTTTTTTTTTTTTGTTAAATTTTATTTACATTATATATTTTGCTTTTGCACATGCAGCGAACGCGGCGAACAAATTTTCATTTTATTGAGTTTCATTGAAGCGCATAAAATTGCAATAAAAGTCTATTCATGATATAATGCGAGTCTGCAACGAATAACCGAAACCCTAACCCCCAAACCCATCAACCACTCCATCCACCCCCTTTAGCTCAAGTCGAGTCGACTGCAGCAATTCACATAACTCAAAAATACACAACAGTTTGAATAATAAATGGAAATTAAAGTGCAATATGCGTTTAATTAAAACTTTAAGCAGCAAATGCCGGAAAAGCTCTACATAAGCAAAATGACTGAGAGGGTGTACACGTCTAAGTCGGCAGATGGGGAGGGGGAGTGGGAGAGGGCGGAGGACAGTAGACCTATGTGGTAATTCAATTTTTTCTAATTTTTGATTAATTTTGCAACTGCACAAATTGAAAGTTCAAGTTGAGGGTTAAATTATTCAAGCATTTTGAAATTCCAGCAACAAGAATTAATTATGAAATATGAATTTAGATCGTGCTAATTGGCATAATTGTAAAGATAAAGATTAAGATAAAGAGCTTACGAAATTTTATAGGCAAGTAAATTATGTTGAATTTTCGGTTAGTTCAGTTTATGTTAAGTGAAATTTATATGCAAATTTCCACAAAAAAAATTTGGTGAAATTAGAATTAATAATGAAATATGCATTTTGAAAATGCAGTTGCGAAAAGAGTTAAGGAAATTTTATAGCAATTTGTCATTGCTGAAAAAAGTTAAGCTTCAATGTTTATATTTTGACATTTGTGCAAATTTCGTGGATTGAATTCACTTGCTTTTGAGAAAGAATTAAATGACATGTTAGTATTGGGAAAAGATTCAAGTATCTGCATTAAAAATATGAAAAATGTTAACCTTAAAAGATATTTCAATTCCGTAAATTTTCATATTTTCACCTTCGGTACGATTTTGCGAAATGAATTCACTTTCAACTGATTAAGGATTGAATAACAAGCTAGCAGTGAGCTAAGATTCAAATATCTGCATTAAAAATATGGAAAATTGTAAGCTTACAAAATATTTAAATTTCGCAAACTTTTATATTTTCACCTTGTTTAAGATTTCATGGTTTGAATTCACCTGAATTTGATTAAGGACTAAATTACAAATTAGCATTTAGCTAAAAATTTAGTACACTAGATGAATCTGAAACTTAAAAGAATACAATTCCGCAAAATGGTGCCGAACGTGGAAATCGGAACAGGCCTGTATACGTAATAATTCTAGTTTGAATAATGAAGAAAACTTCGAGAAGAAGTTATCGGAATCTTCAGAGATGACTGCAAATCGCAAAAACAACAATTTGAAAAACAACATTTTAAGAGTAGTTCTTAGAAGTCGTTTTTTTTTTATCAGCAGCTGATGTTCTCAAGTCTTTCACACACAACTTTTTAAGGACTTATCTAAAGCTGCTGCCAAAGCACTTTAAAACCTTTTTGTCAGTCTGGAAGATGCAAAGAACTATCTTCCAAAACAACTTGCAGCTAGAATATAACCAAAAACGGCTGTTAAAACGGCCTTAAAACGTTGACTAGCTGAGGAAAGTAGAGTGAATTGAAGGCTGAAGCGGAAACTGAAGGATTGGCCCAGAACTCAATCGCAGTCAAAGACTGTGCAGAAAGCACGCAGCAGCCCTTTCCTGAAACAACACTTACGCTGCTCATAAATATCTAAGAATGCTACAGAAAAAAAAGCCAAAAAAAACGTGCAGCTGCCAAAAAGCAGAGAGAAAAACGGAGGGCGAGAAGGGCAGCTGCTTGGGGGCTCTAAAACAACGGCTCAGAGATACATGAAAAGCAATCAGTGTATTGACCACAACAATTTTGACATGTTGCGCATACAAATTAGAGCAGCCAGCAGCAGGCTTAGAAGCAGGGGAGCTAAGGGGCGAATACCAGGGGGGAGAGGAGGAGCACAGAGATAAGGTGAGCAGCTGAAGTAGCCCCTAAAGACGGCTGCTCCGAAAGCCAATCCCTGAACGAAGCCAAACGAAGCAGCTGAAAAACGGCAAACAGAAGCCGCAAAAGCGACAAGCGATGAGCAACATTCAATAGAGTGGGCAGCAAAAACAACAAAAACAACAAAGACAACAAAATACAAGTCAGAGCAAAATAAAAGAAGCAGTTGAAGCAAAAAGTAACAGCAGAAAGTGTTGACCAAAAGGGGCACAGAAAAAGCGTGCAGAAAAAACAAAAACAAAAGCAAAAGCAAAAAAAAACAAATCAACCAAGACGCAAAGCATGATACACTTTAATTAAAATAGAGCTTCTTTTCAATTGTAACGAATATTAAATACACTTGCCGTTGGCAAAAACGATAGCATAACATGTACAGTAGAGGCTCGCTAATTAGAACCATTTAGTTTTTAAGGTAAATCTAATTTCCGCACAAGTTTTGTATTCGAATATAAATCAAAAATGGAGAAAACTTACTTTACAAAAAATTAATAGCTTTTATTTTTAAACAAAAATCATATTTTTTCAATCCAATTTTACTTGGCTTTTGAAAACCAAGCTCAAAAAATTGAGAGCATAATATTTTAAACTGCTTTTTATTATTTTGGTTCACTTTTAAAGCCAAAAAAAGAAAACATAATTTAGAGAGTAATATTTTTATAGTCAAGTTTTAACATTTTTCAAATAGTGTACAAACTCGAAATAAGCTCTTAATATTTTCCTAATTCCTAATAGTAATATTTTCAAAGTCATGTTTTAATATTTTTCGAATAATGTACAAATTTGAAATAAGTTCTTAATATTTTCCTAATTCCTTTACTTTCATTTGTACAATTTTCCATAGCAAGAAAAAACTAGTTTGTTACAAACACGTTAACAAAGTCAAAGTACAACAAATATCAAGCAAATAAAGATTAAACAGGCGACCTGCTGTGAATGCCTGATGATAATGACTTTCCAGCTAGATGTCTTCAGCATGTTCTTACCAATAGTAACAACAAAAAACAACATAAAAACACTCAGCACACGAAATATTGCCAAATTGGCAGCTATAATACATCACAACTGTGTGCTATATATAAAAAAAAATACATATGTACATATGTATGTGCCCTACACTGTGTCAAACTGAAATGCTAATGGGCAAAAAAATGGCAAACGGTAGCTTAAAGCGAGAAAAAAAAAAAAAAAAAAAAGAACGGTACCAAAACAAAGCCCATTCCAAATACCAATTCCAGAAGCAATTCAATCAAAATGAACAACGTCAACTCAGCAAAAAAAGAAGGAAAGAAAAAAAAACTACAAACTGAGGTGTGACCAGAGTATGAGCAAAAATGTAGCGGGGAAACGAGAAGAGAGAGGTCAAATAAAATGCCTGCACGTTTCACGTGCGTTTTGCGGGCGTTTAAAAACGCGTGTCGCGACTCGCATTCAAATCGCAGGCGATAAAAACAGAAACAAAAACAACCAAAGACAAAAAAGTAGTTGAAAGCAAGAAAAGAATTGTGTGCTAGATATGCAACTAAAAGATATGCACATAACTTATAGCTACGTTCAAAAATGTAAAAAAAAAAAAAACAAAGAACAACAACAAATACTGCAGGTGACTCACAAAATAAATGTTATTATAAATCTTGCAGAATAGAGGAAGTGAAAGAGAACTAACAAAAATTAATAACTATATAAATTAACAATTTTTGGTTTCAACAAATGCGGAAAAATTTAAAAAGCGAATTTTTTCTGACGTTTTTACGGCAACATAATAAGAAAACCAGTAGAAGGGTCGTTAACAGCGCTGTATACATTAACAGAGTATTAGAATACTACTTAACCTTTACCTTTATGTTGACAGAGTAGAAGAATCCTAATCTGTTAACCTTTAGAACAGTGTTAACACCTTCAAAGCACAACCTTAACAGTGATGTATACGTTGACAGAGTTGTAGAAACTTTACTCTGTTAACCTTTAACTTTAAAAGAGTAGTAGAATCCTACTTAACAGAATCGAAGAATCTCTACCTGTTAACCTTTACAGCACTGTTAACGACCTTAAAAGTACAACCTTAACAGTGACGTATACCTAAACAGAGAAGCTGGATCTAATACTCTGGTAACCTTAACAGCACTGTTAACGACCTTAAAAGTGATGTATGTAGAGTAGCAGTACCCTATTATTTCTACGACTCTGTTAACCTTTACAGCACTGTTAACGATAACAGCACTCGGTTTGCATGCGTTTGGAGGAACATCAAATAAAGTTTTCGTAACTAATTCTGCAAAAAAAGTAAAACTTTGCCACCGAAAATAATGTTTTTTAAAATTTTCGCATCTTTTGAGAAAAACTTCGAACGGAATCGGAATACAGAACAGGCCCGAATAAGCATATTTGCGATTAAAAGTAATAAAAATAAACACCTCTTCTAACTACGTTGAAAACTGTTGAAATACAAAAATAATGCAAGTGAGTCACAAAATAAATATTGCTATAAACTCGTTGGATAGGTTAAAGAGGCAGAAGGGGGGGCCTTCCGGAAAAAAAATCCAAACTAGAAAACGTGCATATAAACAAATAAAAATATTTTATATAGCACCTTTTATTTTTGTTTACAGACACAGCTAAAAAGCAAACAAACCGAGACATGTTAGAAAAATTTTACAAAAATATTGAAAAACAAAAAAACAGACAACATTTTTTTGTTAACCATGGCAGAATTTTTGTGTAACCAGAAAAGTGGAAAAACTGTAAACGAAAACGAAAAGATAAAAGCTGAACCAATGCCGAGGTCGTCTGGTTGACTAAATTTGATAGTCAGCAAATGTTATTGAATTTTTATTTTATTGTATTTATGTAGTTATGTTATGTGCAGCAACGGTAACAATAACAACATGAAATAATATATATATATATATATATATTTGTTGTTGCTGTTGTTGTTTGTCTGTTCTTATTGCACATTGCGTGTATTTTGTGTTTCGATTGTTTAAACAGCTGCCAGCGCAAAAACTGAAAGGCAAAGGCGAAGTAAGCAGAAAAAAAAGCGAAGCAGAACGGGTGTCGCATGCATAAACATAGATACAAATAACGAGATACAAATGTATCTATAGTTATAAATGTGTCTGTATATGTGTGTGTGTGTGTGTGTGTGTGTGTGTGTGTGTGTGTGTGTGTGTGTGTGTGTGTGTGTGTGTGTGTGTGTGTGTGTGTGTGTGTGTGTGTGTGTGTGTGTGTGTGTGTGTGTGTGTGTGTGTGTGTGTGTGTGTGTGTGTGTGTGTGTGTGTGTGTGTGTGTGTATGTGTGTGTGTGTGTGTATGTGTGTGTGTGTGTGTGTGTGCAGCAAGGCACATAAATTCCATATGCCAAGCGCCAAAAACTAAACTGAGTTGGGGCAGACACTGGCTCAAAGTATTATCAGACCCAAAAACTTTTGCGCAAATGCAATAAAAACAAGCAGCAAGCAACTCACAGGAGATTAGATGAGTAGAGTTGAGGTGAGGAGAGTTGAGTTGAGTTGTGGGGAGGGGTGGGGAGAGGGGAGAGGAGCAGAGGTGAACTGAGAGGCGCCACCCACAAAAAAACAAACAACACACAACTTTAAAAGCGCTACTTGACAGCGCCATCTGGCGTTGAGAACCAAAAACAAAACTTTGATTGTTTAACATTAGCGTTAAATAATGCATATTATGTGTTCTGAAAACCACTTTCGACTTTCGTTAAGTTATTGCATTGCAGCAACTTGCCATTGTGAAAGAAAAGTGCAATAGAAAAGAGTTTGCAATTCCGACAAATTTTGCTGAATGTGAAAACCGGAACCCAAAATTCCAAACTCACAAAGAATTTATTCAAATTTTCATTCAACTCTTTGTTTTGCCGATTTTGCGGAATTCAGAACAGGCAACAGTTTTCATTGAACGATGATTTAAACGAACTTTCAAAGTGGCGAATTTTGAAATTGGTAGAGTTGTTTTGAATCACTCAGGACTCAGTTCGACTGAACTTATCTAAACGGAATGAACTAGTGAACGTAATCTTGGATTAAAGTTCTTGTGCTTAGTCATTTTAACTGAAATCTTTCAACTGATTCCGATCTCAAAATTGTTCGAATAGTTCTTTGGAGTTGTTCCTTCGAATCGTTCATTGGAGTTGTTCCTTCGAATCGTTCATTGGAGTTGTTCGTTTGAATCTCTTATTGGAGGTGTTCGTTTGAAATTTGCCTTCGAGTCGGGATTCGAATCAGTTGAACAATAATGGGACTCAAAGGAAAGAAAAAAAGTATTAAAGCAATATTATACTATATTTAGCGCTCATGTGAGAAAAAAAAAAACAAAACAAAAATAAATATACATGATAAAAGCGAGATAAAAGGAACATAAAATAAACTGACATTTGATTGATGTACTTTAAAAACGCATTTATATATTTTATATTCCTTTTTTATACATATATATATAAAAAGAAGTGTACAGCGATTTCACATATAGAGATATATATTTAGCTTTGTATTTACATAACCCAATTTTGATTTACTGTTTCAAATGCAAATTGTCAGAGAAAACTCCAATTTCAAACTAAATCCAAAGCGATGCAACACGGTTGGGGGGGAGGTGAGTTAAAGGGGTTGCAGAATGTAAAAGGAAAAGGGGGAAGAGATGCGGTCGCAGCTGCTGCTGTTGGATGGCAAAATGTAGCTCCTTTTTTTGGTGGCATTTCCGCAATTGCAAACGCTGCTTTTGCACGTAAATTTGAAACAAACAAAATATTTGTTTAATTTATTTTAATTTCAAAGTTGCAGCAGTTGCTGTTTTCAGTTCAGTTTTCAGTTCAGTTTTCAGTTTTCGTGCAGTTTTTCCGACGGGGGAAAAACGTGCGCCGCAGGCTGCACGCGTGTGTATCTAAAGGATGCGCCAGGATAACAACAACAAAGCAGCGGGTTTTTTTTTGGGAAAAACGAGCCACAATCATAATTCACGCGCATTTGCGAGTGCTAGGCGCGTCGGGGGAAATGGAATGAAGAGAGAGGGAGATGAAGATGGAGATGAAGAGAGATAGAAGACAGGAGGCACCAGGAAATGAATGGTGGGAAAAACTCTCAAAGGAAAAACGCAGCGGGGGTAAAAAGAAGGCAGGTAGAAGAAAATCGAGAGAAGCGGGAAAAAGAGGCATAGCATAAATAAAACAAAGTGAAACGGCACGAAAATAAACATTCACAAAATACAAAAAAAGTAAACCCAAAAAGCAAAGCGAAGAGCGGGGCAATGAAGGAAGCGGTAAGAGACGCGACGCATCTTAAGTATCCTGACACAAAAAAAAAAAACTGTCGAAAAGAAAATTCAAAGACACTTCAAGCGCAACAAAAAGAAAAAAAAAAAAAACAGAATACAAATACAGTTACAGATACAGCTACAGATACAGATACAAAGATACAGATACAAAGATACAGATAAACTCAACGAATTTGAAGTTCAACTTAATTTCCGCAACGGAGTTAATGATATCATTTTATTGCACAACGTGTAAACAAGCCTGTTCCGAATTCCGCACGTTTTTTTTTTTCTTAAGTGAAAAACGAACAAATGTTCTGATAGGCGTTCGAAATCGTTGCGAATTCGAACCCGAGTTTTGTAGAAAGACATAAAACAGCTAATTTGATGATAATGAAGTAAATTCTGTTTAAGAATTTGGTATTTGAATTTCTTGTGCAAGCTGACAAATACTTTTCAAAAGGGCTGCTCTCAATTCCGATTCGGAATAACTATTTGCTGTGCTGAGTTTTGAAAATCAATGAAAAATGCTGCATTTTTTAAGATTTTTTTTTAAATTTGAAATCAAAAAGTGATTTTGAATGCCACTTTTTATAAATCACAACATTTTCAAAATTTAACAAGATCAATTTTACACAATTATTATCAACGAATATTCTAAAAAATCTTTCGTCCAATGAAATATATTTTATCAAATTGAAAAATATTTTAAGTATTAATGATGGCATTTTTGAAATTGGACCAAATGATAGCAATAATATAAATCAAATGAGTTCTTGTTCAACAAAAACTTAGTTTCGTGTCTCAAAGACATTGTACAATATTAAAAATTAAATAAGAGTTGAAAACAGGCCACATAGATTAATAAAGTGTTGCATTAGTGTTGCATCAATTGAAATTGATATTGATATTTATAGGCAGCTAATAGCATTAATTATTGATGGACCACAAAAACAATGCAAAGAGAGAAGAATACTTTAATAGAACTGATTCTGTCTTTTTCTCTTTTCACTCTGTTTGTCTGTTTTAATGTATTTTTAATTATTTTTGTGCTTTTGCGAAAAGTGTCTCTTTATGACGTTTTATTATTATTATTTCTATTATTATTAATATTAATAAGCTGGCCTGTCTGTCTGGCAGTTAAATCTAATAGTGCCCCCAGAGATCGTTTACCGCTAAGACTCCGTAGAGAGTTCATTGATTTTTGACTCTGGCGACAAGTTGACAAAGGGCGGTGTACGGATTGTGTTCAGAGGGGGGAAAGGGGGAGAGATGTGTGTGCATATGTGTGTGTCAGAGGTCCAATTAAAATGTCAAATCAAGTCGTTTTATTTATTAAATGATTATACACTACAAAACATAAACATTAACACGTAATGGGCTTAAGAGGCGAGAGAAGGGGTGACGAGGGGACAGAAGAGGGCACAGAAGAGGGGAGAGGGCAGAGAAGAAAGCTTGTTGGAATTTGCGAGCTAATGGCTGGACGCATATTTATTTAGAGTGTCGAAAAGATATTTTTGGGCATTGGGAATTGGTGGTAAGACAAATTGAATGATTGACTGATTGAATGATTGACTGATTGAATGATTGACTGACTGATTAAGTTTGTTAGTTTAAGATGCGACTTCAAAAGCGTTTTGCAGGCAACTTTGTGACGAATAAAAGTTAGTCAAAGCTGCCAAAACGATCAAAACTAACGTTGACATGGACTGGCGAAGAGAGGGAGGAGGGAGAGGTAGAGAGAGATGGAATTGAGTTGAAAAGAAGTCAAGCAATAAAGGCAACGGTAAAAACTGTCAATGGACGACGACGCTGGCAGCAAAAACTTAACGCAAACGTCAAAGCGTAGGAAGCTAAAAAACTTGACTTAACGTAACGTGACGACTACAACAATAACAACAACAACAACAACAACAACAACAAGAAGAAGACTAACAACAACAGGTGCATGCATGAGCAGTGTGATGGAGTGAGGGGAAGAGAGCTAGCGCAGGGGCAAAAATAAACAAAAACTAAAATTCAATCTTGTGGTTCTGACAATTTTCCAATGCTTCTTCTTGGCATTTTCTTTTTTAAGAGTGCTCTCGAACACACGAGCAAGTTCATTTCGAATATACTTGCACAAAATCATGATTATGTTTTTGATTGCTCGTTCAGAAACAGGCTATTGAAATAACTTTCGATTTCAAGTGCAAATACAATTTCTTAGAAAACAAAACAAAAACAACAAAATGCGTAGATTTTAAAGTTATGCTTGGAATAGAAAAGCCAAAACCATTTAAGTGTGGTTCACTTTAATAATTCCTTCTTACTTTCGGGGAAGTACAAACATATATCATATATGTAAACATTGAATTTTAACAATAATCATTCCTAGAGTGCCGTTTAGATTCTTCCATAGTCGATTTGTTCTTCTTTTCAGTGAAAATTAAACATTAAAACTCTGCAACTCTGAATACATTTTTGTGTATTTTGTTTTTCTAATAAACAGTTAAAATTCTTAAAATTTTTATAAAAGTTTCTTATGTAGATAAAGTTGTTTATATAGAAAAAAGAAGTATAAATTCTAGCATAAATCAGTTTTGCAATTTATTTAATGTATTTTATAATAATAGTAACGTGTTTCAAACACATTACGTTAAAAATAATATAATTTATGTCTTTCAAAAACTGCTTTTTCACTGATTCATCGCAGAAACAAGATCTCAGAAAGGAATCTATAACATTATCAATGCTGCTTCTGCTCCTTTTTACCATATCTTTCGTTCCCGATTCTTCATTTGCTGTTTCATCTTCTATTTCAAAAAGTTTTCGAATCGAATTCTTCCAAGCTTTCTTTATTATTTTGTATGCTCTTTAAAGTCGACTTATGGATGTTGTAGCTTCTACAGAACTATTTTGGTGTCTTGCTATCTTGGAGTTCATTTAAAATTAATAATTTCGTTTTTAAGTAAGAATGAAAATGAAAATCAAAAATAAAACAAGTTGCTTATAAAGAATGCTTACTGTACTTAAATATTTGTTAAAATTATCATTATTAATAACATAATCAACAACTTAAACTACGTCTCGATTAGAGCTCACAAATCAATTAAAAATGTGCAAAAAAATACAATTTATAATGTGTTTGAAATTAATTTGTATACAATTTCTAAAGAAAAACTGGTTTGGTCTAAACTATTTTTAGATTTTGTCAATCTTTGATTAGCATTGGAATTGCATTGCCAATCTTTCACACAGATAAGTTGAATTTCATATTCTATTCTTATTTGTTGTAAGATTTCAGGCTGGGAACAGCGTATGCTACAGTCGGGAGCTTGCTTCCCAATGGCAATTGTTATCAATCCATAAGCTTAGCTCAGATTTCAAAGACTTCAACATTTCAAGTTTTTCAATTCTTTTCAAAACAAAGTAGAGAAATTTTGAAAAAAAAAAATAAACTCAGCTGCTTCTTTTTATTGAATAAGTTTGAAAATATTCCAAAAAAATAAAACTTACCTATCAAATATAATTTCCAAAAGCTGTGCTGTTTTGAATAACTGTTGTTGTTGTTTTTGTTGTTTCGACTCTTTCGCAACGTTGTCCTTGTCGCACTTGTCGCCGTTGTGCCTCTCATTTTGTCGTTTTTTTTTAATATTGTTTCTTATTGTTTGTTGTTAATTCTTATTAATTATCGCTGCTTCGTTTTTTGCTTTTTTTTGAAAATGTTTCAATTATTTTTGCTGCTGTTTTTTGTTTTCTAATTTTTAGTTTTTTGTTGCACCAAATTTGTTTCAAGTTCTAAGCGCGCCTTCTTCTGTCTCTTTCGCGCTCGTCTAGCAGCCTGCTTTGGAGCAGCGCCACATTGTTGTTGTTGTTGTTTTTGTTGTAGTTTTTGTTGTTCAAAATAACACACTTTATAATAACAACAACAAAAAAGAGACTCCAAATTCAAAATGGCGGCGCGTCTGTTTGGCTACGTTTTGTTGGCCCTTCTTCTGCTTCTTCTTCTACTTCTGCTTTGGCCAGGTCTTAAACCTCAAGCAGCATTTTCTTTTGGTTTTGTTGTTGCTTTTGCCTGCACTGCACTGCACACACACACACACACCAACAAACACACGCACACCTTTTCACTGTTATAATCGGCCGTTTGCTTTGCGCTCTTGTTGTTGTTGTTGTAGTTGATGTTGTATGCAGGCGACGACAAACGTCGCTTGAAAGGTTTCCAAGTAGCAGTCACCAATACACTTGCACGCACACGCACGGCACACACACACACACGCACACAAACAAAAACCTTTGCTGCTTGTTTTTAAGCGACGCGCGCAGCTTCTCTGCTTCTGCTTCTTCTTCTGCACAATGTTTGTATTGCTGTTGTTGTTGTTTTTGTTGCTGAAACCTGTTTGACAGGTAAAAGAGAGCCAAGTTGTTGTTGCTGTTGTTGTTGTTGGCTGTCTCGAGATCAAGTTAAACTAATGATGCCAAAGCCGGCGTCGACGTTGATGACGCAGCTGCGGCTGCTGTTGCTGCGCTGCTGCTGCTGCTGCTGCTGTTTCTTGGGCTTGGTTTGATTTTTTTAATTTTTTTGTTTAGTTTCTTTTGTTAATAGTTTTCTTGCTTTTTGCTTTGGCACACTAAAAGCACCTCACTTTTGTAGTTGCAAAAAAAAAAATCACAATTTTTAGCAATTTTTGTTTGCTATTTTTGAATAATTATTGTTATTTATTTTCATTTAAATTTATATTGTATATTTTGTTAATCAATCACACAACAAAAAATTGTAAACAATACGAGAGCAGCGGGCTCATTGAACAAACGGTACAACGAACGAGACGAGACGTACGTACGAAATAAACGACGTCAAAATATATATTTGTTGTTGTTATTGTTAACGCTGGCTTTGCAGCTGGTTTTCAAAAACGAAATATGCCGAGCGACAGCGCGACACGTCCGTTCGTAGCGGCAAATGAAAAGAGAATGAAGCATGCAAACGAATAGACGAATTGACGAACCAAAAAAGATGAACGAAACGTTAAGAGCGCAACATGCAATATGCGCTCTCTTACGCGTAAGCCAAAGCAACGAAACCACCACAAATGTGCTCTTTTGACGCGCGTTAAGTGTCTTTGTGGGTTAAGAAACTTGTTTCAACAGCATTGTTTTGGCTAAGCAGCAACAGGCTAGCTTTGAAATGATTCAGCTAGAGCGATCAGTTGGCTATAATGATAAGCGATGTAAGTTGACATACAAGCAGCGATGTTCATGTACAATGTACATCGAAAATAAACATCAATGCGGGTTGTGTTGTTGCATCGCACAGTGGCTTGCTTTCGCAAGACACAAGCGAAAATTATAACTCTTGAACCACTATTGATATCACTATGAAATTTTTACTGAATATTCTTGATACTTCAAGACAATTTTGGAATGTAAAATGGGCGTGGGTGCGTCACAGAAAAGGGCGCGAAACTAATGTTCAAACGCAAAATTTGAAAATTTTACTTTTCAAAACTCTATAAATAAATGAAAAAAAAAAATTATTTTTAAATTTTTTGTTTAATATTTTAAAAATTTTTAAATTTTACAAAAAAAATGTTAAGTAAAAGAAAATGTTTTTTTTTTGCACTAGCTTAGGTATCTAAACGTGTTTGGCCGTGAATATACGCCCTTCTCTGTGCGACGCCTATTGTTATGTTTCTGTCCAAAATGTCTATGATATCTCATAGGTAGTATGTAAATATATCTAAAATTGCAACACAATATCTCACATAGCTACAAATTTTTAAAATCATAAAAATAGGTTATATCCAGTTATAATATCTCTTGTTGGAACAAATGCTACTACACAAAACAAATCTTGCGGTGGGAGAAGGGGGCGTCGCTAGGATTTTTTTAATATCTTTTTGAATTTCTTCAGAATTATATAAAGTCAAAGTCAAGCTAAAGATAAAAAAATACCAAAAATTCTAGATGCCTATAAGAAAAAATAAATTTGTTTTAGTTATTTAAAAATATTTTTTCTGCATTTAGTTTTAAAAATAAGCCAGTTAATATAAACAAATAAATTAAATACGAAAACTTAGCTCGATTCAATGATACACTGCTCTAAACTTGCCCTTGTAAAACGAAAATTTTCTCTGTTTGCATATTTTAGAAAATTACTTCAACTTTGACAAGCTTCACAGTCTACAAACAATTTTCTAAAAATATAAAACCTTGTGCATAAAATTCTTCAACCAACTTGTAATTTGAAAATATAAACATTATTCGGAACGAAACAACTCCTAAATATATATATATATACATACATCTATATATATTTAGTCAACGAATCGGATAAAAGCATCGATGCGCCGATGCAGTTTCATTTGTCAATAGGTTGTTCCTATGGCAGCTATAAGATATAGTCGTACGATTTCGATCAAATTTGGTCAGCAAAACAAGAAATTACTAAAACAAAGAGTATTTGAGTTTGCTTAAGATTGCTTGAGAAAGAAAGAAGTTTTTCACACAACTTATTTGGGCATTTCTCCAATGTCGATAGGGAAAAGAAAACATATGCCATAACATTATTTTAGGCGAACAGTTCAAACACTGATTCCAGTGAAATCTGAAAGAATATTTTAATGCGAATAATTTTAAAATGTTATGTATGTAAATGATATATATAATTATAAATGATATGTATCTTAAAAATGTTGATTTTATACTCGAATATTTAAGCTAGGTTTGATTAATCTGTTTATTTTGTTGTTGTTAGTTGTTCTTGTTATTACAATTATGTAAAATAACATTCATTAAGTATCTGCTTATTTGACAAAGTAAATATTATATAGAATAAGCCGGTTATCCGTTTTTCAATGCCCAAATCTTACAGTCGATTTACTCATGATGGTTATTGAACTGGATTGTAGTAGTAAATTGTTAGATTTCTAAAATTTCGAATAATTTACTTTCATAAAAGCATACACATAATTAAAAAGTAGAAGGTAGCAATAAAGAATTTAAAATTTTCAATTCTGGTTGATATTCTTTAGGTTCTATGATTGCTACAAGATATAGTGTTCCGATCTGGTACAAACTTGCTGAACATGTGTGGAACATAATAAATAAAGTGCTAACAAGATTGGTTGAATAACTCATTTTTTTAACAGATTGTTCTTATGGTTGAAATAAGATATAGTTGTCTGATTTTGATGAAATTTAGTCCGCATAAAAAAACTATTCAAAAACTCATATTGTGCAAGTTTTGTAAAGATTACTTGAGAAACAAACAAGTTTTAAATACAACTCATTTTCAAAACGATTGTGCCTATGGCAGCTACAACATATAGTGATACGATTTTTATGAAATTTTGAAACTTCAGCACAAACTGTGCATTTCGCAAAAAAGAAAGACCAACAAAAATTTGCCTCTTTTGTTATCTAAAAAAATACTTGAAATTAATGAAAATTGATCTAGAGCTAAATCAATAAAGTTCTAAATATGATGTAAAAAAGACAATTTAACAAGCCAATTTGAAAAATGTTAACAACAAACTGATGCACAATCAAACCGCAAAACAACATTTATGTGTGAATACTTTTGAAATTGTTGTTTTTTTAAACAAACATTCCTTTATGTATAATGCATAATTAATTTAACTGCAATTTGTGTTGTTGCTTTGCATTTATATATACTATTAATCATTTATATTCTATTGTTTAATAGCAAATGTGTTAAGATTGCATCGAATTGCAAGTTAACAGCGCTATGTAACAGACGCTGTTATAATGTTTTGCATTGCATGCTTTTCAGCACACACGATGTAAATACACATGTGTGTGTGTGTGTGTGTGTGTGTGTGGCAAACGAAAAGAACGAAAGCGTACGAACACAATTCGTGCAAGCGAAAACACGAAGAGCACTTGATGCGAAGAGCATTGCCGCTGTTAACATCAAACTTAACGAAAGGTTAAGCTCAACGAAGTTGCATAGTTAACAGCGCGCGCGCTCTTTTGCTTTTAAATAACAGGCATAGCAACACGTAGCGTTTTGCGCGCGTTCTCTTAGCGTTTTTTGGCCAGAAACTTGTTTTCTTGCTTCTGCTTGGCCAACAAGTTTTTGTTGTCTTGGGCCGTAAGGAAAATCGACTTGACGGAAAAACCAGTTGGTTAACTTTAGCTAGCAGCAACAACAACAACAACAAAAACCACAGCACACATTAAATACAATCAAGTCAAGCAGTGCGCGCAGGGGCAATGTCTTTGAAAAGAGATGGCAACAGTTGGCTGTTTTGGCAGGGGTAAGCGAGGCTTCGTTAAGTTTAACCGATCGCGAGTTAACGAAGATCTACTTTTAACCAGTTTCGCGTGTTGCTTTTTTCTTCTTCTTCTTCTTATATAGTTTTGAGTCTTTTTTGTTAACGTTCTTTGTGTGCTGTCGCCAGAGTTCATGTTTGCTTAAGCTGCCGTTGAGGCCCCTTGCCAACTGCGCTGCTCCCCACTCCCCACTCCCCACACTTAACCAGTTTGAAAACTTGTTCTTGCGCCTGACAGAAAGCTGAAAACTATATAACGCAAAGCACGCGCTTTGAATGACAAATCGAAAAAAAACGGCCGCAAACTCAAAAATGAAAAACGAAAAAGAAAACAACAAGAACAAAAAAAACACAACTTGTTAATATATTTTTATACATTTTCAATGTTTATTGAATTTTTGATTTAAAAAGCCTTCGAGCGTTGGCGACTTCTTCTTCTTCTTCTTCTTCTTGTGGCGACTCCTGCGGATGCGACAGGCGACGCATACAAATTGAGCGATAGAGATTAGAGTGAGAGAAGGAGAGAAACAGAGAGAGAGAGGCAAATAGCCAGAGATTTGAGTTGGAAAATGGGAGATTTGAGATTTGCCCCCGGGTGCCGCTAAATGCCACGCCTAGTCGCAACACGCAAATCTCTTGTAATTATCTATTGGCCTTCAATCCCCTCCCCCTCTCTCACACTACACTGCTGCTGTAATTGCTTTAATTTACAGTTTGACGCATAAATTTTCGTCGGTTTTCCATGAATATTAATATGGCAAAAAATGCTGCTGGGAAATTTTGCTTTGGTTACCTTTACAAGATTCAATAAATAGACGCGTGTTTTTGAACCTAAATCGAGACAGACACGAATCCTAATTAAATATTCAAAATTAGCATTAATTTAAGTGCGTCTGGGCTCTCTTCTTTCTCTCTTTCTCTCTCTCTCTCTCTCGGTCTCTGTCTCTGTTAAAGTTTTAGAACTTCTATAGATTTTATAAGAGAAAGCTTGGGTTTGTCAAAATTAAGTTAGTAGTTAGTTGAAATTCTCAAGTGCTTTGAAAGTCTTTGATCATAATTAATTTATTTATATTTTTATGGACTGCAATTATACTATTGACTATTATACTAAAACGTTTAAGAATGGTGCATAAAGAAGAAATCGAACTTATTTTATGTTTGCTTTGTATACAAGTATTTTTCATTCCTATTTAGTCCAGCGAGACGCTTAAGAATGTTACTTAAAGCAGAATTTCAAATAATTCCAAGTACGTTTCTTAAAAAGAGGAAAGTGTTTATATAACAATTTTACAATACTTTTAAAAATGGTTAGACTTTTATTTCTATTGCGTTTCTTGAGCTAAAAGAATAAACGTTTAAGAATGTTATTTAAAAAATTTCAAAAAATTCTTAACAGTTTTGATGAAGAGAGGAAAGCGTCGAAAGATTTTGAAAACTTTTAACAATGATGAGACTTTTATTTCTAATGCGTTACTTTAGCTAAGTGAAGAAACCTTTAAGCATGCTTAATTCTTATTCACGATTAATATTAAGATAGTTACATTTATAATACTTATTGATTTATATTAATCAAAATACTGTAAGATTTTCAAAAACTTCTAAAGTGAATATTTTGAGGCTCTCAGTTGAAAATCGCACTTGTATTTAATCTTGAACTTTTCAACAATATTGTCGAAACGATCATCAAAGGCAATCAAGTGAAAAGTGTAGAAAGCCAAAGGCCAAAAAGTCAGCTCGATTTAAGGCGGATAATTTTATAAAATTGAGTTTTCGTATCAGGTTTCCATGAGTTGCCCCACCTCCCACACACAAGGTGAGTGGAGGAGGGAAGGGGAATGGGGGAGGGAATGAAAACTGATCGGTTGACTCGAAGCGATCGTCAATCGAAGATCGTTGAGGCAAATGAGTTTCTGATCTTCAGACGGGGGCCAAGTCAAACAAATAAACAAACGACGCGAATCAAAACGAAAACAAAATTAAACAACGATAGAGAAAAAAAAGAAGAAAAAATAATAACAACAACAAGAGAAATTAAAGAACAATCCGTGATCCCATGATCCATGATCTTGTGCATTTGCGGACCCGGGGTCTTGAATTACATATAGATTAAGAAGCCAGCACAACAATGTAGTCTGCAAAGGAAAAAGCAAAGAGTGGGAGAGGAGAGAGAGTGAGAGAGGAGTGGAGAATGTGATGGTAGAAGGGAGCGAAGACTGAGGAGATCAAACTTGGGACAGGTAGAAGAACAATGAGAAAATAAAGAAATGAAGTGGAACGTTAAGGCCGCTTGAACAGCCCCGAGTTACGAATCCTAAACATAGACAAAGGGGGCAACTAAAGGCAAAGGGACACAGCAAGAAAAAAGAGCAGAAAACCGCAGACCAAAAAAAGAGTCAAAGAGTTGCGCAGGTGTGCAGAGCAGCAGCGGACGAAGAGTGGGGGGGAGACTAAAAGTTGAGGAGGGACCAGGTAGGCCTGGCTGTCCATCAAGTCTCATCGCCATATGGAAGGAGGAACCCAACGACAAACGACGATGGTCAGTGGACAAAGGAGCCCAAGACGTGGTTAAAGACATGCTCCGATTGATACACCAAACAACTTGGTTTTTATGTTTTCTAATTTGCGTATTTCGAGTGTTGTTTCATTTAAATACTAATTTTCAGAGCAGCGGTTGAAATTGTTTAAAATCTGAATTATATTTAGAGTGTCTTAAGCATAGATAAAGTCATATACTAAATTTAGGGGTGCCAGCTCTGAAAGATCCTGAGATATATGCACTCAAACAAAAGTATTGATTTAATATATAGTTAAAATTAAAGTTTTACAAGTATATTTAACTCAACATTTTCTGATAAATTAAAGAACTCGTGTATCAAGAACGCGTTTTTTTAACTCGAAAATTATACAAATACTTTTTAGTATATTTCTAATTTAAGATTATTATTTTTCTAAATATATTCTTTTAATTTAAACACGCAAATTATCTATACACTCATTGAAAATCGCCCTTAATCGGCCAAGGTGACGACTCCTTACTTTCAAGAGTTCTTCTCTTATAGAATCAAGGGTTTTTTTTTTTTTTTTTACTTTATTAAATTTATAATAATGGTATTTTTACTTAATTGTAGGGCTCTACTTTCTTGCAACTAGTGCAATTTTCCTTAAGCACAAGAAAATAGTTTCTTAATAAAAATATGGTAATTTTTTTTTCTGAAAATTAGAAATTTATTTTCTTAAATCAATCAATTTTTATAATTTTTTCTAAAATTTAACAAAATTTTCTAAATATGGGAAAATATTTCCTTAAAAGCAAAAAATTCAATTCTAGGGCGATTCTATATAATTCAGGGCTCTTTTTTCTTTGTCAGATTGAAATTTGCAGAATTTATATATGTATAAGACATTTAAAATGATATACATACATGTCCAATTTTAGATTGATTCAAGTACATTTCTCAGGATAAATTAAGAATTAAGGTACGATACTTTTCTAGATTTCTAAACGAAACAATAATAATTAATAATAACAATAATTAATAATGAAATAAGAATAGCAATAAAAAATAATTATAAAAATAATAATGGTAATAATGATAATAATAATATTCAATAATAATAATAAATACATTTTAAATAAAATTAAAAATTTCTATCTAAATTTAAATTATTAAATAAATGTTAATCAAAATTCTATCAAAATTAATACTTTAATTAAATTAAAAGTAAAATTTCGACATATTTAAGAAAATCATAAAAAAGATTAAGAAAACTGCAATAATCTGCAGTTTAATTTCGAATGTTCAAAAAATACTTCAGAATCAAAATCGATTAGCATATTTAAAGATGTGATTTCTTATTTTTATAGTTAGACTAATTAGCATTGGCAATATAAAGTTGAATTTAGTAACTCTAGTTTTTATAGATACTCAAATTGAAGTCGTGAAATAGAGAAAGAATTTGCAAAGAGTATATAATTTAAAGATCTTATTTGGACCAATTAAACTCAGGTAATATAAGTAGGTATTATTTATATATAGAGTCTGTGTTGTGTAGTGTTTTTATAGTTGATGTACTTAAAAACTGGCCAATGTCAGCTTGGTTTGTTGTCCGTTGACTGTTGTCTGTTGTGTGTTGTCTGTTGTGTGTTGTCTGTTGTGTGTTGTCTGTTGTGTGCCTTGGCTGTTGTGTTGGTCTTGTCGTCTGCCTGGCAAAGTTAATTACAGGTTGAGGTTTACGAACCCGCCAGCACAGCCAGAGCCAGAACCAGAGCCAGAGCCAGAACCAGAGCCAGCTGCCGAGAAACTTGGGACTCAGCAGTCTCTACAGAGTTGCAAAGAGTTAAACTGTGTGGCAAGGATGCCAATTCGGAAATTGCAGGCTCTATGAAAATTGGAACAGCCTGCGGTTTCATTTTCGGGCTTGAACGATTCTTTCAAAAAACCAATACGAAAACCTAGCCACATGTTGTTGTAATTTGATTATAAGAAAAAACAGAAAACCAAAAAAAGTAAGAAGAAAAACTCAGTTCTTCAACTCACGCAGCGCACTTGAGGGCTGCATCTTTATATCGAGTCCAAGATTGGCCCCTAACTTCTTGGCTCATATGGAGGCCATTAGCAGCGTCTGCTCGACACGATTACGACGTTATTTTCTTTGACTGTGCTGCATGCACCCCAACTCCAGCCCTCGTCCATGGCACTGGCCATCAAAAAAACTGCTCCATAAGGAACTCAATGGGAATTAAAATGTTTGTTTGTGCCTATTGGGCTGGCAACAACAATGCAAGCTCTGCAACAAAACAACAAAACAACAAATACAAAATACCAAAAATATATACTCTGGGCCCGACACTTGAGACCGCCTAGAGAGCAGGGGCGGGTAGCAGCCGGGGCTGTGGTTGGGTGGGGGGTTCTTTCATTCGTGTGCCTTTTGTGTGCGTTTCTCTGCTCTCGTAATTTAATTTCCAATTGCACATAATCCGTTTTCCGCTTTTCTCGAGTATTTGTCATAAAATTTGATGCGTAAATAAAAAAAAGAAAGGAATATCAACAAAATATATGAAAGAACTGAACTGAGAGACACCCTGTAGCTATTGAGATATATATAATTATAAGTATATATATCAACTTAGTTATTTATTTAGTTAAAAATTTAGTTCGCAAGCTATATCTTTGCAGAGGGTATTCGAATTTTGTCGGATTGAAGAAAACGTTTCCGAAAAATTCCTTTCTTGTATGAAAAACTTATTTTTTGTCAAGTTATCTTAACTTAATTTAACTATTCAGCGTCTAAGGATGCTCTTGTCATATTGACAAATTTTTATTGAAATCGGGCGACTATATTTTCTAGCTGTCATAGAAACAATCAGTCAAAAACTAAGTTTTATTATTAACACATTTTCAAACTTCAAACACATAAAGTTTATAAGAATCAAAATACCAAATTTGATAACTATTTAATAAACTCTATTTAACAGATTTAAACAACTTATCTAAAACGTATCTCAGTAAATCGAATGCTTTGCCGTTCTTAACATTATCATAAATTTTCTTACATTTTCATTTATACAGGGTATTCCAAAAAATAAAATAAATTTAATACATTTTTGGGGCAGTTTGTAATTGCTGAGGAGCTTAGGAAAACCTGTAGGCGACACCTTCTACATTTTGTTAGATTACATTTTCCATTATTTGTTGGCAATAATAAAAATAATAATAAAATGTTTGCCAGTAGCAGACACACACACACACATACACACACACACTAACACAGTTTGATAGCATTAAAAATTAAGTATAAACTGTTATTCGAATAGAATGTTGTTTTTCTTTACATCTTCAAAAGTTGGACAAAATAATTGCAACAATTTTTTAATTGTGGTCAATTTTATAGAATGTATTATTTTGTGTTTTGTTCAAATAAATACAAAAAGCTTTAGTTTATTGAGAGTTTAAACAAGCTACTGATAAATATGCCTTTTATTTAACAATTTTTGTCTTTTGCTGTAATTTAATTTAGTTTAAAATCGTTTAGAACACTTGTGTAAATATGTGCCAACGATTTTTATTTTCATATCTGTTATTATATTGATAATGTCAAAGTGTCTTATTATCCTACGTAGGAAGTTATCTTCTTTCAAGAACGTTTATTTCAATTTAATTTTCTTAATTTTAGCCCATTTTAAAGACTACAAAACTGCTAAATTGATTCAATCATCATTTAGCTTCAGGGAGATTCGAACCCAAGGTCCTCGTGCACCGGCAAACGTCATCTTAGATAGCTCAGCTACCGTCCATATGAAATTACTCATAGTTATTACTGAGCTTACACAATTACTAGTTGGGAATTGTAACGTTGATTCAGAAAATGTACAAACAAATTGTTAGCATTAAAGCAAGCCACTCTATCAGAATCGAAATCAAAAAGTTTTTTTGCTTATAATTCCCAAACAGTTTAAGCACACACTAGGTGTAGTGAGCGCACGAGAACTTCTTTCTGGTAATATCTTATTTTGCATTTCTTATTTTATATCTTGTAACACATGGAATGATTTGTTTTTGTACTTGTTACGCGAAAACTGCTTATAAGCTTCAAACTTGACTCTGTTCTGGTTGATATCATGTTACTTCTTCTTTAAAATGTATAATCTTATATGATATTTATTTATTTCTTATTTTATATCTTATAATAATGGAATAATTGGATTTTGACCAATTGTGACAACAGCTGTTTATAAGCTTCAAACTTGACTCTGTTCTGGTTGATATCATCTTACTTCTTCTTTAAAATGTATATCTTATTTGATATTTATTTATCTTTAACTGCGTATAGGCAGTCGGATTGTGGGTTTCCCAGTCTTACTCGAACTCAACTATTACTTGGCGGGGAGTCACAATAACACACAAAATATATTTGGTTAAAAGCCCTTTTGTTCAAATGTCTTCTATTCTTTAAGAATTATAATATGACTTCTCAACTTTTGATCATTTTAATGATAATTACATCATTAAAGGGATAAGCCAAACCTGATTAGAACTATCCGAATTGCGAATATAAGCTTTAACAAAAACTTTTGCATAAACAAACTTAATAACATTGCCTTCTAATTTGTCATTTTATGACTCCGAAATAGTAATTTGATGTTGCAAATATAAATATATAAATTTAAAGACCTGTTCCCATATCCGATTCCAAACAAAATAATTGGAATTGGAATAATAAGCTGTTTCAATTCCAACAAGTAAGAACGTTGCAGTCGGATGCACCCGACTGCGATATACTCTTTTTTTCGCCTCTTTGCGGAGTCAGTGGGCGTGGCAATTGAATTTCTGCTCAAATCTTTCAAGTTTTGCCATCAATTAAAATTTGGTTGGGCCTGTTCTACAGGTTTGGGAGAAACAAACATTGCTTGATTGCAAGGGCGGGGGTGGGCGTGGCAAAAATATTTTTATCCAATCTATTAAATAGGGCAACAGAATTCAACCTGCAAAATTTGGTGATTCTAGCTAAAGGGGTGGGGGAGATACAGACTTTGCCTATTTGTGGGGGCGGGGGTGGGCGTGGCCGAATTTTTTTTTGCCAGATTAATGAAGGATGTGATAAGTAGCCCTTGTGCCAAATTTGGTTACTCTAGCTATAAAACTGTGGAAGATATAGGTTTTTGCGGTTTGTGGGGGAAGGGGTGGGGGTGGGGGGGAGATCTTGACACTTTGTCTGCCTATGGTATATACCAACATGTATACCAAGTTTGGTTGCTCTAGCTTCAAAATTGTGGAAAAAACCTGCGTTCATACAGACAGACGGACAGACAGACGGACAGACGGACAGACGGACATTTCACAAACCCAATATACTCTTTTTTCCTTTTTTTTCAAAAAAGTTAAAAAAAGAGTATAAAAATCAATAGGAAATTCGGCTTAAGAAGTTTTGCATTTGAGAAATAATTTAAAACCTTTCGGAATGAAAAGTTCTGAAAACTGGAAACGTGCCTGACAATCTCAGATCAGTACCATTGTAATATTCATTCGGTTAAGTTCTGTGTCAACCAGTCCCTTCACCATTTTGACCAGCTTTACAGTGCCTAACAACTAACAGATCATTAAGTTTATAGTGGTAAAACAAATAAAGGATATAACTTTGAAACAGTTTTTAAATTTAATTAGAAAATAGCACTTGATTGCCATTCAATAATACTTAATATTTAACTTTTTTTGTAAGTCTCTGATCAGCATAGTTTTGTGTTGAACTTACATCAATTGCTCTTGTAATTTGCGGGGATGAATACCGAAATTTACAATAAACTTGATCTGTGTATGGTATACAGGAATCTACATGCCAAGTTTGGTGTCTCTAGCTCTTATAGTCTGTGAGATTGGCTGGTTCATACAGACGGACAGACGGACAGATAGACTCACATGGCTTGATCGGCTGTACATAATGATGAAGAATATAAAGTTTGTATAGTCGGAAATGGCTCCTTCTGCCTTATGCTTACATTTGCAGTACTTTACAGCTTTGTTTTTCCCATTTTGAATGGGAACCGGGAGTAAAAACGTGATCTCAATCAATTTGACACCAGCTTTACAATGTCAACTAACGCTTCAATTTTAACCTCATCTGTCGCATGAATAATTCATTGGATTAAAATTTGCTCTTATTTTGTTGTTGTAGTTGTTGTTGTTGTTGCAAACCAAAAATGACAATTGTGGATGCAAATGCGCCATCTAGCGGCCAGCATGTGCAGCGAGCAATATCCCAATAGATTTGTTATATTATATACAAGTACGAAGTATATATTACAAAACCTGCGAAATGAAAACTAATTTAATATGTAAACTATTTGCGGGCAACGAGAGAATATTCGGGGAAAGCACCAACAACAACAATAGCCTGGCAAGTGGTCAGTTCTATGGTCATCATTGATGGAGAAATTTTCGACAAATTGTTGTTGTTATTATTGTTGTTCTTTTACAAGCGCAAATTTGTGTTTTAAATGTCAAATTAAAAATGCAAAGCATCTAATGGATTAACTTTGGAATGCTGCGCGTCGTTGCATCAAACGGGGTAAAAGGAACCGACTCTGATGGATTTTGTTAGTTGAGAGTGAGAGAGAGAGAGAGGGAAAGAGAGAGAGAGAGAGGGGAAAGTATAAAGGATGATATAACTAAAAGTTGTCCAGTTGCCTGATAGTACTAGCTCTAATGTAAGTTGGCAAACTCTTTGAATAAACAATTTTTTAATCGAATTACAAACAAAGACGTTGATAAAGCTTCAAAAATAGTTAAGAGCATCTTTATGTACTTACATATATATATATATATATATATATATATATATATATATATATATATATATATATATATATGTTTAACATGACTTATAAGTATTAAATGCATAGTTAATTGTCAAAATGGATAGTGAAACAGTTGAGTCATTATTTATTGCATATTTATATAAAGCATTTTAAAATTCAGAGACGGAATTATAAAGTTTTAAGTTTTATATATTTTTGTAGATTTTCTGGCATATGCAATAGAGTGCATACATTCTAGCCTGTTCCAATTCGCAATCGGAATTATTAGCTGCTTTGAATTCTGAATATTGGTAGAAAATTGATGTGAAAAATATTCAGCTTTAAAATGTTAAAAATATTGCTATTTTATGCGAAAATAAGAGCACAAAATAAAAAACGATTCGGAATGAAAAGTTCTCCGAAATGGAAAGAGCCCTGATTATAACTATAATCAAAAACAAGAAAGAAAAGTTAAATGTAATATTAATCTAGATGTTAAAATATATAAATAAAATATGATTCTTCATTGAAATCAGTCGAATTTTGACAAAGCTATGGAAGTTTAAAATATAGGAAATTATTCCAATCAAATTTATGTTATTATTTTGAAATAACTCAGAAAAAGTTTTGAAATAGTTTATTATACATAGAAATCCGCCATCGTTTAAAACTGAAAACTTTTTAATTTAAATTAAAATAAAAGAAAAAAACTGACAAAAAATTCCTTTTGGAAATCAATTGTTTTCAATTTGAAATTGCAATATCAATATAGATGTTAAAATATGATGACTCAGAATAATATTTTACGATTAAAATGAAGTTTTGAAAAAGTTCCTTCTACTTATTTTGTCATCCGAAATTGATTAAATTTATTTATGATATTTTTTTAAAAATTTTTAATGGGCTATCAAGTTTAATTTCCGAAGATAAAACTCGATCAAAAATTATTTTCGAAAATCAATAAAATTGAAATGCCATATCAATCTATATGTTAAAATGTCATTCAGCATTGAAATCAGTCGAGTTTTGACAAAGTTAATAGAGTCATGTTTTGAAAATGAAAATGGTAATTAACCCTTTCGGGACGGAGTTTTATTTTAAAAACAAAGATAATCCCAATAAATATTCCTAGTGGGACATATTATCCCAATGAGTGTAAAAGCTGCTGGGACGTATAGTCCCAGTAGTCCCATGAGGGTTAAGACCGGACAACTCACAATTTTACGATCTAGTATATATTTGCACATAAAGTTACATTTTTGAGAATAAATTTCTTGTAAACTAGAAAGTTCAAACAGACTGCAGCTACATTTGAAGTACTTAAGCTAAAGGGTCAAAGGACAAGGCGCTGCAGTAAAAAACATAACTACAGGGACGAGTTACATTGTGAGCCCATTTTTCATAAAGCTGTCAAAAAACTTGATGGCCAGGTATTAAAAAAAAAAGAAATATTTTTCGCAGAAAGCGTTTTTTAGTTTATCATCCAACTTACATGTAAATTGCTCTGTTTTCGCACACACAGGCAGGCTGCCCCCACGCACCACCAGACTTTGTATGCCCCTCTGAGCCCCCACCACCACTTCTACAGCCGCTTTGCCCCACCACAGAGCTATGCTCACGTGTGGGTGTGGCTGGTCGCAATTGTTGTTGGCCTTGTGCAAATTGGCCAGCAGTGTTTGCTAATTGTGCCCGACCGCCGGAAAGCCAAGAAAACCAAAAGCCAAACCCAAAGCCAACACACACACACATACTAACATATACACACACAATCGGAGTCCACAATTAGCCAAATGTAAGAAGCCAACGGAGCAGCGGAAAAAAATTTGGCCAAAATCTTCATGAACTGTTGATAGCAGCAGGAGTACTAACTGTGAGCCACAATACAATACCTAGCGATTTTGGCGGCTATCAGCAATAATGGCCAACAAGCACATTTTGCTAATTGCTAGCAATAGGTTAGGGGCGGCAACAATGGGTTAACATTAGAGGTGTCTAAACATATCGATAGTGCCGTCATATCTGTAGTCATGAGCAAAGAAAGCAATCAATGCCTGTTCTTAGTTTCTAGATGGTACAATCGATAATTTGTATGGTGGCAAAACATCGAAATGCAATCGATAGTTTTCGATATTGATAGTCGAAAGTATTGATAATAGTATACGTTTTCCTTTTTGCAAAGCGGCATAAATCAAAATACTTTGGTTTTGCGGTATACAAAAACAAAATTAAAAAATCATTGTGTTAGCTTTGAAAAATTCATTATCCGAAGGTAACAAATTATTCAAGATGCCGTTACCTTTAGTTTTAGTCGTTAACAAAAAATTAAGGATTTTAATGAGCTCCTCTTTCGGAGGAAAAAAAGCATAATATAAAGGTGAGAAACTATTCAAAATGCTACTAAACAAAGCTTCGGAAAGTTTCAGTAAAAGTTAAATACCATTCAAATCATATCTAAATCACAAGTGAATTTAATCCGCAAAATATTGTTAAAGGTGTACAAAATAATAGATGTAGGAAATTGCCTTTTGCAGAGTTTTATTGAAAGTGAAAACCGAAACATGCCCGTATCATTTCGTTTTGATTGTTTCCAGATATCAACCAATGTTAATACAATCGATAATATTATCAAAATGTCATCATATCTAAATCGGCAAATGTTGTTCAATGGTATAATAAGAACCGGGTATCTAAATCACAAGTGAATTCAATCCGTAAAATCTTGACGAAAGTGTAAATAAGAACAGCAAATATTTCGTAAAACCGGATCTTTTATGCATCAATGCGTTTTAATAGTTTCTAGATACAAATAAACGTTAAAATAATCGATACATTTGTCAAACTTTCATTAAATCTTAATCTCAAGTGAATTCAATACGCAAAATCTTGTTAAAAGTGTAAAACATATATATAGCAAAGTGACTTTTGCAGTAAAATCGGAAAATGCCTGTATCAATGCGTATTAATAGTTCTCAAATATAAACTAACATAAATACAATCGATAATTATCGATTATAATCTAATATTATCTACATAAAATGTTTTTCATTTTTCTTTGATACAATTTGATTTCGTTAAACAAATATGTTCCATAAACAGAATAGAACACTTAAAGAACAACAGTTTGAATTGAATTTTAACAATTAATATTAAATCGATACTTTCGCTAGCCGCATCGATAGTTTGGCATCACTATGGCAAAGGCACCTTAGCACAACACGTTTAGAAATTAATATTTTTGGTTGTTTTAATTTGGACAGTTCTACGTGTGCGAAATAGCAAACATATAAACGAAGAAACTGAAACAGAGCCATAAACCAATTGGAAGCCAAGTGAAATGGAAATACGAAAATACCAAAATACGAAAATACGAAAATACGAAAAATACAAAAATACGAAAATGCCAAGCTAAGCATTTTTCCTTTTTGCACAAAGTGTGTGTCGGAAAATTGAGAAAAGCCCAGTCGAACTATGCACATGGACTGCATAATTGGATTCGGCAACAGAATTGCAGCTGGGCGCTCAATTAGAGCGATTGGCTCAACTGATTGAATCGACAGAGTGACCAGAGCAGGACTACAACTGCAACTGTAACTGGGTACTGAGAACTTGGTACTAGAAGTCTAGGACATGCCTATATCAACATTATCTCATGGCATCCGTTGTAGATGGACCCAACACATTAGTCAAAGTTTCAGCCTCTAAAGCGTCTAATTTTTGGTACAAACTTTGCACAAACTGTGGCACAAACATCCTGTTCCCAAACAACTACCGTGCTAACAGCCTTACAGCTTCCTTTGCTTGCCTATTTTTCACCAAAATCAAAAATCGTCCTGCCTGCCAAATCGCTTTTGAGCCTTGCCACATTTGCAACACAATCGGGTATGATAACTTTGTTAGAGCACTTGAATTTGATATTTGTTTAAAGGTAAGCGTCATAGTGATGTAACAACAAAATATATCGATGTTTTTTTTTTACAAAATATCGCCTGGCTCCGATTTGATATTGCTTTTAGTATATTGCCAACTTGTCGACTCATTATATTTTAATTTTTAAATAAACTAACAGATGAACTCTTTTCAAGCAAAGCTATAGTTCATTCAAACTTACTTTCATCTAATTTTTTTTAATTAATTATGCAATTTAAACAAATTCCAATCAAGTTAAGTACTTTAACGCATAATTGATATATCAATATATCGATATTTTACTGGCCATATATCAGATGATATCAATATGGCTTTCGCGATATATTTTTCAAGGCAATATCGATATAAAGTTGATTGAGATATATTCGCTTCTGAAGATTGGAACACCACCATCCTCAAATCAGCTACCTATTTATTACCCGTTTCTTTATTTCACTCTATGCAATTGCAATGTTATCATAATGTTTAATTATTTATTAGTTTTTGTTACTAAACATTATAAGATTAAACATTATTACGATTACAATAAAAATATTTGGAAACGAAAATATTAGCTGTTCTGAATTCCGTATAGCGATGGAAAATTCGGACTTAAATGTTTTGTTTTTGAGATACTGGAAAAAGATATACAAGCTTATATGTATTTAAAAGGAAATAACAATTGTAATTTCACTCGAAAACAGAAACTCACAACCAATAACGATGCGGAATGAAAAGTTATCGAAAATGATAACTGGTTTGTTATGCACCTGTTTTTCACTAGGACTTAAGTCTTGGAAGGTGAGAAATGTTTTCAAGTTTTAAGTGTACCCAGCTATTATTATAATTTGATAAAGTTGATTAAGTTGACATTGTTATTATTATAGACTTGAAGAACAGGAAGAAAAAATTTTCTGGTACTACTGATTCAGTGCCGTTTTCAGGACAGATTTTTCCCTTTTGTGAAATGAATTTGCGTGAACTTTTCAATCTACAATCCGTCTTTCTGTAATACTTTTTAAATATTCACTTAAAATGTACATTTTATTGCAAAATAGCAAAATTGTATGCCAATTTTAAAAGTTTTTTTTTTTATTATTAAAAAAGTGGCATCGCTGAAAGCATTAATGTCGATTCCACAATGGCCATTCACTTGTAATCCAGTTAAATTAAATGTATCGGATCGAGCAATCGATTGTGATATTCACACATTGCATTTTTCAAGACAGATCTGTACCTTTTCAAAAAATAAATAAATACAATAAGAGTGTTCACTTAACCCACGAAAAGTGTTCTGCGACAGTGCGAGACCCAGGCCTATGTATAGGAAAAGGGTCGCAAATGTGAGCAAAATAAAGCTGAGTAAAGCACGATATAAAATCGATATTGCTTATCGATGTTTAGTATACTTCAGTATATTTGGTGTATTTTAGTGTCAAAAACATGAAAACAGCTGATTTAATCCACATAAATCAAAAGTAAGTCAAACTTTTTTTATTTTATATACGCGTGCGGATAGGAAGAGCAGACAGAGAGGAAAGGTTTATTACTAATAAAATATTTTCAATATTTTGTCACATATAATGCTGCTACTTTGAAATAACTGTGACATGATATATCGCCCATCTCTACAAAGATTCTGATGCATAAAAAGCAAAGAGTTTGACATTTCAAACTTCGAAATTGGCATTCTGTGCACAGCTTTTGCTCGACTAGCTTCGCATTTGAAATTCAAAAGTTTTTGATAATATATTGTTGAATATTTTGTGAAAATGCCACCAAAACAAATCGGTTTCAAAATATTCGTCGAAAAATGGCGCAAAGTCCACGCAGAGGGACAGTCGATGACCTCAGCCCAGCTCAACAGCCACTGTGGTAGACTATGGAAAAAGATGAATGCACAAAATCGTGCATCATACTTTGAATCTCCCAATAATGCCTATGCACAAGGACGTCTGAAGAGTCGCGTAAAGGCACGTGCGACTGAGCAGCAACAGGCTGAGAAGCAGATGAAACAGAGCATTGAACAAATTGTGCTAAAAGGCAAGGCACAGCAGGATCTGGAAAACACAAGCTTCATGTTTGCATCCTTCAACTACTTCAACAAGCAAATCTTATCAAATAATGTAGTCTACATACCAGCCGAGTTTGCTGCCTGTCAGTATACCTTAAAGTCGGGCCAGATCTCAATTTATAGCACACACATCAATCCAGCTGAGCCGATTGTTAGACAAAAAAGCAAATCACTGGAACACTCAAGGACACATCAGTTGCCAATGCCGCCAAATGCTTTTGGGGAATCGAACATGAGCCGACTGTATGCGAATATTGTGGAGTACTTGCGTAAATACCAGGACGATCAGAGTAAGTCCTTGGTAGTCTTTACGAGCACTGAGCTGTTGCCCGTGGTGAAGGGTTGCTTTCGTTATTTGAAGCAGTCGCAGGAGAAGTTGGAATCGATACAAGTCTTTGATATACAGTATTTGTTTTATGTGCTCAAGAAGGAGGTCATGAATATAGCTAAACTGTCACAGGAACATATCAATAAGCACATAACTGATACCAAATTTCTGGACGATTACTTTGAGTTTACAATGGATATTGCGTGTCAGTTTCACGAGGACAATGAACGTGTCAAATACTGCGCACAAGCGATGGTCACCCGTTGGTCATACATGTTCAGTGAATTTATGTGCAAGGATCTTGGAATTCAACTTTTGCCTGGCAGACATATGCCACCCGAGCCAGAGGACAGAATTATGGATGAGTCTAGCGACAACGAGGATCAGAAGAACTTTCCCAGCATGGGCGATGCCCAGTGCAATGCTTAGAGGCAGCTCATTGAGCTCAAAGTTACGGAAGACAGAAAGCGCTTTGCCTGAATCGAATTGATAAGGATAAAGAAAGATACTTTCAAAACAAATGACATTGATCTACAATCGATCTTAGACAGTACACAGCCAATCCTTAATGTTCACATATCATAACATTCTACACAAAACATATACTATAATACTTATGAGCACATTCAACTGTTTTTTTGTTTTTCAAAATGTAAGCTTAGATTTTTAAATGCACAATTTTCAATTTCATATTGTAACATTTTTGTTAAGTGTTTCAAAATAAAACTTAACATTTTGAAGCCAGCCTATCGATTGTTTTATTTTATTGCAGTAACACTATGCAACATAAGATTAAAAAATAACAAGAATTTGGTGTGGTTTTTCAAAGTGGTCTTTCGATTGCTGATTCGTTGTCTGCTCTCTTCTACTTGTCGTTCAAATTCAGTTGCACTATATTAGTTTTTTCATTCATTCTTACACTAACAGAAAAAAAATAATGTATGTTACAATTTCATATTTTTTTTTTAAATTTTCCATTAAATTTATAATTTAAATATGTTTATTAATGAAATACAACTTTTTATATAAAATATTTTTACTCTCTTCTTAAATAAAAAAAATTCTGATTTTATAAAACATAAAACATTTAAATTTATTTTGAAACATGCTTAAATTTATTTATTATTTTTTATTCAAGTGTATTCTTAGTAAAATATATATTGATTTAAATTTAATTTGTTTTATGTTTAATTTAAATAGAAAATATTTATTTGTTAATAGAAAATAATTCATTTTAATACAAAATATTTAATTCAAATATGAAAATAATAAAAAAAGGGCATATTAAAATTAAAAATGAAAATATTGAAATATATATATATATCTGTCAGTGTACTCAACTTGGTATCTACTTAGGCGTAAGGTTGAAATTGAAGCTTATTAGATATGTTCCGGTTTCCATTTGTGAAATTGCTTTCAGTTTTGTGCTTAAAAATTAAAGACAAGTTTATTTCATGCTTCAAATGCAAGTGAATTCAATCCGCAAAACTTGATCAAATATGTAAAAAGGAACATCTTATGATTTTAATTTTAATTGTAATTATAGTATTTTATTTTTTAATTTTAAAATTTCTAAATAATTTCATTCAAAATTTTATGATATTTTTTTGGTAAGGCGGCATTAAATAAATAAATAATAAATGATGTCCTTAAGGGCACAAAAATTTTGTTTTTTTGATAAAACAAGAAAAAACATTATATTTGGTTTGTGAAATGTCCGTCCGTCCGTCTGTCTGTTCGCCTGTCTGTCCGTATGAACGCAGTTTTTTTCCACAGTTTTGAAGCTAGAACAACCAAACTTGGTTTAGATGTTGATAAATACCATAGGCAGACAAAGTGTCAATCGAGCAAAGTATGTTTCTCGCAAGCTTGCATCCGACTGCAACGTTCTTACTGGTTTTTTGTTGCCCTATGTCAGAAACGTGTTGCATAGTGTAACATGCAACATGCATTGGAGAAACTTGTTTCGACTTGTCCACATTTGTCTGGGCCCAATACAATTTTTGGCACGCCTTTGCCAAATTAATTAACTGCTGAACGTTGAAAGGAGGGGAGAGGGGCCTGGGCAGCTGCTAAAGGGGCTAGGGGTGGGGGCAGGAGCAGAGAAGTGTGCAACAAGCAATGGCAATGAGCAGTTACCGTTATAAGCTACAGCGGCAGCTGTCCCCAGTTCCAAGTTTTCAGTTTTCAGTTCCAGACCCCGTTGAAGTCCCCATTTGGAGTTCCAGTTTTTCGGAGACAGACTAAAACCAAAGACGAAGTCGAAGCCGGCAATTCTTTATATATACATGTGTGTGTGTGTGTGAGTGAGTGTGCGTGTGTGGAGGACTTGTTTTTGGCTTGTGGCAACAGCAACAGCAACAACTGCGACTGCAACTGCGGCAAAAGCGCCGTTATGTGACCTCATATGTGGGCAAGTCAGCAACAAGAGGTGCATGCAACAGAGGAAAGAGGCAACTGCTGTCTTATTGATACCTCAAGTTGGCGCACAGCTCAGCCAAATTGCGAGACGAGAAAAAATACGAACGATACGCGATTTTCTGAGTAGCGTGAAAGTGGACAAACAGGAGCAGACCACGGATACCCCCTTTGCCCCCCACCAATATGTGGTGGCATGCCCCACCAGTGGCAGCAGCTACTGTGCCAATCAGCAACTGCAACCTTCTTGAGGGTTATCAGCGGAGTCTGGAAGAGCATAAAAAAAGTATTTGGCAATGGAAATAAATAGCTAAATTTTGTAAAAGCAAATCAAGGTGGATATAAATTTAATGTGATTAACTTAAGGAACTCTACGCAGGATTTTAGAGACACCGTAGCCTTTGTACTTAAAAGTCGTATTAAGTATAATAAACAAATGGAATGGTAGTTTAAATTCACTATGTTTTAAGAAATTTAAGCAGTGAAGTTATTATTAATTCTTAATTCATAATTTATTAACTCAATTTTAGTTTTTAATCTTAAACTTTTCAAATTTTAAATTTAATATTTGGTATTTCTTTTTAAATATTGTAATTCTGAATACGCATCGAATGACACCTCTTTAATCCCAATCTAATAATTTGTTCAAAAGTTAAGAACATTTTAAAATAAGAGTGGCTTTTCGAAATTGAGATGAAAAGGTTGTCAGTTTGTCAGTCTGTCTGTCTGTCTGTCTGTCTGTCTGTCAGTTTGTCTGTCTGTCTGTCTATCTGTCTGTTTGTTTGTCTGTTTTTATCAACGCGTTGAGATAACTGTCTAGAATTTTGTGGACTTTTTCCCCACCATAACCCAAGTAACGTTTGTTCTATCACTTTTCTGAAAACCTGCTTGTTTGGCGGGAAAACGCTAAAAAAAAAGCTAAAATTGGCACGCCCACAGTTTCCAAACGTTCTAAATTTCATTCAAGTTTTTGCATAAAGATAGATTTCAAACTGGATTTTCTCCTAAAACAAAACATAGTTATAGTACTTTAGAAGTCACCATTGTTGTACTCAAATATGGATGTGTTCCATATAAACAGAAGGACAGACTGCCAGACAGACGTACATGGCAATTTCTAATCGGCGGTTGATGTTGATCAGAAATTTATGGAAGAGTTCTGCTCAAGTTGGGACACGTTTTGTTTTAGGTTCATTAATTAAATATTTTAAATAGCATTCTATACCATTAGAAAGCTTTTATAATAAGCTACTGATTGGCCATACTTAATCATTACTCCCTGTTCCCATTAAAAATGGGAAAAAGGGAGTTATATATCAGGATCAACAGCCGAGACGAACTAGCCATGTCCGTCTGTCTGTCTGTCCGTCTGTATGAACGCGTCGATCTCAGAGACTATAAGAGCTAGAAATACCAAACTTGGCATGCAGGTTCCTGTTTACCATACGCAGATCAAGTTTATTTCAAATTTCGGATGCACCCCCGCGCACCCCCGCAAATCGCAAAAGACTCCCACAGCCACAATTTTAAAGGAAAAGCTTTGATTTTTGGTACACATATATGTTTTATCAATGTTGATCAGCTGTGTAAATTTCATCACGATCGGATAAATAACCCCAAAGTTATGGAAGACTCTATTTGCCCCGTCTCAGCAGGCAGCAACAACAGTTTGACAAGCAGTTTTCGAGTTAAGTGCACTGCTTGCTTGTGTTGCCGCTGAACTGCTTGAAGTGCAACTTACGAGCAGGGAGTCTCGCACACTCGACTAGAGCATTCTTACTTGTTTTTAAAAAAAGTTATGCCTATTTTGCTAACTACACCATTTTTTCACAAGTTGGAACACCGTCTGAAAATCATAAAACCTTATGAATAAATCATAATTTTCAATTTCAGCCTTAACCCACGTTTTCTTATTGTCAAAAACATTTGCGTTCATTGAGTTTTTCTTATAAGTTGGGAACGATTAAGTTGAGTCTAAAATTGACCATAAAATGAAACTAAAAACTTTTCTTATAAGTTGCTTTCTACAATTTAATTGGGGTGCGTGAAAGGATTCCCTAAAATATAATATAATATATATCAACTTACATTTTGGTTGCGCTGCCAACACAAATTTATTTACTTTTTTTTTTTGTTGGCTCAAAAGTTTGGCATTGTGTGAATCTTTAACTTTGAAGTGCCTGCAAAGAGGAGTAGGGGTGGAAAACCCTCAACTGCAATTAATTGGCCTTCAATTTAAGCAGAACTGTGTAAGCAACCCTTTGGTAGTTGTTGTTATTTTAGCGCTAAGTTCTCTACTTCTTGTTTATACACCTGATGACCCTTTTTTGTTTATAGAAATTTGATTTTGTTTATTATTGCTGTGGGGCACAAGTCTCTTTGCCAAATCTCAGAGCGCCAATTGGAGTTGACCCTTTCCCCCCTTTTCCGATTTGTTGCCTGCTCTTGCATTGTTGTTGATTTTAGTGTTTTGTTAACAGGTTGTTTTTGTCTCAATGATGATGAGCAATGTTGTTGTTGATGATAATGATGATGATGATGATGATGAGTATAATTGACAAGCGCTCGCTCACTCTCACCCTAACCTGAACCCTTGCAAACCCTCACCCTCACCCCTGAGTTGTGGCCAGCGAAGTCAGCGAAGCAGCACGAGGTCCAGCTCAACAAGTTCCTGGGCCATATACTGAAACCCTTCCCCTTGCTCATAGCCCTTGGCTTACTTAGTGCTTATACAGCTGTTGCTATTGTTTTCATCAAGGGTTGGGGCAGGGGTAGGGGCAGGAGCAGGGGCAGGAGCAGCTTGCAGACAGACGACGACGCTTTTCATGTGTATGTGGCAAGTTGAGGGTTGAACGCTTCTCCGACGCTTCGACTGTGGGAATTTCTCAATTGCTGGATGGTTAATAATTGCTATTGTTGGCTTCTTCACCTCTGGCTCCGACTTTGACTTCGGCTTAGGAGTTGGCGGGGTGCGAGGAGTCGTCGGTGCGGGTGTCTGCGCAATTATGCGTAACTTGCAACTTGTACGAGTATGTGTATGTTGTGAGACTTCATTTGCGGTAATATTGTAAATAAGCAGGCAACAAGCAACAAACAACAAACAACAAGCAACAAGAAACACAAGGTGGCAAAATGCATTGGAAATTGGCCAACGATGAAGCTGTGAAATTGACTTCAGTCACGTTTCAAAAGTCTCAAATTCGTAGCTAACTTGAAATGATGTTTGTTGCCTGCAGCATTAAATCGAACCTTTCTCTTGCCACACACTGCTTGCAACACACAACGCACTTTGATTAATTGCTGTCTGCGGTTGCATAGCTTGAATAACCGTATTACAATTTTAAAGTTACAACTTCCAACCTGAAATCAGAGCTCAGCTAAGGCGGCCAAATGGGCGTGGCAGTGCAACACTTAAAATAAGCTGGCGCCAAGCTAAAATAGATTGCGGCTAACTTCAAGCAGGTGTTAGGCTGAGAGACTGAGAGGCTGTGTTGAGTTCAAAGTGCCCCAAAAGGTTTTTAAGTTTGGGTCAGTTCAGTTTAATCGATTGATCCACGAGAATTTTAACATCACAACAACGCAGCAATAATCTTCATTATAAATCCATTTGTATTTTATAAATGTTTTTATGTTTAGTTGTAAAATAAATTTAAAATAAATAAAACTTATATTCTTATAATAAAATGTTATTCTACCAACTCTTGGTTCAAGATATTTCTTCATAAAACATATCATTATTATGATCTTATCATTATATATTCCTTTGAAATTAACAACAAATTTGCTGACCCAATTTCATCAAAATCGGACTGCTATATCTTATAGCTGCCATAGAAACAATCTGTCGAAAATTACGTTTTCTTAAGCAAATTTTTCCTGCAGGGTGTACAGCTTCGGCACTCCGCGTGTTTTCATTCATCCAGGACCGTTTTTGCGTTGATTTTTATAAGCTCCATAACTCTTATTTGCAGTCCGTGGTACAAATAGGTCTTCAATTGAAAAAATAACATTTATTGTCATAAAATCGGAATAAAAAGCCTTTGATTGAGTACAAAGTAGTTGTGAACTTTAAAAAAAAAGTGCAATCTAAACAAGAATTGCAGCTAGAAGCGTCGTAAGGTATGTACCACCTTCATATTCAACTCATATTACGCAATTAAAAATAAATCAGAATCAAATAAGATGCAATAAAAGTGTGCATTCAGTTATAAAAACATAGAAGCAGGTGAATCAGTTAATTGACCATGATGATGATATTGAAAATAAATAATATAAGAAATAAAATAAAATATGAAAAGATTATGCCCCGAAAAGGCTTTCATGCGAGCACTACTCCAACTAAAACCTACTTTTGCTAAAACCATTTGGGAATTATAAGTGAAAATCTAAACAAAATTGAACTTTTGTTTGATTTTGATTTTGTTAAAGTGGCTTGCTTTGATGCAATCAATTTTATTGTTCATTTTCTTTACTTTTGTTCAGCAGCTGAGTTGTGTTTTATGTTTAAAGTATTCATATCATTTTATTCAATTTTTATACTCTGTTTTCCAAAATGGAAAAAAAGAGTATATTGGGTTTGTGAAATGTCCGTCCGAATGAACGCAGTTTTTTTCCACAGTTTTGAAGCTAGAGCATCCAAACTTGGCATACATGTTGGTATATACCATAGGCAGACAAAGTGTCAAGATGTCCCCCCCACCCCTTCCCCCACAAACCGCAAAAACCTATATCTTCCACAGTTTTACAGCTAGAGTAACCAAATTTGACATAAAGACTACTGACCACATCCTTGACCAACCTGCCAAAAAAAAAATATGCCACGCCCACTACCGCCCCCGCAAATGAGCTAAACCTGTATCTCCTACACCCTTATAGCTAGAAACTCCAAATTTTGCAGTATGACTCCATTTGAACTGTTCGATAGATTGGAGAAAAAAATTTGACAAGCCCACCCCCGCCCCAGTAAACGAGCGATCATTTTGCCAAGCACCCGTCTCGATCTACTTTGGGCGTTTGCAGCGTTATGCACTTAGTAGAAAGAATTTTATAGTTCGTAGCATATATATATAAGTAGTCTTTAAAAGAATTTAATTTAATATACGTACAGAAAACAGAGTATATCGCAGTCGGGTGAGCCCGACTGCAACGTTCATACCTGTTTTTTTTTAAAAGCTTGAAATCTTTGTGCTGCACTGTGCTACAATTTCTATTGCCATAGAAAAATGCATTAAGAACTAATTTTTTGGAGAAGTTGCGCTTAAAAAGTAGAGAATGTTTAGAATTAGGTTGAAACAATTCCTGATACAAATGATGTTTTAAATTATCTTGTTCTTGAAATATTTTTATTTCTGTTCTTAAATGAAAATTTTGTAAATACAACAGATAAAAAATAAACGATTCACAGCCTATCAAAATATTTTAAGAATCTAAAACTTATACAAAATTATAATTTTTTGTTTTTTGAATAAAATCAATAATCGATAAACGTAGCAACTCGACTAAATAGCTTTTATAGGACACCTCGCTTCATCTTAACTTTGTAAGGAGTATCTAATAGTCGATCATGCCGCAGTTGGTGTCCACCTAATTATGGCGCCAACTGCTTTTTCGCTTGGCATTCAGTTTTTAAGCACATATTTTTGAATGTTGAGCCCTTCTAAATGTGTTTCGGTCCAGCATACCCTTGCAGAGGGTATTATAATTTTGTCACGAAATATGTAACGCATTCAAGGTGAAGTCTCCAAAAAATAGAGTTGTATAATCTTGATAAGTATCAACAGCCGCGTCATTTCGGTCTGTCTGTCCGTCTGTTTCTATGTGTTTTTCAGAACTTTGTTCTAGAGCAATCTTGTTGAAACTTGGCATTGATGTTACTTCTTTCTGCAGGTAATAACTATAGCTTCTATAGTTTTTTTCTAAGATAACTCAACCAAACTCACTTTACTAACATTTAAGCATAATGTCTATATGCAAAAAAATCGGATGATCAAGAATATATATGTATACTTCTTATGACGCAACTTAGCTGCTGAAGAAAGCTAAAGAAAGTTCACAGCTAAATTATTTGCATCAAAGACAATCTAATGAAGTGACTTTGTCATACCCAAACGTTGTTTTTAGATTGCCAATTGTAATTCCCAAACAGTTTAAGCACACACTTGGTGTAGTGCCTGCATGAAAACCTCTTTCGGCATCATCTTATTTTACAACTTATTTGATTTCTATAGCTGCCTATCGGGTCAACCTAGTCGTCCCACTCGCCCACGGAGGCACAATAAAACACATAATATAGTTGGCAATATATCCTATTGATCAAAAGTCTTCTGCTCGTTAAGATTAGGACAAACTTGAGTATGACCTCTTAAGTTTTGCGCATAAAAACGATGGTTTTCGTTAAATGGACAAACCAAAATTGAACAGAGCTGTCCAAATGTATTTCGAGACATTCGTGGAGCATCAAATATACCTCGTTGTACGGACAAGAGACATAGTTATTTGATAAATTCGAAGTTGTTAATGCTGATCAAGATTCTATGGGCCTACTTTATACAGACGGAGACGTTTTCTTATGCATATTACATACTCTTGAAGTATTTCATTGACCTCTTTTACTCAGTTTTGGGTACAGGATGTGCAAATGTAAACTGATATAACAACTTAAACAACAACTCATTTAGACCAACGGTAGATATATAACAATAATCCCAACTTGAAGATATGTCCTGTATATTGCGTATATTACTGTTGACGTATCTTATCATAGCGAACAAATGAAATGTTCTATTTAAACTATTTATCATCCGATTAAAATACTTTTGCACGAATGTATTCGTTGCCAATGATTTTGAAGTGCACTTTCAAGTTGAGAGGGTATTATAGTTTTGTCCGTCTGTCTGTCTGTTTATATGCGCTTTTCAAGACTTTGTTCTAGAGCTGTCTTGATTGGCACATATTCTTCGTCTTATTGCAGGTAGTACCTAAGTACCTAAGTAACTAAGTACTTGAAATGAATCAAACGCACCTGTTCTGTGTTTTAGAATATTGTTTACATGTTGACTACATTTTTTTTTAGATCGGATGACTGTATCTTGTAGCTGCCATAGAAATAATTTGTTGGAAACAAAGTTTTTTTATGCAAAATATTTCTGCAAGGGTATATATCTTCGGCATGCTTAAGACAACATTCTTTCTTGTATTAAATGCTTTGCTCGTAAATTATACTAAACTGCCAAAACAGAGAAGAAAGAAACAAATATCATAGTTCAATATTTTATTATTTTTACTTTTTAGGTTTTACATCATTTACATTCTCAGAAAATCAATTATTACAGAATTTATCTGGCAACAACTGACATTGTTTCATAAAAGCTTCGACATTTTGTTGGTTTTCATTTACTTATGTCTTTAGCTTTGGCAAAGCTATAATTTTTATCGGTTTTTGCAACAATTTGATTGTGTTCTGTAGTCCACTTTAAAATTAATTCGACACCTTGAAAAGGTTGAATTAAAAACATACCCCTTCTTTTTACACCCTGTTCTCATTAAAAATGGTAAAAAGGGAGTTATAAAGTACTGCAAATGTTTTTTAAATAAATAATATTTAATTAAAAAACAAGGCCAAAAAGCACTCACATATGATATAGTACAACACTTATACCATATTTTAATAAGAATAATACTAGAAGTTTTCAGTTACAAACGCTGTCCAAATTCTAAGCTCTTTTCTTTTGTTGTGGCTTAAAAAACCTGAAAGAAAAGTCAGCTGATGTTAAGTTTCTGATTTCATTGCTATTAAAAAAGCATCAAGTGCCGCATTTTTAGGCTGACAACAAAATGTAAGTTGAGGAGTTGCCGACAGTATCCAAATTGAGCACAGAGTTCATACACGCAAATGCTATTAGCTGCAACACAGTCGGTGCCCTCTATCCCTACCCCTACCACTGCCACTGCCCCCTTAGCAACCCAGCCCTTTTAATATCATCTTCCACTTAAAGCAAACGACAAACTTCCTTTTTATAATAATGTAGGAGCGTATAGATGAGTAGATAGATGGCTGCGACGGGGTAACTGAAACTGAAACTGGGGGCTGTGACTTGGACTGGGACTGGGACTGTAGCTGGAGCTGGAGCTAGAGCTGGCAGCTCTCGTAATTATCAGCATGATAGCAAAAATTTGTAGACCGATAATTATTTTCCCACTATTTTCCGTTGAGGTCGTGTCAGTTGCCCGGCAGGAACTCAAACTGCCATACAATATAATTAATAACATGAAAAATACATAATGAAATTATTATCTCTTACTGTAATGTGAAATGATTATCGCGTGTATGTGTGTGTATATTTCTATGTGTGTGTGTGTGTGTGTGTGTGTGTGTGTGTGTGTATGATGTATGTGCAAGTGGGTGTGCTTGTGTGTGATGTAGTGTGTGAAGAGTGCAAGACAATGGAAGCGACTTGAACTCGAGCGACTTTAACGCGCATCGAAATGCCATTTGAGGGTGGCTCCAGTCTCAACTTGAAGTTCAAATTAGAGCTGAGCTCGTGTCGTGTATTTCATTTCGTGACACAAACACGCATAACTGAAATTGAAACTATAATATTTCGGATAAATTCATGTCATAACTAGTACGCATAACAAAAACTAAATTAAAACTTTGTCACATGATATAAAAAACGTAACTCTATTTTATAACATAACTAGCATATATATTTGTAGTTATCATTTTTTATAGAAAATGTTTTTTAAGAGTTAAGCTACATAAACCAAGAAAAATAAGGTATCTTTGACGTGCGAAAGCAAAGTTCTGGTTAAAATAACTTCATTTTTCAACCGATTGCTTTATGGCAGCTATAAAATATATCGCCCGATATCGCCCACGTGTAGAACATAGTAAAATTGAGTATTAACAACTTTGGTTGAGATGTCTGTATAGACCAAAAAGTTTTGCATTCAAAAACAGATTGTTCAACTGATTGTTCCTATAGCAGCTTTAAGATATAGTCATCCGATTTCAATTCAATTTGATCAGCATATCAAAAACATACGAAAACTAAGAATAATTGTGTTTGGTTAGGTAACCTGAGAAACAAAAAAGTTTTAATTATACAAAATCAAATTTTTCAACCTATTATTCCTATGACAGCTATAAGATATAGTGGTCTGATTTTTTATGAAACATGTTGAAAAGGTATTTAAACTTAGAATTACTGAATTTGGTTTAGTTAACTTAAACAAGAATGAATGTTATCTTAAACATGCCGAAGATCGATACACAATAAGTAACAGATTGTACCTTGGCAGCTTCAAAATATATAGAACATGTTTAGATTAACGTAATGTGAGTTTGGTTGAGTTATCTTAAAAACAAAAACTTTTTCATAGAAAAACTTATTTTTCAACCGACCGTTCCTATGGTAGCTATAAGATATAGTGATCCGATTTGGCCGATTGTGACATATGTACTGGTTTCAGCAAAAAAAAAAGCATCTATGTCTAGTTTTATCAAGATAGCTTAACTGAGAGTTAAGTTCACATAGACAGTCAGACAGTTGGATAGACGTAAATGGCTTGTTGAAAAGATAAAGAATATATGTATAGGGTCTAAGATGTGTCCTTCAATGCGTTACACATTTCGTGACAAAATTATAATACCCTCTACAAGGTTTTATAAAGACGTTCTCAATTCTTTTGAGCACGAGGTCATCTCTAGTCTGAAAAGTGCTTGATAGGTATACTTAGGGATAGGTCAGTTCGGTGGCAGTTGCACGTCTTATGCAAAGCGTTGGCGTCTCTGTCAACTGCTCATCTGAAGCGTAACGGCTGATGGACTCGATGCGACTTTGAAACGGTTTACAGTTGCCAGATTGGTGGTTGCACTTCAACGTTCCACGTTCAACGTTCAACATTCAACATTCAACGTGCAACGTACAACTCGAACGCCAAGTTTGGAGTTGAATTCATCACTGAGTCTTGTCTGTCCACAGGTGGGCAGTTTCAATTTCTGATGACTGGGCTGAGCGCCTCGCAGTTATGTCAGAGGTTGGTTTGGTAATAGAGGTGGTTCGGGTTCGGGTTCGGGGTCTGGGTTAGGTCTGCGCCAGCCAAGCGGAAGTTGATTTATTTGTCTGTACGCGGATGGTGAGAGAATTTTCTACAAATGTGTTGCATTGTTTCGTCCACCTACACCAAAAAAAAAAAAAACAAAAAACAAAAAAAACGTAAGAAGTTAAGCAGAAGAAAAAGAGTAAGAAAGAACTGTGGCTCGTTTCTTTTATATTTAACATAATTTGAGGCCTGCACAAGTCGTAAAGAAAATTGTTCAAGCAGAACTTTTGAGTTTTGGGACACGACGATTTTTTTTTATTTTTGCAGCTCACTGAAAATTAAGAAATATTTGTAATAATTAGCTCGAGTATTTCATTTTTGTTTTTTTTTTTTTTTTATCTTGGCGTTGCTTTGGCAATTTTAATTTCAATTTCATTTTCATTTCAGCGCAAAAGAAAAAGAAAATCCCTAAAGAAAAGGTAGCTGCAAAAAGTCAGCAAAAATTATAAGAAAAACTTAAATGTTGTTGCAAACCTTTTGTCATACAAAATTTACATTACTTCACTTTTTATTTGTATTGCAAATGGAAAATTGCGAAAGAAAATAAAGCAAGAAACAACAGCTAACAAAAAAAAAAAAAAAAAAAAATAACTGAACTTGCATTGAGCAGTTGGCCAAATCTTTGATTGGCCTAAAGTGAAGGTCTGTGCCACACTCTACCTTTCTATAGAACGCAACTCAGCACTCCCCTAGCCCCTTTCTATGCCCCTTTCTCCATGCTGATAGCTTTAAGCATTGCATTTTGCTGGGCATTCGAAAATTCATTTAGCTGCTGCTGCTTGTTTTTTTTTCTTTTTTTTTTTTTTTCATTGCTCCATTATACTTTAGCATTTTCCTTTTCTATTTTTTATAAGCATTTTTCAATCGCATTTCGATGCGCATTTTCATTTGGGGTCAAGAAAAATCCATTAGCAGTCAGTGGAAGTTAAATAGAATCCATTAGCTGCTGCCGGCAGTTTGTTGTTGCCTTTCTATTTGTTGTTGCTCTGTTCTTGTTATTGTTGTTCTTGTTGTTGTTCTTGTTGTTGTTCTTGTTGTTGCGTAGGTGGTGCTTTTCTTGTTGTTGCTCTTTGCTATATTCCAGCAAATTGTAATAAAGATTGTGCTAGGCTTGTGAGCCCTGGCTAAAAGTAAAAGGCGTAGAGCAACTCCAGCCGGCCATCTTAAAAAGTGAAAGAACACTGCGCTCAATGCTCACGCAATGGCCCAAAAACACCTACCACCACCCGCCCCCCATCGTACCCTACAATCCCTTGCAACATTTGAAGTGGGTTCGGCAATTAAATTCATCAGATTTTTGCAACAGCAAAACCCATTTTAAGACGATTTAGTGTCTTTTTTGTTTGTTTTTAAACCTTTAAGCTAAAAGCGGTTTGAGTCTGTCTAAAATATTTATAATCTTAATCTGTTCAGTTGTAGTCTGAATAACACATTTGCAATTAATAATATCTTTTCTTTTTTGCACAGATTTTGCATCAAAGTTTTGTTAAAGTTTAGTTTGTATCAAGAAATCTTGATAGAAATTTATTTATTACTTTGAAGCATAAAATTGCTACAAATATTGCACAAGCTAAATCAATGTATTAAAGAAAAACCAGCTGACACTGCTTTCAATTAAAGTATTAAAATATGAAATCTTAAGCGATTTGTTCATATTTTCCATAGTCGTGAAAGGGATAAGTTGATGTTTTGTTCAAAATATATTAGGTAGTGGATACTTTTCAAGTATTTTTCAACCTTTTTCCATCCAGAGCTCAAACATATATTGCTTATAATGCAGTAGTTCATAGATCAAACACATTTATATTCGTTTATACTGTAGTTCAAATGGCGCACTTTTCGAAAAAATCTCTTAAATCAAGCTGCCTAGCGTATCAAAGTTTCGCTGAAGTGAACTTTATCAATGTGTTAGGCCGACCGGAAGCGACTGTCTAGCGTTTTGGTCGTTAAAAGTAAGACTCTAGGCCGAACTAACTTACTTGGCTATGAAAATCGTAGTTCTTTTGCGTTTTGTCCTGACACCATGACAGGCAGTATGCAAGTGCTTTTCTTTTGGCTAAAGAAAATCTATTAACCTCCAGTGACATGTAGTAGCTCCTACACACACACACACACACACACACACACACACACACACACATACACACTCACACACGCAGCTAATGTGACACAATGCATATTTATGGGCTGTCGATGGCAAGGCAACGTAGTGGGTGGGGCCTTGGGTTGGCTGCCTTTTCCATTTGTTAGATTTTAAGCGCATTTAGAAAGCAAACCGCTGCCAGCAGCTAAAAATATGCAATGCTTTTTTACTCCAATTGGCGGCTTGTGTCTTGGCTATGTTTGCTGCATAAATCAAAAGCCACTGCATACTTTTGTGCGCTGTGATTAATTTTTTTACAATTGCCGCTGGCAAGTATGCTATACATTTGCAGCAGCACGTATTCAAAACAAGGAATTAGACACGTTTTTTCTTTCAGTTTCGAAAGTTCGCCAGGCTTTGCAAGTAAACAAGTTAGCACATAGCAGTTGGAACATTTTTGTCTGCCTGTGAAGTAGGCTTGACCTAGCTTAAATGCTGTGGCAAAAAGTTGCACTCAAACGGACAGACAGACAGACAGATGGTCAATTTAGCTACACATTTTTTTTTCAATTTTTGAAAACGCATAAAAATTGAATATTGAAAATGGTAAATTGACTGACTGAAATTTGATTTTTGCTTAAAGTTTTGCTTGACGCCTGTGTTGGGCAGTAATTTTAAAACAACACTAGAGTAATTATGAACAAAACCGTCGATTTTTGCAGTAAAAAGTTGCAACATGTCTGTTGCATATAGCTAATCGCCTTAGCGCCATAAGAACCTTAAGTTTCATTATCATATTTCTAAGGGATATTACATTCAAAATGTTGACAGCTTATAAAACGCGCAATTTGCAGTTAGCGAGCGTTTACTGTACATAAATCAAAATCAAATCGTGAGCAGCTCTTAACGCTGCTGAGCCGGCGTTTTTTCTTATCGCATTCAAAATAGGCACCAAATTATTGGACAACAATGAAAGCTGAGTTGGGGTAAAAGTCCTTTAATGGAGTTTCGGTTTTCTATGCGTTTTTTGTTGTTGTTTGTGTTGCTGTTGTTGTTGTTGTTGTTGTTGTTGTGTGTGTGCTGGATTGTCATAGTGTTAGCAATTGTAACGGGCTTACAAAGAGCGTGAGTTCCTTCAAAAAATATGCGCACTCACTGCCCAGCTGTCAAGGAGGAGTTGGAGTAGGAGCAGAAGTGGGAGTTGAGTGCCTCTGTGTGTAGGATATGTGAGCGCATTTAACGCATTGTCCTTTTAGCCATATTGATGATGATGCCAAATGACACCAAATGGCAATGGCAACACCGTGGCTGGCAGCAAGCATTTTTGCTATCACTTGCATGGCTCCAGATGTGCTCCCTATGCCTCCCCCCCCCCATCATTCGTCCTGCTGCTGCTGTTCGTGTGTTGTTGTCACAGTTGTTTCATGTTATGTTGCCATTATTTCGTGGATTTTTGGCTGCTTTAGCATTTCACTTTGATAGTCTGCAAGCACAACGACAACACGACAAAAAAAAAGAAAAAAAAAGAAAGAAGAAATGCCACAGCATCATCGTTGTCGTTCTCGTTGTCGTTGTCGTTGTTGCTGTCGTCCTGCTGCCAGCATCATTGCCTGCCCCTTTTGGCCACCGCTTGCTCCTTGCTTAGCACTCTTGGCTGGTAGCTTTTGCTTTATCTGCTGACAGTCATAAGTTTTGCTTTGCTTTCCATTTTTATTTCATTTATAAGCGCCCCCGCCTTCTCGTGCAACTCGGTGCGCGTTATCCTTGCGTTTGCTCGCTGCTTCTGGTCCCATACCATGCTACCCCCCCCATCTACCCTTGGCCCGTAACTCATCAACGGGCATATGTTCGCTGGTTGTGCCTTGGCTTTGCTATTGTATATGTGTATTTGTGTGTCCGGAGTTTACCAGCAAAATTTATTTTTATTTGCTACATTTTGCTACGCTTTCTTCTACTCTTTTCTCTCTCTCTCTCTCCCACTCTCTCCCTCTCTCTTACTCACTCTCACTCAGTCTTAGAGCGAGCATTTATTGTTGCTTTCCTGTTGCTGTTTCCGTTTGTTGTAAATTTTAGTGGATTATCCTGCTGCCTCTTGGTATCGAGTTGCCTTCCAACAGGCCATCTATGTTGTAGTTGCCTGTCCCGTTTGAGTGAATTTATTCAAACTTCACTAAACACAATCAATTTACGAATTATTATTATGCCTCTCCTTCACCACGCAACCCCCAAGCCATAACCACCAATCCCCAACCCCCAACCCCCTTCACTTGTTAGTCATCTCAAGTTGTCGTCGCCATTTGTTGCCTACTTTTGTGCGTCGTCCTTTTTCTTCGCATTTATTGCATTTGTTACGCTTGAGCCGACTGTCCGGCCGTGTACAACAGACGGAACCGGAGCACTTTACGCTTATGATCTGCTTTCCTACCCCATCTCTTATGCCCTTTCCCTTAACTCTTACCCCCATACATCCTTTCGTTTCGGGCTCATTTGCCAGCCGCTTTTAGCTCTTCATGTTTATGATTTCCATTTACTTTAAGCGTGGGCGTTGGCAACGTTCATCATATGTGTGGGGCGTGGCACAAAAGCGGCTCACTGTAATTACCACTTAAATCGTGAAGCGCCGCTTACCGCCCCTTTCTTCACAACACACACACAAAAACAATGCCAAAGTGTAATCATAATAAATAATAAATAAATTTTATTGTTTAATGGATTTCAGTTACACTTTCTGAAATGTTGTCGTCGCGCTCACTTTTGTTGTTGTCCTACTTATTGTTGTTGTCGTTGGCGTCGCCTTTGGCATTAGTCACACTTTATTTATGAATTATGATACACTAAAATCGCTTCAAATGCTTTAGCTGGCCATATTCGCTGTAAGAAAGTGCAACTAACACAATAGCATTAAGCACAACTATTTTCAAAATGTCATCTTTTCCGAGTTAGGCTTATGTTTATTTCAAATTTTTATTAATCAAAAGTTATAACAATCCAATAAACTAGAATTCTTAAATATAATTATACGGAAATCTCTAGAGATTTTTGCTTGGGCTGCTTTGTAAATCTCTTGAAAAAACCGTATGTGTCACAAGAGTTCGAACTTCTGTGTTCGAAGGCAACATGGCTGCTTCGATAGGGTTGTCAGCACACCAAAGTAATTTTTTAAATTTTTTTCCTCAGTTTTATTATTAATTTTATTAAATTAAATAAGAATTTTTGAATCTTATAAAATTTGACATAAAATAAAACAACACAATTTTTTTTTTTAATTTTATGCCCGCCAAATTTGACTACTCTCTTACTATAACACTTAGCAATAACAAACTGAGTTGCCAACTTACAAAAATAATTTAGTAATTTTTAAAAAATGCATTATAAATCCGAGTTGGATTGCAAATATAAATTTGTAATATCTTACTAGAGATTTTACTAGAGATTTTGTAAAATAGAAAATTAATAACTTTATCCAATAAAATGTCAAACAAAATAAATGCAGATTACTTGGAAAAATAGTTTTCTTTTCATTAAAAAGATTGCTTTTATTTTTAAAAATTTTAAATTCACTTTAATGTGTTCTATCATTTTATTAGTTAAGCTAGTAAATTAAATTGTCAGACATCTTCCAAATTGCACTTTCATATTCATTTCTCTGAAAACAATATAGCATACTTTTTGGAGCAGCATAAAAATAAAAAGCTTCGTTTTCAGCTACGTTTGTTCAATTTGTATTTGCTCCTTAAAGTATGCTTTGTGGAATTTATGTGGATTTCAGAACTCTTAGTGAATTCAAACCGCATTTTATTAGAAGAAGATCCAAAAAAAAAAACAACATTTGCAAGAGATTCAGTTCTGCAAAGTATTATCGCAAGTGAATATTAGACCATAACTGTTAGTTTTGATTAACTTGATAAATACTTTTCATTACTTAGTCATGTTCTGATTTATACATATTTATTTGGCCTATAGAATCTAGAATATACGCTTTGAAGTGTATTAACTAGTCGTGTTCACAATGCTTGCTTAACATATTAATGAATTTATTTATATGCATGTGTGTGTGAGTGTCTCAAGTCTCGGTTTTATTGTTCAGCGACGGTCCACTCAAATTTGAGTAATAATGATTTATTGTCTATTAGCAGCTAATTAGACTTAAAAGGCGGTCGTCAAAAGGCTTAGCCCGTGGCTAATGAAAAACTAAATGCCTCATCTACACACTGTTTGGGGCCATCAAAACTGCTTTGAACTCGTTTCGTGCCATTAGGAAGGCGAAAGCTCCTCAAGCGAAAAGTGCAATTAGGCCAAGAAGCTGCAGGAGAAGGAGCAGAAGCAGAAGCAGGAACAGGAGCAGGAGGAGCACAACGAGCAGGAGCAGGAGCAGGAACAGGAGCAGAGGCATGAGCAACAGCATTCAAGTTGGCCAATTTCACAAAGCCCTGCCCAATTAAACTAATGCCTGGGCCAAATGTGCAGGCAAATTTGCAGAGTCTCAGACATGGTCGGAGGCACAAAGTCCAGTACCCATAATCAGAATGTTGTACAATATTTGCAGTGGAATATCATATCGAGAGAAATTAATACATCATCAAATAGAACTAAGCCCCAAAGTTCCAGCCGGTCACATAAATAAATAATGCCTATTTATGTTTATTACAGTCATAGCTGCAGGCGACTACTAGACGTTACCAAAGCTGTTTTACTACACTGCAAATAATAACGATGAACAATATAAGCAATTTGATCAGCCCAAAATTGAATATGACTCAAAATGATCATTCAACGATGCATTTCTAGTGTGCTTTGCTTGCTTTCGTTTAAACGAAAACACTTTTCTTTCTCTTTTTTCAAAACACTAGTTTAATAAAATACTGTAAAATACAAATAACAAACAAATCAATTAAGAATATTTGCAGTACTTTGAATTCAAGATTCAAAACCGAGCAATAATCCATTACCACACAAATTTCAATCTTTAACGACCAATTTGACAATCTAATCAATCAAAACTAGTTCGAATATGTTGTGGTAACATTATTTTGCTGCTGCGTTTTGAAAGTGAAGAGTAATGCAACAGTTTTAATTTGAATTCAATGCACAGCGGGTGACATTTCTTTTTAATATTTTGCTTCCACTTCTTTGCAATTAAGTCTTTGACAATCCTTCAAAGGGCAAGTAAGTTCAAGCACAGTAGCGGTTCTTAATGATTGATTTGTTTGTGGTGAGCTTTATTAGTAAATGAAATGAATGAATGTTTACTAAAGTTCTTTGACTATTGAACTTCTTTTTAGAATATGCATGCATACCTAATCACATCATTTTGTGACTTAATGAAACGTCACTGAAGCTATTTCAATTTAACTGCAACCAATTTAAAGCCAAATATAACTTGTTTCACATCAAAATTATGGACTTGCCAACTTGCTCGAAAGTGATTTCTAGAGAAAAGAGTTGCCATACAATTTGTTGAGCTTGGCAGGCAACAAATTAGGAGATTGTAATAAATTTGCTTATCAAAAAGGTTAACAAAAGTTATAATAAATTTAAAACAAAATTATTTCTTTGTGGTGGCAACTCTAGACTCCAAATCTCAAAAGATTTCGGTGGCACCCAAAAAATGAAAATTTGATTGGCAAAGATATCGGTGACACACCCAAATATAGATCTGTTTCGAATTCCATTTTCCAATTAATCCCTCATTAAATGGCAAAGCATACTTTTAGGAGTTTCTATAAATTGTATGAATGCATATTAAATCCTGCTCTTAGAAGTATTCTACACAGTTTTTTATGGAATTGTTTCGAAAGTGGAATTTGAAACCGTTTGCGTGTAATTGAAGCTCAGTTTTCAATAAGACTTCATTTGGCATTGAAACAGCTTTCTAAACGCAAGCTCAAGGCCAATATGGAAATTGAAAAATCGGTTCAAATATAAAGTTTGTTGCAGTGTATAAGCATACATATCCATATTTAGCTACAGCTGCTCGGCATGTGCAAATGTGGATCCGGTTAGGCCAACAATTGGATTAGCATTTCTCATTGTTGCCAGGCTCAAAATCGGAGCAATTGCCCCCAAGCATACAGTGTACAGTATGCATGTGCAGCAACCCCTTTTCGTAACAGAGTTGTCATTGTTTTTTATGCCCCATATTGATAGAGTCGCCCATAAAAGAGGCGTTGAAAGGGTTTTCTCTCTCTGTATGTGTGTGTGTGTGTGTGTGTGCTGTGGAACTGTGAAGTGTCATGTTGGCTAAATGTTTGCCAAATCCTTGACGCGCCACAGCCAACAGTTGAAGCAAGTTTACGTTTACGATAAATGCCTGCAGCTCAATGGCAGTTTGAGCGTCCATAATGCGCTCTAAATATTTTAGCTTTCGGCTTTTCGGGGAGTCGTTTTGCACGAAACTTCCGTTCCGTTTAAAACGTAAACTTATGAGAGCTTTAGCAGGTAGTCAAGCAGCTAGTCTGCAGCTAGGCAGTCGGTTAGTCAGGCGACTTACACCAGATTGGCATTAGGAAGGATAAGAGCAGACGTCTAACAAAATGAAGCTCATCAGCAAGCTTGGCTCACGTGGAAAAGCCCGTGCGATTGGAAAAGCATTTTAATGCGCGCCAGACATCCAAATTCCAAATTCCAAATGCCAAATGCCAAAGCCAAACACAATTTCATTCAGCTTCACATTCAACTGTTACCCTCCTTTAACAAATACACCATGCAGTAACATTTGCAGTCAGTCCCGCCACAGACACAGTAACTGGAGCTGATTTTGGAGCCTAACAGCAACACCTGAACTGGTCCTGGCCAAAATGCCTAAAATGGGCAGAGAGCCAGCATCGCCGTTTTAATTGACTTTGTTGGCATAATGCCTTTTTGGGCCGTGTTTAAGCGTCATCATATTACTTAACTTGCCAACGCAACACAGCCAATACACTCCACACACACAAACACACACACACTAACAAACACAAGCCACTCACACACTTACACACAGCTAAACATCAAGTGTTTGCCGTGTGTTTGGGTTGCATGTAATTGGAATCGTTGTTGTGCCTCACTCGCTATCCAATTGTCAAAAAAACACTTTTCAGTTACTCTGCCCACAAAGAGTTCAACAGAATACAGATCAAGCAGCAGCTATATACAGGCCTGTTGTCAATACCATTTACGAATCAATTCCACAGCAAATTCCACTTTGCAGCAGGATAGAATTCAAAATCGTAGTTTTCTTGTACGCTCTTTTCATTTTCAGACGGCAGTAAAAGTGGAAGCGTGGAATTAAGAACAAGTCTGAAAGTACATTGGAAACTAGGATTATATACAACAAACGGTTACGAATTGAACACTCGAAGTCGTCCTCGAAATCGAAATCAATTTTATATTTTTATTAAAAAACTTCATTTGTGCGTATCTTTGATCAATTTGGTACACTTTGTATATTTTTGTGATTGATTAGTCTATTTATTTTGTACGATTAATCGATACAGCATCGATTTTTGTCGTGTAAAATCGGTAATCGAACTAATCGATAATATTATTATTAAATACCAGAACAAGAATAAACTAAAGTACAATTTAAAGCTTCTAAATGTTCCCATCTTAACTTAACTTAACTAAACAAAGTTGAAAACTAAGAAAAGGATTGCATTTATTCACTCCTTTTCGTAATTTTAGTAATTTTAATTAAGGTAATAAATAAATAATTTGAAAAAGAACATTCTCTCAGAATTATCAAAAAACAAGTAAGAACGTTGCAGTTGGATGCACCCGACTGCGAAATAGTCTTTTTCCTCCTCTTCGCAGAGTCAGAAGTGGGCGTGGCAATTATATTTTTGTTCAAATCTTTCAAGTTTTGCCATCAATTTAAGTTTGGTTGGGCCCGTTCTGCCGGCTGATCTTGACACTTTGTCTGCCTATGGTATATACCAACATGCATACCAAGTTTGGTTGCTCTAGCTTCAAAATTGTGGAAAAAACCTGCGTTCATACGGACAGACGGACAGACAAGTAAGAATGCTCTAGTTGAATGTGCCTGACTACGAGACTCCCTGCACTTCAAGCAGTTCAGCGGCAACGCAAGGAAGCAGCGCACTTAAAATGTCCAATGCCTGTAAAACTGTTGCTTCTGCCTCCTGAGACAAGGGGAAATTTATTCTTCAATAACTTTGGTGTTTGTTATCCGATAGTAATTTAAAATTGTAAAATGTAAAACTTACACAGCTGATCAACATTGATATAACATATATGTGTACCAAAAATCAAAGCTATACCTTAAAAATTGTGGCTGTGGGAGTTTCGATTTGCGGGGGTGCTGGGGGGTGCATCCGAAATTTGAAATAAACTTGATCTGCGTATGGTATACAGGAACCTGTGTGCCAAGTTTGATGTCTCTAGCTCTTATAGCCTTTGAGATCGACGCGTTCATACGGACAGACGGACAGACAGACAGACGGACATGGCTATATCGACACTGCTGTTGATCCTGATCAAGAATATATATAGTTTGTATATTCGGAAATGCCTCCTTCTGTGTGTTACATACATTTGCAGTACTTTATAACACCCTTTTCCCATTCAAAATGGGATGAGGGAGTAAATAGACAGAAAATAGGAGTGTAAGTCTAACAATTCGAATTTCTGAGGAATAACGAAAGAGAGGATCCATATTTTAATGGGAGTCTTATTATTGTTATTTCTCCAAGAGAATTTTAGTTGCATCTGTGTTGATTTATGAAAGACAATTATAAGGGAAACTCTACTTTAGGCAAACCCTGTTCAGAAGACAGAGTTTTCCTAGAAGGGAAATGCATTCTAGAGAACACAGCCATTATCTTAGAATAATCAACTAATACTTTTGCTTCTACTTTAAGTGAACCTGTATCTTTTTAGGTACATAATAACAAAATATTAACGAAGTGGTTTTCAAAGCACGCTTATAAAACAATTTAATTTATCCAGCATACAGAAAAGTAGCTAATGAGAGCTAATTTCACAATAGTCATCAAAATGCACTTGATTAACTTGAAAATCGAGTTACAAGTGCCATTTCAAAGCATTTCCAAGGAGTTAACCCAATGAAATGGGACACTAATTGAGTTACACCCAAACGACCCTTGAACCTTATTGCGAAAATATTCCGTATCTTTAACTTTTGTGGAATGTGGATTCAATAGCTGCTCTATTTTACAATGAATTTAAATTGAAATAGTTCAATAAAGCTCTTAAAAAGCTAAAAATAAATTATAAATAAATGCAATTTTACTTTTTAAATAAGAAGTGGGGCTGTTTTTTGATTTTATCTCAAATTGATGTTCATATTCAGTTAAACATTTTATTAACATTATGTTACAGAAATTATTGTTATTGTAGTATTGAATTAACCAACCAAATACGGAGCGCTCCGAAAACGGAGTGAAATTGCAACTTGGAAAAGGGATTCCTACAGCATCTTCTAAATGGAGCGTTTCCGGAGCGCTCCGACTGTGAAATAGTTGATTTGCTCGGTAGCTTAGGTATCTAACAGACCAACTGGTTGTGCAGGGACTTAGAGTTTGAATCTGCCTGACACACCGGATTGATGATTGGGGAGCTTTTTGAATATTTGTAAAACTTACACCAAATGTTAATCAAGCCTGTTCTACAAATCGATTCCGATCAAAGTTGTCGGAATCGAAATTAAAAAGACAGCTGTATACGGTTAACTAACCGTCCGATAAACTATAACTCTACAGTTATTTGAGTCGAATGCTTACAGCGCATGTAAATTAAGAAAGCGCTGCAAGTAACATTAAATTGTTCTTTTACATAATGTTAACATACATACTACATGTTAATCTAGGGAGTTTTAAGTTTATATTCTAATTCTACTGTTAATTGTGTCGAATGCGCTGCTCATAAAACTTAATTGTTCTTTAACATAATGTAATTGTTTTTTAACATAATGTTAACATAACATTTATTAAGTTTTAAATAATGTTACTCAGATTAAACTTAACAGTCTTAAGCAATGTTACTCAAATTTAACATAAGGAAACCGCTGAAAATAACATTAGGTTGTACTTTAACATAATGTTAACATATGCTAATCTAGGGAGTTTTAAACTTATATTCTGATGCGATACTTAATTGTGTCGAGAATAAAACTTAATTGTGCATCTACATAATGTTAGCTTGTATGAAATTGAACAGTTTTAAACAATGTTACTCAAATTCAACATGTGTGAGGGCATTTAAGCAACAACTTTTGTTTTTATTGTCTTGCTATTTGTGTTTAGTTTTTCAATTCAATTAAATGCGTTCCACATTTTGGGCTCAATTCTTGTTTACACACTTAACTAAACACACACAGATAGAGATAGAGATAGAGAGAGAGTGAGAGTGATAGAGAGGAAGATAGTTGGCCAGAATCAGTGCTGCGTATTTTTATAGCATACACTTTTGGCCTGGTTGGCAGTTAAGTAGCCCACGGACTGCATGCAACTAGCTGCAACTGTTGTTGCTGCAACCATTGCTGTTGTTGTTGTTTGGGCTGTTGCTGCTGCTGCTGCTGCTGGCTTTGGTGTACTGGTCTGTTCTGTTCTGTTCTGGTTTGGTTTGGCAACACAAAACTTTGTTAACTGGCGACCGCCAACGCGCCACTCGACTTGGTTGACAATATTTGCGCTGCGTTTGTTGCTGCCGCTTGTTGGTTGCCAATTGAATTTAAGTGGCTGTGCAACAGCAACAGCAACAGCAACAGCAACAAAGTCAATGACACGACTCGCATTCGTTTTTTGGCTACTTTGTGGCAGCAAAACCAAAATATGCTCCATAGTTGATCTAACTGTACATACATATATACACATATTTTTGCTGCTGCGTTTTTTTTTTTTTTTTTTGATGATGGCAGCTTTAGCTTCATGAAGCATCATCATCAATTTTCATTGTAACGCGATTAGCCCCGGAACTTGGCCAGCAGCCGGATTTCGTGCCTAACATCATTTTGACCTACAGAAACACCCCACACCCCACATCCTCCCCCATTCCCCATTCCCCATTCCCCAACAACCCCATCCAACCTACCTCCTTCTATGCCAGCGTCCCGCGAGCATTTATAAATGATGAGAGCGCTCGTTTTTCGACCAGTTGCCCCCCTTTTTAGTAGCTCCATCTATTCAAACCCCCTTCCTCTCCTCTTCAATTCAGCATCTGTTTTATGTTGTCGGCGTATCATTTTTCTATGGCCATGTGTAATTTATGCTCCATTTTGTTGTTGTTGCTGCTGCTGCTGCTGCTGATTGTTGCTTTTGCTTTTCATATTTTTCTATATGCATCGCATATTTATTGTGCGGCCATTTTCTATATAATCTTTTTGGGCAGCCAGGCTCCATTGTTTGGTCATTTTAGGTAGCTCCATTTCTGATAGACAGACACATGCTCCTTTGATTTATGAATGCAAACGAGCCTAGCAACAACTACAAAACAACAAATAACATATAACAAATAACAACAACAACAACAGCAACAACAACAATGTTGCATAGTCAGCGTGCGGCATTTTCTACTTCCTGTTGCCTCACGCACTGCTTTTTTTTTCTTTTTTGCCCAGCAATTAGCCTAAAACATAGTTGAATATACCATCAATTTCATTAGAAACCTGCACAAAAACAATGAAAATACTTTGAATTTATTAACTAATAATTTTATGTTTTCAAGTTCTTAGGCCGATAAAATGGTTTTTAAAAATATAAGCTTCAATTTCTAAACAAGCGCTGAACCAAAAGTTCAACCTAAGTCCAAGATCAACCATATTTTTTTCTCAATCGAACTTTTTATGCGAGCATACGATTTAAAGCAGAACTCCAAATGAGATCCTGACACTTTGTCTGCCTATGGAATATACCAACACGTATACCAATTTTGGTTGCTCTTGTTTCAAAATTGTGGAAAAAACCTGCGTTCATACGGACAGACGGACGGACGGACCTACGAAAAAAAATGATTGTGCTATCGTGCTATTGTGCTGTAATGTATCATCATTTTCAATATGAGCCCGGATTCACGCGAAAAGTGTCAGATTGTTGCATAGTGTTATCGTTCGTTCGAGCCATTTGACTCCCATTCTCGTTCACTGATTTGAAACCCAAAATCTTTCAGTTGAATCTTTTTTTGAGTCGTTCGTTCAAATCGCTCTTTCGATATCAATAACCTCCCAATCGAGCTATCTACCATACAATAGAGCGGCTTATATCACAATATTCAATTTGAATTAATTTCATAATATTTCCACAAAACGGAAGCGTTCTGTTGTATGGAATCATTTCATTGTTTCCCATGATGCAAAACACTGCAAGGTGCCAATTAGTATCGATGGAGGTTCAATCAGCAATTTGCAGCGACGTCCGAAACTGAAGCAGCCAACAATAAAAGTTGAGCGACTGAATCACTGAATCTTCAGATGGTCGGCTGGTATCAATCGCAGGTTAGTTTTTATAAATTGGTTTTGGTATGGTATTTAATCTCTAATAAACAATCGCAGGTCAACAAATAATTACCAGCTTTATTGATCGTCCAGCAGCAAACTGGAAAGTGAAGCAAATTGACCACGCATTACGTATGGTGGAGCAAAGGGAGTTTAAGTCTCTGATTAAACAAGTCAGTCGATGCATAGACTTCAAACTCCCAACAAGAAATGCGCTTTCAAACGAAATGTTGCCAAAACTGTGGATTTTGCGTAACATCAGATGGTTGGACATCCTGTACAAGTCAAAAATATATTGCTTTAACACTAACATGCACTGAAAATGCGATACGGCACACCAAAGAAAAGCTTTGCAGTTTTCTGAAAACTGTTTTCCAAGAATGGCAGATAGGAAATCCAATTACTGCCATCGTTTCAGATAATGCGCCGATTATTGTGAGTGCAATTAAACATGACCAACGGCGGCCAATTGCGTGTTTTGCGAAGACACACTTAATTTGATTGTGCGAAGTGGACTGGCCACCACACTGGTAGAGTTTTTGAACAGAAGTGCAGCCTCTTGAAATAAGCTTAAGGGAGAGCAGAAGCAGCTTGGATTGCCAGGGGTGAAACTTAAAAATGATGTGGTAAAGTGCTGAAATTCCACATACGAAATGTTCGAGAGGCTAGTAAAAGTAAAAGATGATTTAACTATTGTGCTTCAAAATATAAAGCCGGAGCTTTGCCAAATATTGGTTGAGTGTGAGGAAGATTGGGAGACCTACAATGCCATTGCCTATTGTTAGAAACATTTGGTGATACGCAGCAGTATTGCCAACTTTTGTCGAGCAAAAACGCTGTTTTTAGTGGGAAGACCCAAAAAAATAAAGATAAAATTTCTTGAAAAAAATCTACAAAAAAATGTGATGTTTTTTAAGAGTCTTTATTTTATAAAAAATGTATTACATATATCATCTAATTCGTGATTATTATTATCTGTGTCATATGATTGCATTGTGCCAATCATACTTAAATATTTTTTTGGCACCTCAAGTGGCCAAGTTCTCGAGCTTGCTGTTTCCTCCCGAATCCTTATAGGCACACACTTCAACTCAAAACTTTGTGGTGTCTTCAGTATTTTCCCACTGAATAAGGTGAATATTCGTATACTGCCGCTCAATACTTTTAATATTCTTTGAATTAAAAAATTCCAGTATTGGAACGATACTCTTTTTGCCAACTCGTAAAATATTTTTGGAAGAAAATAACTCAACATTTTTCAGTATCTGAAAATTTTCTGGCAACCTATGGTTATAGGTAATAGGAAAAATATTTCGTTAATACATAAATACTTGTACTACACGCTATAACATACCTTTTTTTTAATTGCTTTATTAGCTCTGTTAGAAAAGTAGCACATGTGTCTCGAATTGTTTCCTTTAAATTAGCGTCCTCAATTAGCTTTATTTGCTTTTCAAATTCATATCCCTGATACAAGTCTTTGACGATATATTGTTCAAAGTCATCAATTTCCAGAATATTAATATTGGCGTCTTTAGGAATTATTTTGTTCTTTAGGAAAATAATTGCCAAAATAAGCTCATTTAGCAAGTCTGTGACATTGGTGCTGTTACTTTGAAAGCATTTGTTTACTCTTTGCATTTCGCAGAGTATTGGTTTTAAGAACACCAAATACATGTAATTTATATTTTCGAACATATCGGCTAATAATTGGGCCTTAAGACATTTCTCGTCCTGCGCTGCCATACTAAAATGTAGTTTTAGCTCATGCCACTGATCCAAAATTCGAGTGACCGCCAATTCTATTGAAAGCCATCTAGTGTCAGATACTTTTGGAATTTTTAGCGCGGAGTCTTAAAAAATATAAAAAGCATAAGTTAGATCGAATCTTAACAGGATTTTAATACACATAAACAAATGAAAGTTAGGATTGACGGTGACAATTTAATACGGTAACAAACGAAGACGTTGCAATCCTACACATATTTTACGACACGAGTTACAGAACACATTTATACATATATGTACTCTGTACACCAGAAACCTTATCATCATTAATGCACATATAAATTTCTTTACATTTAAGTTGCCTGATGGAGCTTTTAGAAAACCAATTGTGCGTTTCATAAACTACAATTTCCAACTTATCCGGCAAACAATATTTACATGCTGACGGCCAGCTGGACCGAGTGGCACACACATTAAATTAAAATTAGGGACGGAGCATCTTTTTTCAATTCAGTGTTAACAGTTTTTTGAGATCCAACCATAACATTTGCATTGCCTGTACCGATTCCCATTAAATTTTGTATATCTAATTTATTTCGGCTCAGCTCATTTCTGATTCCATCTGCTATTGTCGATGCGTTACCATTTTCTAAGGAGACCATTCCCAAAAATGTGGACACAATACGCTCATGCTAATTGCGATTCCTACAACAATTGTGTACACACATTAATATCAGAAAATATACTAAAAAATATATACATAATTAACATTCACATTTATCATTATTAATTAAATGTTATAAATTTAAAAACTTACCAAGAATTTTGAGGACACTTATGTCAGTTGACTCGTCAATCAGAAGGCTTTATTTTGCATCGCCAATATCCGAACGAAGCTCATCAACAAAATTTGGCGCCAAAACATTTCTAATACTGTTTGAGCATTTTATTCAGTGTAGCTTCACTGAACTCCCAGAGCTCTCACTAAATTATTTGGCGCACAAACTGCTTATATGATCAATTGGCGAAATCGCCGAGTGTTGCGCTACAAATAAACAGAGCGCCGCCTCCTGCTCCGCCTTTTTTGGTGTATATGCAGCAAACCGTATTTTATTTTTTTTTTTGCTGGAATCCTCCCTCAGCATTTTGATGCTTTCTGGTGCCGGCATGGGCACGCAAATCACTTAGCTTAGCCGCAATACTGCATTTGCAATAACTGCAATTTACTCTTGTTGAATCAAACAAGTCTTTGCGCAGCCAGGAGCTGAACTCCTTGCTGTTAAGCCACACATGCCGGCATTTTTGTTTATATTCTTTAGGCATTGTCTTGATAGTGACCACACACAAATGATAAATTTAAAAATTGTCAAAAATTAGGGATGGGAATCGAACTTTGAACTAGAGTTGTATCGAATAACTCGCAATAAGGTCAATTGAACTATTTGAAAGAACTAAGTTCGTTATTCTTGTTCAGTTAGTTCCACTCTTTGATCGATTACTTCGTTCATCGAAAATTAATCTAATGAACTGTTTCGTTTTAATTCAACTACAATGAACAACTCTACATAGGAATAATCAGTAGAAAAAATCGGAAAAAAGCAAAATTTTTGTTTAAAAAAAGCCAGAATTCCCGCTGCCCGCTGTTTGTAAAATTTTCTCGTAATCGGACTTCCAAAACAGCCAGATTTGACGGAAAAAAAGCGGATTTGGCAACACTGGAAGGAGAACAAGTTTTAAATACCGACCAAGATACAGGCTGCAGCTATACCAACGGCCTTAGCTGGAAAGATCTGCTGGTGCAGTCCAAAAGCGGTACGGGTAAAAGATAATTAAAGAAAAATAAATATCAAAAAAGATATACATTTTAAAGAAGAAGTTAGAGATTATCAACCAGAACAGAGTCCATTTTGAAGCTTATAAACAGCTGTTGTCACAATTGGTCAAAATCCAATTATTCCATGTGTTACAAGATATAAAATATGAAATCTGAAATAAGATATTACCAGAAAGAAGTTCTCGTGCGCTCACTACACCTAGTGTGTGCTTAAACTGTTTGGGAATTATAAGCAAAAAACTTTTTGATTTCGATTCTGATAGAGTGGCTTGCTTTAATGCTAACAATTTGTTTTTTTTTCTTTAATTTTTTCCAGCAGATGAGAAGATTTTGATTGCTGTCTTTGCGATGTTCCGCATTCAAAATGGGATTGTCAATCTGTCTGTCCGTTTGAGTGTCTGTTTGAACGCTGTGATTTTAGAGACTACAAGATGGCCGTGCTAGCTGTACCATTATCAGGCTAGAATTCATACCGTTTTGTTCTGAAAATTTTCAGTATTTTACGGTCTTATATATTCCTAAGTTGAGTATGAATAGGTCTTGAACAGGATTGGTTGGCTGAATAAACGTTAAAATTCCCAACTAGTAATTCTGTAAGCTCAGTAATCACCATGAGTAATATCATATGGACGGTAGCTGAGCTCTCTAAGATTACGTTTGCTGGTGCACGGAACCTTGGGTTCAAATCTCCCTGAAGCTAAATGATGATTGGATCAATTTAGCAGTTTTTTGTAGTCTTTAAAATGGGCTAAAATTAAGAAAATTAAATTGAAATAAACGTTCTTGAAATAAGAATACTGTACTCAAAACAAGTAATTAAGTTCTCGGCCACTTTTTGTCACCGTTTGTACTTGATTTAAGTACGAAATTCTTGATTTTTTTTCTGAGTGTAGATGCATGAAACTTGGCTTGTAGGTTCCTGTGCACCATTCGAAGAACAAAAAACTTTGAAAATTTTTTTAAAAAAATCTCTGCCAAAGAAAAAAAAAATCTATTTTCGGGATTAGAGACCCCAACTGCATCAGAAAAATGCATTTTAAGTTCTATTCCATTTAAGGTGTTGTAGTGTTTTTGGAGAGTCTTGCTTTGAAGAAGATTATGTTTGCTGATTTTGATTTTAGCCATACATATCAAGTATATTTCAAATTTGGAATATTCCTGTCACAAAAACTGAGTCGTACCAATTGATTTGTATGCACCACATATAAAAGAGCAAAAAAAAAGCTGGCAACAGTTGCTAAAGCTTTTGTAAACTGTGTTTAAACTCAATCTGCTGTTAATTACAGAAAAGTTAATAATCTAAAAAAATGCTTTCTTAAAGCCAAGATTAATGGCTTGATTGTTAGATTTTGTAATTGCTACTTTAAGTTAGTCTAATTGAGCTATTAAAGAATACTATGTTCTAGAACACATTCTTTTTATTTTCGCTAACAATTTTTAGCTAACAATGAGCCAAATGCAATTCTCAATCAGCAAAAGTGAGAATGAATCGAAGAATCGAGTGGAATTCAATGCCGACTTCTGCCGCAGAGTTGTAATGAAGCAATTTTCGTTAAAAGCAGTTACCGCAGCAGCTCAGAGCCCCGCTCCTTACCCCTCTATCTCAACTACCACAGACTGTATACCTTGTGCCATATAAGAAGTCCTTTTAACCGAATCCTGCTGCTGCCTCAATGCAGCGCGTGTTTGTTTCAAAGCTCAAATTGCAAGTGCCAGGCAAAAGGCGTTGAATGCGAGAAAAACTGCAGATGCCTGCCAGTTGGCAGTACTTGGCTTGGCTTTTGCAATTATCCCACGAAAAATATCCACATCAAGCAACCACCTCAACCCCCTTACTTTTCAACCCCTCAGTCCAGCAACACGCTTACAGCACTTGGCTTGGCTACGTGTGAATTTATTGATAGCGATATTTTTGTGGACTGAGCTTAGTTTCGACTCGAGTGGGCCAAAAGCGACTGCGAATGCTGCTGCTAAGTGCATTTTACATTTCCGGTCAATGGCGCTAACCTCACGACTCAACTGTTTAACCTCAACCCCCTTCACACTCTGTCCCCCTCCCCCCTCCCCACCAACCCCAACTCCCTTCCATTTGTTTCCGTTGCCTCTATTACAACATTTCTTATTATGTTCGCTTTGGTTTTCATTTGCTTTTCATTTGCCATTACTTGTTAGCAATTTGCGTCACGCTCGCTCTCTCTTGGCCATTGAGACCTTTGGAGAACATTGCTACACTTGAAAAAAATGAGTGCTTATCAATTAAATAGGTCTATGTTCAGTAGATAACAATTCTAGACACAAATTTAAAGTTAATTCTTTATTACACATTACACATTACACATTATTACTTTGCTTGGCAATTTGTATTTCCCAACAAATATTTTCAATTTCTTTGTTGAAAATTGTCTTGATTTCTAAAAGATCTTTTGATATTTTATGTCTATTCAAAGATATTGATGTATATTAAAGCATAATACAATTGCAATCTGCAATCATTTATCTTTTTAGCTTAGAAAATGTTTTTATAAAGAATTCAAAAATTACAGCCATAGAAGGTTAAACTATAGTGATATAGGTTTTATAGAAAACGTGGAAAATTTAAGGAATATCATTCTCATTTTTTGAGTCAAAACGGATATTTTGAATACAGTTTTATTATTACACAATAAAGTAAAATGTTTTTTATACCGATGCGAGGGCATAAACAGAGTTCATGTCTGTCTGTCCGTATGTCTGTCTGAACGAAAATTGAAAATTGTCTTTTTTAACGTACATAACTCGACCAAACTTACCAATTCTGAGTTTTCTCTTTATTGCTGTTCCACAAGTTATCTCAAATTCTAAATTTTGGAAAATTTTTTTGTATTGTGATCAAATTTTTAAAAATCGGTCGACTATTTCTTATAGCTGCCATTGAAATAATCATAAAAACATTTGTGTTCATACACTTGTATTTAATGGTTCTTTGTTCCACACATGTTGACCTAGTTTAATAAAAATCAGTCATCTGTATCTTATAACTATCATGGGCAGAATCGGTCGAATATTGAATTTTTACGAAATACTTTAATACAAGGGTATTTTCATTGGCAGGCCGAATATAACTTTTCTTTCACGTTTTTTTGAAGCCTTTTTTATGCTTTTGTATTTCTTATCTAAATGCCAACTTAATTTCATTTTCAATGTATATTTCATGAAAATGCATTTCCCCATTTTAAAAAATATCTTCTATCAACAAGTTTTGCTTCTGATCTGTTGACATATTTTCTATCAATCAGAAGCATACACATTTTTGAGTGTAGTATCATAGCGGGGCTGCCCTACCACCTATCAGCTACCCCTTGGTCTACCCCCACCCAAAGAGCCCGACCCCGTTGCGTACGTGTCGTGGCGCCTGGCTTAAGGGTTAGGATTTGGGGCCAAGTGTCGACACTTTTCGCAACTTTTCTCTTGGCACTTGCTTTGTAATTTTTATTGGCTCTGAAGTTCTCTACTCAGAATATCTCTGTTGCCTCGTAGCATTCATTTGTAAATGGCGCACATAAATTTATTTGTTTGTTATAACAATGGTTCCACCGCCCCATCGCCCCATCGCCCCATTCACCCTTCACTCCTCACCCCTCACCCGTTGACGTTCACAATTTGATGCGTGTCTCGTTACACATATTTTGACAATTTCATTGTCTTTTGTTTTATTTTTATTTTATATATGTATGTACATATAAGTATGTATGTATCTTTTTTTTTGGTTTTCTTTTTCAAATGATAATTTTACATTTTGGGGAAAGGGATATGCTCCTTTTTATAGAGAGTGTCACGTTCTTTGTATATGCATGTGATTGGGGGTTCGGCGTTGAAACACTTGCAAATGCTTTTATGCTCAAATAACAAGCCATAAACATTTTTGTTTTTGTCATGCGATTCGCTAAACATTTTCGCGCTGTTTGCATGCGTTTTAAAACGCGCGCCATTCTCAAACAAAAAAAGAACAAAAAAAACACAAAATACAAACAAATAAAAAATGATAAAAATTTTATTGCGCACGCAAAACAAATGAACTAAATGGCTTTGCCGCATTAGAACGAATTCACACACATGACATAGATATATATATATATACATATAAGTGTATTGCATTTTTTGGCTTATGGGCGTGGCATTTGCGCCCATCATCTAATACACAAATTGCCAGCACTTTTGTATTTTGATTGTCGTTCTCAGCTCTTTTATGCGAGGCTTTTTGTTTTCTTTATTGTTTAACATTTGATTATTTGACACTTTTTATATGACATGAACTCCCAAAGTGATTGTATACACCAACCCCTTCCCCCCCCTCCCCCTCCTTACAGGCAACGCTCTATCAGATTGGCCCTGCAAATTGGCTGGCAAATACAATATAGTGTATTGTATAAAATTGCTGATTTGCTATTGACAACATTTTGTGCACCTGTCACGACTTTTCAGTTCCAGTTTCAGTTTCAATTTCAATTTCTAAGTCATCTTAAACATATTGACTTTGATATTTGGGACATGTTTTCTTTACTTATTTTAATTGTTTCACTCATTTGTTTTGAGCAGTTATAAAAGTTGCGTTTAATTATTGTATATTTAACCCATTAATGCCAAGAAAAACTATTACAAACGTTGAGCTTACCCAAAACAATTTATATATTATGATATTAAGCTATTGACAGTACAAAGAATTATATAAAACCGAGTTAAACACTAGATTTCATAAATTTTTAAATTATTTGGAATTGTTATTAAAACAATTTCTGCTTTATAAAAAACAATGAAAAACATTTTTTATTCGAAATTTGAAACATGCTTGATGTGCGTATGTTACACAGCCAAGTTTGGACAAGTTTTGAATGGCAAAAACCAAAGACAGCGAACAACAATTTCTTATGACACATTTCCAGCCACTCTAATCACTCTAATAACACAATGCAACAAATCTTGAAAATGTTCGGATAAATAGCACCAAAGTTATGGAAGAATCTGTTTCCCCCGTCTCAGTAGGCAGCAACAACAGTTTGACAAGCAGTTTACGAGTTAAGTGCACTGTTTGCTTGTGTTGTCGCTGAACTGCTTGAAATACAAGTTGGGAGCAGGGAGTCTCGTAGTCGGGCACACTCGACTAGAGTATTCTTACTTGTTTAAAATCAGTCGCTGATTCCGAAGCCTAATGGAAAAAACTAGGTTTTTGGTTTATCAAAAAGGTACACTCAGAGAATGGTCAATATCTTTGAAACCAGATATTGGATTCTTAAGAAACTTCCTTTCTTCAATACGTTCTATAATTTTTAGATATCTCGAAAACTGTCACACTTTATAAAATTCGGACTTCATTTTCGAAATCAGCGGGCGATTTTAATTACAGAATGATTGTAAAATTGTCAAGATCCGAGCCTTCTTAGAAATTGTTCTACCCTCTCTTATGATTCCCTTATGTTCCCATTAAAAATGGGAAAAAGGGAGTTATAAAGTACTGCAAATGTGTGTAACAGGCAGAAGGAGGCATATCCGACTATATAAACTATATATATTCTTGATCAGCATCAACAGCCGACACAAACTAGCCATGTCCGTCTAACTGTCCGTCCGTCTGTCTGTCTGTCTGTCTGTCTGTCTGTCTGTCTGTCTGTCTGTCTGTATGTCTGTCTGTCTGTCTGTCTGTCTGTCCGTCTGTCCGTCTGTCCGTATGAACACACAGATCTCGGAGACTATTAGAGCTACAGGCACCAAACTTGGCAAGTAGGTTCCTGTACACCGTACGCAGATCAAGTTTATTTCAAATTTCGGATTCATAAAACCAATCTTCAAAGCTTCTATTTGACCGCTTTTGATTGGAATATGTTTTGTTGTAAATTCAATTTTCAAAACAGTTCCAAAGACTTGAAAAATCGAAATATCAAGAGAGATTACTGCCTTTAATTTACAAACTAATTTTATTTTTACTAAAGCATTTTTACTTGATTCAAATGTAAATTTGAATCATACAGCTTTAACTCTTAATATGATTTTTGAATTAAACTTACACTTTCTTAGCAAATCTTGTAAATTCAAGCTGCAATTATTAACTCTAACGGGTTAAATTTGCCTTTGGTAGCTTTTTTTTACTGCTGCTGCTGCTGCTCTTCATAAATTAAACATACATGCCCAGCTACAGATGTCCCAATACACACACACACACACACACACACACACAGAAACATACACACACACACGCATGCACAGGGCTCAATCCGATGGCCATTTTGTATACGAAATTTCTAAATGGAATTTAATTTCCGGATTAGAATAGACATTTCATGCATTTTGGGGCTAGGGCTAAACTCTGGTAGCCCGTCTGGGTCTAAAATTTGGTCTCAGCCGTTTCTCCATGCCTGAATGGCCAATTACAATAACAACACGAACGAGCACTATGACCATTGAGTTTTTGCTTAGCCTGAAGGAGGGAGGAAGGAGGGGGGGTCGTGGCAACAGCCCAGATCCAAAAATTGTTCAACATATGCGGTTTTTGCTAGCGGCTTTGTCGTTTTCATACACTTCTTATTCATGGGGTATTGCCATTTGGTCATCAAATTTGTAATGCAGGCCTGCTCTGTATTCCGATTTCGTTTAAAATTGGCAAAAACGAAATTAAGTTTTTCAAAGTTTTGCGGTTTTTGTAAAGTAATTGTCAGCTTAAACAGGAAATTTAAAAAACAAATTCTTCAACTCAATTTTCTTATATTTTTCATTTTGCTAAGAAATGAAATAGGTTATTTTTTCTTTAGATTAAAGACAAGTTACATTTGTATTATGAAATTAACAGAAGGGTCTATCAGCATACTACATCGTTGTACATATTAACATCAAATCTCGGGTTCGAACACGTTAAGAGAAAACAAAATCATTTCAATCACAAATAAGAACAGTAATCCGAAAATCATTGGGAATTCATTCGTTTGAACAGGCCTAATAACTATCTTTCAAATTATATTGACTTCATTTGTACATAGATTTAAAATTACATATATTTCTGAATCAGTGGAAGCGGTTGACTTTATCACTTAGTTTCCATAAAAATTGTTTGTCAATATTGAGCTGCTGATCACACAAAGGTTACAAATTTAACACTACATCATAAAAAGTATTCATCGAAAATCTATTCAAAAAGTAACCTGCACAAACATGATGACTTTCAATTGAAAAGTGCTGTCAATTCTTTTTGATTATAGATAAAATTACATAGATGATTAAGATTGATGGATATTTAAGGGTATTTTATGATTGGCACTCGAAAAGTATATTTTTCTTGCTGTTGTTTAAAAATTTGCCAGTTTGCCAATTTACGTGTTGTATTTTGTTGGAAAATTTTTGGTATATGCATACAAAAGGCAAAATGCAAACACAACTTGATAGAGGGGAAGACACCAGGGGCAGAAACCAGAGAGATGCTTTGATTGAGACATGACAGTCCTTGTCCCTCTTACTCTCACTCTATCTCCCTCTCAATTTCTATCTCTCTCTCACTCTCACTCTGAAAGAGCTTGTCCGGCAAACTGGCTCAGATTTATGTTGTTCGTATCGAGTTATTAATGTAATTTGGTTTACCAACAGACAATGTCGATGATGCTGAGGATGATGTTGATGATGTGAACATTGAATGATTTTTGTTGACGATGAGTTGACAACAATATTTTGGTAGCCTATATACATACATATATGTTGGTTTTCTTTGGGCAGCTCATTTAGCTAAAACTAAATTTTTTAATAGAGTGAAAATTACCGGAAACACAATTAAAATTTGGCTTGTTATGAAAAGGCAGAGCAAAAGCCATACCAAATAATATCATAAAAGCAAAAGAAAAAAGAAAATACTGCATTGGCCCAGCAGGTGGACAACCACACACACACATCACACACACACACACACACACACACACACACACACACACACACACACACACACACACACACACACACACACACACACACACACACACACACACACACACATCAGCTGCAGACAATAGATCCAAAGCGAGGTGAAAACACAAAACAAAAGAAATCCAAACCAGCACCCAATTCTCTAATCATCCACAAAATGGAGCGACCTAAAGAGAATGAGCACACTTGTTAGGGTTTTTATAATCTATGTAGGTTGCTCTGGTATCCTACTCTCTTCCCCCTGCTCCTCCCCAACTTGACGGCGGAAACACTTTGTTTTTGGCGACCTCTTACCTACAGCCGCTCCCTGCTTCTTCAAAGCACTCGTACTTCCAAAACGCTTATGGTGTTTAAGCTCATTGTTTTTTTTTTTAAAACAACAGGTTAAACAGGCTGCCTAGGATATATGAAGGCCTTGTAAGCAAGAAAACATGAAGTGAAGAGTTATGGTGAAAAGCGAACTTGAAGCAACTAGGGTTGATTACATAAAATTCGAAAATCATTTCTTTTGATTTAACTTTATCAGGCCTATTCTTACTGAACTGACTTCTGTTCTGAATTCCTCAAAATCTCAAACTTTAAAATGTAAACGTAAAAACGGTTTTGAAAATGTGAAAAAGTAACCATTCAGATCGTCAAACAGAACACTAATTTGTAGGATCCAGTTGAAACGAAGATAGATCTGGGTGCTACGATATACTTCCCATGAACTTCAGTCGTGCCTTTGATCTTAATTTCTCGGGAGAACCTCTGTTAAAGCATCGAATGTAAAAACGTAACCATTCAGATCTTCAAATAGAACACTAATTTGTAGGATCCAGTTTAAACGAAGATAGATCTGGGTGCTACCATATACTTTCAATGAACTTCAGTCGTACTTCTGATCTTCACTTCTCGGGAATACCTCTGTTAAAGCATCGAATGTAAAAACGTAACCATTCAGATCGTCAAACAGAACACTTATTTGTAGGATCGGGCTTAAACGAAGATAGATCTGGGTGCTACCATATACTTATAATGAGCTTCAGTCGTGCCTTTGATCTTCACTACTCGGGAGTACCTCTGTTAAAACGTTGAACGTGATTATAACCGCCTAGAACTATAATATAGTAAAAATAAAACTTTGTTATTAATAAAGAAAAGTTTTGCACAATATGAAAATATGCAACAGTGCATATATGCTAAGGATTAGTTTAAAAACTTTACAATCTGCCCTCGAATCAGTTAAGTTAAGCCTTAGACGTCAGGCTCAACTCTGGGCCAAGCTGTCCAAGCCAAGTTAAACCATCTTTAGACTGTGCTGGCACGTTAGTCGGATAAGTTTTGTGTCTGCGTGTTTTGTTGCTTTACTTTGTTTTGTTTTTGTTTTTGGTTAAATAATGAATGAATGAATGACCGACTGAGTGAATGAATGAAACATACCTAAACACGGGTCGGGTGCCCTAAGTAAAAATCGCCAAGAGCCAAAGACGAACCGACAAAAGAACTGAAAACAGGGGCAAGTTTAACATGAATTATTATGTGCAGAAAAGTTTCATGAAGCCAGGCCAGACTGGACAGCTGTAGGGTTTAAAGGGGTGGAGTTTTTGTAGGGGACCTAGAGAGGGTCACACATAAACACACACACACAAACACACAAACAACCGTTCCGGTCGGTTTGCAAGCTGAGCATTGGAAGTCTCCGACTCTGACTCTGTCTGTAACATTTTTGTTCTTTCTTGTATCTGTTACATACAATTTGTTTTAATTGCGCAAAGTAGTTGGCAACACTATTAGTGTAGCCAATTAATTTTCATTTAACAAGCAGCCCGCAGGATTTTACGTTTCTCCTTGTTGTTGTTCTTGTTGTTGTTGTTGTTGTTGTTGTTATTTTTCTTGCTTTCGACGCTTTGTTAAGACATTTAAAACACTTGGTTCACTCGCCTGGCTTCCCATTTATCAATGATAAAACTGTTTTATTTTTCTTGATTATTAACTAAAATGCTGCTCATAATTTTTAAAAACAAATTTCAGCGTAACTGTTTAAAACTTGAAATTTATTTTTATTAATATTCAACATCACTTTAAGGGTAATAGTTTATTCTTTTTACTCCCTGTTCCCATTAAAAATGGGAAAAAGGGAGTTATAAAGTGCTTCAAATGTATGTAACAGGCAGAAGGAGGCATTTCCGACTATATATATATATATTCTTGATCAGCATCAACAGCCGAGTCGAAATAGTCATGTCCGTCTGTCCGACTGCCTGTCCGTATGAACGCGTCGATCTCAGAGACTATAAGAGCTAGAGACATCAAACTTGGTATGTAGGTTCCTGTATACCATTCGCAGATCAAGTTTATTTAAAATTTCGGATGAACCCCCCCCCTCACACCCACGCAGGAAGAAACAACAGTTTGACATTCACTGGACAAGTTAAGTGCTCTGCTTGCTTGCGTTGCCGCTGAACTGCTTAATCTTAGACTGCATTATGTATTCTAATTCAGCGTCAACAGCTAATTCGAACTTGCCAATTGCGTCTGTCTCTCCGTCCGTCATTCTGCCTGTCCGTCCTTCCGTCTGTCCATCTGTATATCCGTCTTTCTGTTCAATCGTCCGTCCGTTCATCCGTCCGTCTGTTATACCACACAATAGTGATAAAACTTGTCTCAGATGTTTTTCCTTTCTGTAGTATCTACATACTATATCACAATCGGCCAGATCCGACTAATATAGCTGCCATTGGAGAAATCTGTTGAGAAATTAGTTTTTGTATTTTAATCAAACTAGGTAGTACTCAATTTTTTTATGTATCGCAGATGTTGAATACGTTTTTCTCAAATTCAGGTGACTAAATCTTAAAAAATTATGTTTTTGCCGAAAAATCTTTGTTTTCTTGATTTAAATTTACTATCGAGACCAGTTTCTTGTTCATCGAAAAAAATGATTATAATTAATTTAAATAGTAAACTTAACTCAAATTTTTTTGCATACTAATAAAAGTGATATTTATTTATTTGAAATGTTTTTCCATGCCTATCAGATCTGATAATACAGATATATTATTAAAAAAAAAAAGTGGTTCCATGTTCAAATCCTGCGTCTCTTCTTTGCTGCAGATTGGTTTAGTGTGCAGCCACCATTTCATATTTGGGAGGAAGACTCGAAGGATATGCCTGCTGTGTCGCCTGCCAATCGTTGGTTGTCTGTGCAGGTGTTACGGTCATCACCTGCGGTGGCATTGGTATGGCTTGGGTGGTTGTTGCCACCACAACGGGTGAGGCACGCCTACGGTTAGAGTTGAGTGTAACAGCGGCAGGACCCGAAGTAGGCACCACAACAACATTATTGGCCATCATGCGTCTGCAGCGGCGGCAGGGACGATCCCAAGCCCAGGGGCGTAGTACAAAGAGGAGTCCACGGCGATGATAGCACTCGCATGATATATTAATTTGTTGAACCTCAGCCATGTCGTAGTATTCCTTATTTGTCGTTCGTTTCGTTACTGAGTCGCCACTACGATTCGAAAGTTGATTTTATAACGCAAAAGTGTTTTTTTTTTTCATTTTTTGCTACTCGTCGATATCAGTTATCATAATCCTCGACGTATCTTATCAAAAATGATAGATCCATGCTTAATGTTAGATACACACATGCCGTGATTCATACGCATGCATTGGACAAGACGTTATCTATTTAAGAAATGTTTAACAGGGACTCACGTACCGATCATGACTCATGGGTATCTTAATGTTGAGCATGCCCCAAGATTCAGGTTGTGTTATAATATATTGATATGTGTCTCAAAGTATTCTCTTGACTGTCAAGGCAAGATGTGGGCAGGTTCAATGTTATTTGAATTGATCGTGTAATGTAATCCATCTAACTCTTATCTATATAGCTATATCTATAGCTTTATATTTTTAAGATAGCATTTAAGGGGCTTGTTATAATTGTTATGATAACTTGCTACAACTAATTACAAATTGTTTATGTAATTATAATTGTTTTATTTCAATTAATTACACCTTTCTTTTACAACTTCTTCTTCCATTAACAACTTCTTCTTGGCATTAAATTATTGACTGATGCCAATAGAGAAATTAATTTTTGTGAATGCGGCATCTAAACATACGAATTTTTTATTTAAGGTGTGATTGTAATGATATAAATTGTTTATAAACATATTAAACTAGAAAACATTTAGTAATCAATTAGAAAACTTTATCATATAGTCTCATTAACACACAAAACGGACTGTAATGAATTATTTAGTGCATACAAA